>JASVEL010003470.1:0-385463 GCA_032618575.1 Nicotiana noctiflora
TGTGCTAGTTTTAACGTGCGTGGATGCCGATTCGAGGAGCTAAGTCATCGCGGGCATGAGCTTTCGTTGGTTCGAGGTGGGTAATTCTTGTAAATGATGTCTTGAGGGTTAGTAAACCCCGGACTTGCACATCTTAGTGTTGTGTTGAGGTGACTTGCATGCCGAATAACGGGCGTGGGGTAGAGCACCATTGGGGATCGTGACTTGGTCCGTCCCGCGTAATAAATAATAACACCTAATTGTTAAAATGAATTGGACTAATTATCACGTTTGGGCTTCGTGCCAATTATTTGAATCCTTCAAGGATTGGTATCACCGTTTTGATAACACTGAGCATATTATATTCTAAATTTAAGGTTTAAAATGGAATTATTGCTATTCAACATTTTTATAAGGTTATGAAAAACTTGAACAAGGTCTTAATAACATTTTTTTTTGCTGTGAGCTAATATGACATTGTTGCCGTAGGGCTTTCTTGATTATTTGTTATACTGATTGGGTCCGAGGGCCATATGTTAGGGCATGACATTCATGTGAGCATATGCATACACATGCATGGATCGGACTGCACGCCGCAGTGGTATATGGTTCGGGCTGCGCGCCGCAGCAGGTGTGATATTAATATTGTGCTTGGGCTGTAGGAGCCCCTCCGGAGTCTGAACCCCCACAGTGAGCACGGGTACCCAAAAGGATCGGGCTACACGCCGTAGCGGTCATATGCATTGCATGGCATACATATATTGGTTTACGTGTACTACGTGGCATAACATTTTAGCACTCATACTTTACTGGCACATGTGCATTTGTTGCTTTATTGACCAGATCTCCTGGTATAAATTGTTAAGGAGTGCTGAGCCCGAGAGGCTGATTTGAGTGTTGACTTGCACTGCTTGAGATTCTCCCAGGTATTGGTATGTTATAATGAAAGAAAGTAGCTAAAAATTGAGATTTCTAAATAATCTACTCACATATGCTAAAAAGGAATAAAATGATAGTGTTTTGAAGTTTTATGATAGTTCCGTATTGTGTAGCAAGAGATAGTGCCTTGCGTGGTTTTCTTCCCTTCAGCATTATTTACTTTTATTACCGCTGAGTTGGAAGTACTCACACCCGACTCCCTGCACCTTGTGTGCAGATCCAGGTACATTACAGCAGAGCCGATTCCATTGCGGCTCGGGAGTGCTTTTGGACAGTCGAGGTAGCTGCCAGCGTTCGCAGGACCTGATTCTCCAGTTTGTCTATATTTTGTTCCGATCATCCCACACTTGTGCACAGTTATATTCACTATTTACACTTGTATATTCCGTAGAGGCTCATGACTCTTGACCCTTCGGTCTATGGGAGTTGGCACGTGTTGGGACTTGGTTCCCTGTTTTTAATATGTATCTATCACTGTTGAATTTTTTCCGTATGCTTAAATTAGATAAAATGAGCTTATGGCTCCGTGATTGTTGTTAATTGGTCAGGCTGGCCTAGCAGTGTGCTGGGCGCCATCACGACCGGATTTGGGGTCGTGACATTCCCAAAGTTAGCTTTTCTAACACAAGGGCGAGACATGATACAATCGTTGAGAAAAAGTTACATGGAATAAATTATTATTTATACAACTAGATCCTCGAATAAAATAATATGAACTTGAAGTTCATAAACAGATAATTCATCTGCAATATATTGCAAAGCATACCAAACACATTTGCTGACCCGAAGAAAGTAACTATATTCTCACTGAAAATGCTCCTATTAAGTCCTAGAAGGACAAAGTCTATGGTACGCTTAAAGCATATAAACTAACCAGTTTCAAACAAAATTCTTGATAAAAAGATGAGCAAATGATCAAAATGATCATAATAAATGTGGCAAGTGATCTAGAAGATCACATGATATGACACTTCATAAAATCTCAGAAGAGATTCACATACCTGATTATATTAATGAAGAGATTTTTATGTTATGTCTATATAAAAATAATGAGGTTGGAACCGATATAAAATATTTGTCTACGACGCCTATGATAGGCGCTAAGTATAAATGAGGATCTTAAGGCTGCCGAGACAAACACAAAAATATTTTCCAAATAGGCGATACACAATTCAAATAGAATTGGTTTAATATGAAAGATATGTAGTTCAAACACTTGAAAGTATAAAGTAAATGGTGTGTGTTATCACTTTTATCTATCTTATATGTCTAACATGACATGAAAACGTGATATGCACCTAAAGTCTAGTTATATGACTTATATGACAATCCCCGAAGGATTTAAATTGCTTAAAACATATAGAATTCTTGGTCATGAAGTGCAATTTGTACACAATTGTATCTTGCTATAACTATAAGCATGATAATATGATAGCGAAAAATTTCAAGGTGCAACATATTCATTGGAGTTAGTATGGCTATTTTATTCATTAATATTTGCCGACGCCAACCTTCAAGAAGGTAGTGCGCAAGATTAGAATGTGAAGGCTCAAGGATGTGAATTGATGTTCTCACAAAAAGGAGTTAATACGCGTTGTAATCTTTTTTTCTCACAAGCTTTTGTTCCACTGAGTTTTCCTTGCAAGGTTTTTAACGAGGCAACCAAATGGCGTATTTCTAAATATGTGCACTCTTTTTCCTTCTCTAGAATTTTTTCCATTAAGTTTTATTTTAGTTAAGGTTTTAACGAGGCACATTATCTGTTGAATATACATTCAAGGGAGAGTATCATAAATAGAATTCTATTTAAGGTGAATGTCTATATATTAGAGAGATTTTACGGTTTGTCACTTGGTGGCTAAGTCACTTTTTTCCTATAAATAGAGGGGTTCTATTCCATTGTAATTGATCCCAAATCAATAAGAATTCTCTTTCCGTACTTTTAATACTCTTCTTTTTCTTTTATTGTTTCATAACATTATCTAATTTTTACGGTTCGATAGCTAACTTTAATTTTTCCAAGGCTCTATTTGTCAGGGTGTTTGGATTGGCTTATAAAAAGTAATTTTTAAGCTAAAAGGCAAAAGTCGTAAGTTGGTAATACCCAACTTTTGGCTTTTTGACTTATTTTTATACTTTTTATACCTAAAAATAAGTGCTTTTAAGCACTTTTTATCATTGCCAAATACCACCAAAACTTAAAAAGTGCTTAAAAGCCTATAAGTAGTTAAACACTTAAAATAAGTCAATCCAAACATACTCTGTGTCTCAAATACCCTATTGTTATACCCAATATTTTAAAAGGTGGGGGCGTGATGCGAGGCTTTTTACCTTTGATGAGGCAAGGTGTAAGCCCTGAGACATGGGGCGTAAGTCCCAAGGATCTTTAAATTTTACTAATTTCTATAATTTTAAGATAGTAAAAACTAAAAAAATAATTATAAAAATTACATTGAAATTATATAATTATAACAAATAATCAATTTAAAATATTATAAATTACAATTCAACTATAAATAATATGCAAAGTTGCAACATCGTTACAGCTCAAACATCAAAAGTAATGTATTCGATACGAAATCTTATATGTATCTTTTAAAGAGTAATGAATCTTGAAGAATTTGGATATTATAATTTGACATTTATCTTGAAATACTCCTTTTATTTAATATGCTTTGTACTTGAAAGAGAATTTATATAAAAATAAAATTCCAAATTAAATAAGATTCTACCATCATTTATTTTTAAGTTTCAACAAGTTAATAAAGTGACACATAATTCACCATACAATATCATGATAACTAATTATTTGTAGTTACTAGCTAATACTGGGCTATTAAATTAATAAATATTATATCTCATAAACATGAAAACAATATTATTTAGAAAAAATAACTATAAACTAAACTATAAAATATTATATAATAAAGACATAACAAAAGTTAATAAATAAATACTTTTTAAACGAAAGATTTATTTAAAATTAACTATCATAGCAGTCTTAGTGGATAACGTGCAATAATTTATATTTTGATTCTGACATAAAATACTCTCCACTTAATGATTTATGATTAAGAAAAAAATAATTTTGATTAGTCAATGATTTATTAAGAAAATTAAAGGATTTGTAAGGTTAGTTACATAATTCTATTAGGCGAGCTCAGTATGTTGGACGTTAGGCGTGTCTGGGGCGTAAGCCCCGATGATCCAGGTGTAAATCTCATGGAACTAAGCCCACACATAAGCGCATAGGTATTTTATGAGTGTTCCGTCTTGGGCAAGCCAATGTCGAATCCCAATTATGCCTTTTAAAACACATGTTATACCAACAACAAAAAAAGTAAAAATAAATTATGACCAACCAGCTAATTTATATTATCGGGAGAAAAGATAAAAAAGAAAGACCGACCAACTAATATGGGCGGAAGAAACGTATTCAGTCGGATCGGCCAGTGGGGAAAATTTAAGGATATTAGAGCCCCGCGGCTCCAGCAGTAAATTTCCAGTATTGAGCTAACTCAATCTCAATTACCAAGAAACTGAGAACCACCATGGCTCAAACCTCTTCCGTCAATGGCGGAACCGATCAGGTCCAATCCTGCTCTGCTCTGCGTTTTAGTCTTCCACTTTTTATTTTGAATTAGTTTGCTGGTTTTCATTTTGCCATATCTATTTTTCTTTTTACCAATAAATTGAAACCTTTCCCATAGGAAGTAAGTAAAATTTAGTTTAGATGATCGCGGTTTCTTCTCAATTTTGATGAATCTTTTATGCCTGCCCAAATTCAAATGTGAACCTTTTCTTTTTTAACTGTTATTATCGGTTGTCAGGTTTTGGTGGAGGAGACATCCAGTGTTAGAACATTCATATTAAATAGGCCTAAGCAGCTCAACGCTCTTTCTCATCAAATGGTATGTCAATTATGATATTTAGGGAGTATTATTTTTTGGAGTACTGCTTTCTTTGTTCTTTTTTTTTTCCATTTTGTTGCCCTTGTGTGTGTGCAGGGGCGAAGCCAGAAAACTATTTAAGGGTGTTCAAACTTGAACAGGAAAAAAAATCTCAACAAGTAGGTAGACCGAAAAATTTAACTTAAACAACGTGATATCGAGCTAATTTATAAGAATACGGGTAATAGTACAAACAATTCGATATAACGAAACTAATATAAAGAAGCGTCAAAAAGAGATTCTACTTATTACAAACATACTCGACGAGGCTTCATCTCTTGAAATGTTTTTATAATAGACTCATTAGAAATAATACTAAATACTTCTCTTTCTACATAAGGCACTATGCAACCGCCTAAAAGGTCATCATCCATTCGATTCCGCAAGTCATTCTTGATAAACTTCATTGCTGAGAAAGCTCTTTCAACGGTTGTGAAGAAGCAACGCAAGTTTCACTAAGAGAAATACAAGAGGATAAACTGAATGCTTCTTTGTCTTAACTAATCTTTTTGAAAGATCAGAAAGCCCATTTAGATTGGAGAACCTTTCATCAAAATCACGAACATCAATAATGTAACTCGCAAGTTGATTCTCAAGAGAACTCATCCCAAATTCATCAAAGTCATTAGGATACAATTCAACCATCTTCATTATTTTTCTGATATCAAAACTTGAAAATGCGTCAATTGGATTCAAACATGAAACTCCATGAAGCAACTCAGTCGTCACTTCGTCAAAACGATCATTAAGTTCTTGAACTTGCCAATCAAGAACTTTACAAAACACATCAACACGATAATGATGAAAAAAAGTATAATCGGCAGGTTTTCGCCGTGATCTTCCAGAGTTAACATATAGATCATCAAAATTAGGCACCAAAATATTATGCTTGATACAAAACATAGAAACTTTATCAACAAAAAAATCCCATTCATCATCCCTCCTTAAAGTTTGCAATCTTTTCTTTGCTACTTGAACAAGTAGCATGGCATTTGCAATATCTTGCTCTTTTTTTTGTAAGGATATATTCAACTCATTTGTGATCTCCAAAATACCTGTCATTAAATGCAATAAGAAAGCAACCTTATATGTTTGACAAGCTTTGAGATACCCCGATGCCTTAGCTCTATCATCTAAAGTACCTGTATCTTCAACAAGTGTATCAAGAACATCAACAATAGAGCCAAACATACGAATAAAGTTTCCAAATGACTTGTACTGAGATCCCCAACGAGTATCACCAGCTCTAACAAGACCGAGTTCTTGATTCAAGCCTCTACCTGTTTTTAGTTCACCCATATCTAATGCCTCATGGAGTTTTTCTTTTTGAGAATCTCTAAATTCATCCACACGTTTAAAAGAAGCTCCCAACACATTCAAAATATTTGAAACCAATAATACAAGTTCAGCTACTTGAACACACTTCTTAGAAACCGCAACTAGAGTCAATTGAAGTTGATGTGCAAAACAATGAATAGAATGAGCCGATCTACTTTCTTGTTTAATCAACTTCTTAAGACCTTTAATATCACCTTGCATATTGCTTGCCCCATCATAACATTGTCCACGTATAGAAGATAAACTTAAAGAATGATGAACAAGAACATCGACAATTGCTTTCTTTAGAGATAAAGTACTAGTATCTCGAACATGAACCATGCCAATAAACCTCTCCATCACACTTCCTCTTTTATCGACATACCGTAAAACAATAGCCATTTGCTCTTTGCGTGACACATCTAAAGACTCATCAACTAATAAAGCAAAATAGTCACCATTTAGATCCTCTATTATAGCCTTAATAGTTTCTATCTTACATGCGGTCACAATTTCTTTTTGAATATCTGAAAAAGTCATCTTATTATTTTTGGAGCATGTTTCAACACAAAAGGTTCAATCTTGTCACATTTAGCCGCATACCAAGAAAGAATTTCAATAAAATTACCCTTGTTCAATGAAGTTTCACTTTCGTCATGACCGCGAAAAGCAAATCCTTGAGTCAAAAGAATCCTTACCACATCAACTGAAACATTTAAGCGAAGCCAATACTCACGCTTAGTTTGATCAGACTGTTTGTCAAATGCAGCAATAATAGACTGTTTTTGTTGTATTAGATCATCACAATTTCTACTTGCTTTATTGTGAATACTATTTGGCAAACCAACATGTTTCTTAAAGCATTTTTTTCTGTTCCAATTCCTAAATTTTACTTGAAAAAGCATCACCACCACCTTGCTGATTACTTTCTCCCTTAAATAAATAACAAGGTAAACAATATGCAACATCGGTACTTACACTATACTCCAACCAATTAAATTCATCAAACCATAGAGGATTAAAACGACGCATAAATCCAGAAAAGTGAGATTGAGGGAAGTCATGATACCGAGGTTGACAAGCACCACCTTGAATGTATGCCCTCCTTATTTCATCGCGATGGTTTGGATGATACTCCAGTATTGGAGTTCTTTTAGCTGGATCGGATTGTGGAGCAATTGTATTAATTTCTTGTCTTAGAGAAGAATGCGAGGGAAAATCTGACTGATCGGCATTTTCTTCTCTGTTAGATTGATTTTGAGAACCCGAAGTTATTTTTGGTACTTAGTTGTAAAATTTCAACAAGTTCATTGCAACTTCAATTCTCTGAATGTAGTAATTAGTTAAAATATATTACTCCTCAATAATTAAATAAACAAAAGGAATATCAACAATTTGTGTTTAAACTTACAACAAGCAATATACTTATATACATAAATGCTAACTAATTACTCACAATGTACTGTCCCAAAAATATTTATCATATAAAAAATCAGAGAAATTTAGCACAACTGAAACTTTGAAGCAAAAAAGGAAAAGAAAGACAAGAGATTCGAAGTACCAACCAGTTCAATGGCGGAATAGAGTATTCGGACAGTCGGAAACTCGAAATAACCGGCGAAGACGGAGAGGGAGAGCGGCAAGAATTTTCCAATGAAAAAATTTGTTAGCAGAGAAATCAAAGAAGATGAAGATTTTGGTCTACCTAGGTTTCGGCAAAGATGGAGAATTGAGATGGGAATTTTGGCAAAGAAATCACAGAAGATGGAAAATTGGAAATGAGGAAGATGGAGAGCAACTGGATCGATTTGGACTTTTAGTGTTAGGTTTCTTTATTCCTAACTTTTGTTTTATGCAGATTTGTTTATTCCTTTTTTATATTATAAAAGCAAGCCAAAATGAAAGTGACGTCGTTTTGTGTGTTGTCATTAAAAAGAATTGTACTGCAACAAAAATTGTAGAGGACAGAGTTCGAACTTGCGCCCCTAAGCCATTTTGACCACCCTTTGCCACTGGGCTATGCCTCTTCATTGTTACAAGGGTGTTCAATGTCTATTATATATATATATAAATTCTAATATTTTACCTATATACACAGTGTTATTTTTCGACGAAGGGTGGTCAATTGACTACCCTTGGTACACTGTACCTTCGCCCCTGATTAAGTCCCACACTTTCTGATGAATTCATTGTTTTCTGCCTTCAAATAATATGTGTAAGTATCCTAGCCTTGCACCTATTCCCTGGAAACACTGCATATCATGTACTGTCATTCAACTTTGTTATGTAGTCTAATGCTGTTTTACATTTTCTGTTTGCCTCTCAACATTATATATTGTTCACTGTGGCGGCTTAACAAAGTAGGTGGCTTGAAGCAAAATTTTGTGAAAAGGTCTTAACTTTTTTCTTTAAAGTTTCATATATAGTTTTAGTTCAAGTCTATTTTTATAGTTTTTGAGATGCAAAGACAATAGTGTTACTATATTTTTATAACAAATTTCTTCTAGTATTGTTTTGATTGACAATATAACTAATCAATCACAAGGCTATATAGTTTTCTTTTTATTTTTATAAAAATATTGTAATTTTTACCTCAAAAATATTATATATATTTGAAAATTTAAGCATAAAATCTATTTTTAGTGAAGTTTGGAGCCCCCAAAATTTTGGGGGCCTAAAGCCTTTGCTTTAGTTACTTTGGCCTTGAGCGGCACTGATTGTTCAAAAGCAAAAAAAGTACTCTAATAACAGCGAGCAAGCATGATGTGTTACTTGCTCATCTAGTTTTCTTCTGGTTTTATGCATCTGAGTTGAGGAGATTGGATCATGATAGCGGTAGCTAAAAAGACTAAATTGATATGGATTCACTTTAATTATATCTTCTCATGCAATCATTTCGAAGAGATTATTGTTGTTATATTAGCTTGGTGAACATTTGGTTTCTAAATCATGCCATATTTGTGTCATACAGTGATTGATGTAAATTGCTCTTCATGTGATGAAATAGGTAGAAGTTTTGACTACATGTTGTCAATGATAAATGTCCTCTTAAACTTATTTGTTTGTCCAGATATCTCGGCTGTTGGAACTTTTCCATGTTAGTGAAAGAGATTCTAATGTGAAGATGATAATATTGAAGGTATGTTCACACTAGTAGGACTGTAGGAGGATCTTCTGTGATAGTAACTGTTGATATCTTGTATTTTTCATACTAGCAACTGATTCATGCTAGCAGGCAGATTTGCATTGATTTGAGGAGTTACTTTGTTCAGATTGTGAACTGTTCATTTCTTTTGTTTTGTTTCTTCATTGAATTTTGTAATGCATCACTCTACGATTGTCTCTCTGAGTTCTTGGTTGTTCTGACTTGTGCTTAAAGATCCATAGAGCCAATTTCATTGAGAGATCATTGGAAAGCAAAAGCTCCTATTGTCGGAGGGCACCCAAAAGGAATTCTGTGTGCTGTTTTTGTATATGATATCAATGGGACCCACTCTGTAGAAGCATCTAACTAGGCATGTTTCAAAGAGCTGAGTCTGTTCCCTTGCTCATCTTTTGACAGAGTGAAGAGCTTGTCCTAATGGCTCCTGCGACTTGCCCCTCTAAGAATAAAGCTGGCAAAGTGGCTAGCTCTCTGCATTATCTAGCTGGTTCCATGTCTGACCAGTCTAGTATTCAATCCTATCTAATTTGCTTTGCCATACACTAGGGCTATGTGGTAGTAATGTTAATCCAGATTGTCGAAAGTAGGTCACAGGGATGATTTTGCTGAAAGAAATCTAAAGAGAAATACTCTCCATCATTTTCTGCTGGAAATCAATAATGTTATCCTTGCCGATCAAACAAAAATAGTCTCTAGAGAAGGAAGATTTCCCCCCTCTAATTAGCTGTTAATATACGCTTGAACAGCCACATGCTTAAACCGCTTATTGACATCAGAGAGTCAAGTAGAAAGCATCAAGTAGTTAGTCTTGCCTGTAATTAATTGGAACTTGAGCGAAATAAGATTGAAAATCAGATAAAGAAGCTTATTTGGATACCTTTAATTAAATAGCTTATTAGAACAACTGAAGGGTATGTATTGGTTTAGTTTCTTATATGCAGTTTTCTATTTTAGTTTTTTTTCTTTCTCAAGCTTTGGTGTAGGTTTCACAGTTCTACAAGTCACCCTGTACAAGTATAAAGTATCTTAACATCGGTCGAGAAATGTTACTTCTTTTCTTGTGTCAATATTTCCAGGGAAATGGAAGGGCTTTCTGTGCTGGTGGTGATGTTACAGCTGTTGTCCATAATGTTCGCGGGGGTAGGTAACCTGTTAAATTGGTTATAGCTTGGTAATAACAATCTTCAGTATTTATAGATTATATTTTAAACTGGATCCATGCACTAGATTTTAATATTGGACATCCAGAAATGTGCGACACACTTCTAAATGCTAATATGAGAAGTTCCGTACGTTTTAATATTTTGAAGTCCTTTAACAGTTCAAACATAAACCATATATCCATGATGCTCTACTTTTCCTTCCTGTAAATTTTTTTTCTTCAATTGTTATTATGTATGTCCAAGTAACTTTTTAATCTATCTATCTAGTTTGATTGTGTTGCAGAAAATAGGACAGAGGCAATTCTAAATTGTTGTCTCAACTTCCTGAAGTTTTTCTTTGTCACTCTTTCTCAAAACAATAGTTTTTCTTTGTCGCTCTTATTCATATTTTTATTGACCACTTGTCTTACTTGTTAGGAGGCTCTATTTTTTCATCTGTTCAACTCTCTCTCTCCCCTCCCCCTCTCTTTCTCTCGCTCTCCTGTATCCCTCTCTCGCTAACTCTTCATTTTTATTTCTCTTCCAATCGATCATTAGGCATTAAGATAATCGGGCAGCCTTAACATTGAAAAAGTTTGGACATTCAATCTGTTTTCTTGTGTCTTATGAGATGCTTATGAGTAAGCCTGAGAACTATGGTGACCTTTAATAATATTTGCGCCACACAACTTTGCTCTTTCCAGATGATGTTAAAATTTGTCAGTAATTTAGTTTTAAGTGCATATAGCTTAACGTCCAAAAAAATTGGCTAATTACATATATATTTTTATGCTTTCAGGTAACTGGAAACTGGGTGCTGATTATTTCCGCGAAGAGTTCACCCTTAACTATGTGATGGCAACATATAGCAAACCCCAGGTTAATTTAGGTTATGGTGTAACTTTATTTTTGTAATAAAACCTTCTCTGAGGAATACGTTAATCTTTTTTGGACTGCCCCGTGAAGGTCTCCATCCTTAATGGAATTGTCATGGGAGGTGGAGCTGGTGCTTCTGTACACGGTAGATTTCGAGTTGCAACAGAGAAGTCGGTATTTCCTCTACTTGAGTTAAAGATTCAATTCTTCAATCTCGTATCTTGCTTACCGTTTTGTAGTTGACCTTTACCACATTTTTGGCATTTCCTTGAAATTTGTGCTCTTTATATTTTGTGGGCCTCTCTTGTGGAATGCAACAATATCCGAAATTCATGTGGAATAGTCTTAGCAAAATTAGAGGAAAACCTTACAAACTGTAAATCTTCATGAGCTTTAGTTAGTACTGATAGTATCTCTGGATTTGCATTGAGAGTTTATTTTCTTAACTGTAATAGTTACACTCTTTCAAACATTGTTGGTTGTTGCTAAGTACAAACCGGTATAAGAAACTTCATGTGCACATATTTTTACGTTCATTTTCCTGTAGGTTTTTGCTATGCCTGAAACAGCTTTGGGACTCTTTCCTGATGTAGGTGCCTCTTACTTTTATTCGAGGCTTCCAGGATTCTTCGGTAATTCCACTTGCAACAATGCTCATATTTGTAAAAGAATTTACTGCTAGATGTGTTTATTAATGTGAAGTTATTTACTTCTTGTCATTATTTGAAATTTATGTCACTATCTGGTTGCTGAAGCATGGATAGTTTGAGACTATCTTGAGAACATTTATCGCCCCTAGCTATCTTTCTTTCAATGCTGCTGCTTCTTCTCCGATACCTTTGAGATCAAAAGTGAGAAGTTTGAAAAAAGGAAGATAGGTTCTTCCTCTCTCAGAATGTGGTCAAAAGCTTACTGTACATGCCCTGTAGCAAAGTAGCAGTGATTGTTTTCCTTCCGGTTCATCTTCTCCCAAAGTTCCTGAATTTTTTCTGACATTTTATATCTACTTTCCACTGTTTGCATTCTTGATCACACGTTTTCTCATTTCAAATATATTTCACTCTTAAGTCATTATATTATTACATCTGGGTCAAAGCTTTTAAGATATAAGCCAACTATAATTCTCCCTACACAATTTTGGCTTTTGGCTGGATGTCGGCCTTGGTTTTCACGGTGATTTGCCAAATTTGTTAAGTTTAGGTCATCCCAAAATTAAGCCTTAGTTTTCATGGTGATTGCTGAATTTCTTCATGTCATTACAAATTTTAGATAGCCTATGTATACATGCAAAGAATCTTCTCTACAAGGATGTATGAAGAATGAGATTTATATTGAAATCACTGACAAGGTTTCATGATTTATACCTAAATTTTATTTAGAGACTATCCTTCCGCATCTTCCTTGATTTTCCCTTATTCTTATTGGTAGTGTCTTTTATTGGGGAAGACTAATTCCTGTGATGTTACGATGCAAAGAGAAGTTTAGTAGGTATATATTGTAATACTATGTCTTGTTTTCCCTTAACTACTTTCTTATACTCTTTGGTAGGGGAATATGCCGGTCTTACTGGTGCTAGGTTGGATGGTGCTGAAATGCTTGCTTGTGGTCTAGCAACTCACTTTGTACCTTCAGAGGTATGATGCATCAATTTCCAGCATGTTCTGGCCATTTTGAGTTGCTTCTAGAACAAATCAATTAGGTCTTATGTTTACTAATATGTCGGAACTGAACAATATATAAAATGGAAAAATCAATATTGCCTTTACATGTAATAATAAAATTGCTAGTTCATTAAATGCAGGAAGATGTTAGGCACATGGTGTTAGGACGGTAATCTTATCTGGCGTTTGTTATATAGGTCTCATCATCTTTTTGATTATGTTTAATTTCTGCCAATTTGACCATGTTTATCAAATTTGGGCGTCCATTTTGGCCCACACGTACTCTAGTTCTAAAAGGTCTGAAGGTCTATGGTCAATGTTAGACATCCAGTGGACTAGGATGTAATCTACAAGTTGTTCTACTTAGTTTGGGTTCAGCATCAGCAAGTTCAGTTATTTGGTGCTGTAATAACTAATCTCTTGTTGTTCTTTTCCCAAATAGTAATTAGTGGAGCAATACGATGCTTCATGCAGAGTCATTCTGTAAATTGAAATTCTTTTAGCAGGATTGGGTACCAACAAATATGAATTCAAAATACTAGGAGAAATATTCTTCCGTTCTTCTAAATTACCTTGCCCGACAGTGCCCAAGCTAATCATGCGTATTCAGAATCTGGATTTTGTCAACCATGTGTGGAATGGTTCTTTGATCAATTTGTGGTTTCCGCTCAAGCCATTGGTCGACTTATAGGCTATTTGTGGATTTCTGGGTGGTAGACGTTTCCTGATGGTTTATTTTTGTGCTGAGGTTTTATTTATCTGACAAGAGTATTGGCACATTGAATAATCGGTTAGTAGATCTTGATATACATCTCCACCAGGATGCATAGCATGTGTCTAACTGTTTAGTTTCACCCATCTCTGATCTAACTTGAATGCTTTCTGATCTTGCTTCTGTTCACAGAGGTTGCCACTTATAGAACAAGCACTAGTTAAAGTCAATACAAGTGATCCAGATGTTATTTCGGCCATCATTAGTCGCTTCTCGCACATGCCAAAGTTGAAAGAAGGAAGTCCTTATCACAAGTGAGTTCATTTACTATCTCTATTATGGTGTTTGTTTTCATGCTGATTCAAACTTACCTTCTAAACAGAGTCCCAGGACCTGTAAGGGCATTGTTTGAACTTAAAGAGCATATAATGTTGATGAATCGTAGAGACCATATGTGCTCTTTCTTATTAGTTATTTTGCTAGCATGTTATTTTTCTTCCTGTTGTTGCAAGACTATGTTCGCTCTACTTTTATATGGCCATTCGAAGCTTAAGATGATGGATACCTTTCCTAAGCTTGCATTGACTGAAGGGAAAAGGTTGTTCAAATAAAACAAACCAGTAGTCTTCACAATTTCATGACCCCTTTCTCAACAGGGCACCAGTCTCAGTTCTGCAATTTTATGTATGTAGGATGAAGATCATTGATCGCTGTTTCTCTCGAAGAACAGTCGAAGAAATCATATCTGCACTTGTAAGTCTGAGAGATGGATGGTGATTTGATGCATTCTTTTGTTTTCTATCGCAGAATTACTTTTGTACATTTCTGATAAAATAGGTTATCAGAATACTTGATGTGAACTTGACATAAATCTACTACAGGAAAGTGAGGCTTTGAACAAGAATGATGACTGGATCTCTTCTACCATCCAATCGCTAAAGAAAGCATCCCCTACAAGTCTTAAAATTTCATTGAGATCAGTAAGTCAAGCACTACTTTGTGATACCATTATGTTATTACCTGAACAAATTATAGTGCCTAGGTTCATTGCTAGCTATATGTTTTGGAAGGCAAAGTTTCAGAAGCCGGAAATGGCTTTTGAATATTGATTATTGGACAAAAAATGTTAAAAGGACAAGTCCAACTGCAAGTTGCATAAACTCTGCTGGATTGGCTGGTACCGAACAATGCTCATTTTGCTGTAATCCTTTAAAAAGTTATGTTCTCAATATTCCGTTGGAAAAGAAAGAAATAGACTTCTGCTATGATTGGTTCTGTCAAACGGAACACTAATAGCTGTGAAAGGTGTTCATAGCTACATGATCTGGAGAATCTAATCCCAATCTGAAAGAACTTAGTTATTTTCTACTTATATCTATTTCCGAATCTTCTGGTCATTCATAGGAAAGACGGGAGCAATCTGTATTTCAAGAACTAAAATAAATTTTAACTAGAACCAGTTAATTTTGTTGTGTTATAACAGAGGTACAAATGATGTACTTCATTATTATTTCCTCGAGTACCTGCATGTTTCTTGCTTAATGTGTTTAGTTGATATACCTTGTAAACAGTTATCAGGTGTCGGTTCATGGTAGTTAATTGAGTAATGAAATAGAGGAAGAGAGAACAATGTGAAAAATTCTTTGTTCTATATTATGCTTCAGGAGAAATTGGTCAGGTTAGCTGTTTGGTTGTGATTTGGTCAAAGCACTCTATGATAAATTGTTAATGATACCTCTTTCATCATATACTTTTCCTCGACTCGGAGCATGGTGACTGGTCCTTATACTAGCTAAATTGAACAACCCTAAACCCTTATACTAGCTAAATCAGAAACCCACCTCTCCGTTCCTTGGGCCTCAATTTTAGTTGCTGGCTCCACAACTACAGTAGAATCTCCTAATGACTTAATTTTGGCCAACATTTTGATTGGAGAGTTCTTGAGTATCTGCAGATTGCTCATATTAGTTTCCTTTTTGTGTTCCAGATAAGAGAAGGGAGGTTGCAAGGTGTTGGTAGCTGCCTTATCCGAGAGTATAGGATGGTTTGTCACGTGTTGATGGGAGAATTTAGCAAGGATTTTTTCGAGGTAGAATTTGCCATCTTTCAGCTATGCATTTTACTGAATTACATGACTGACACTTGACTTACACTGCAGGGATGCAGAGCTTTACTCATCGACAAAGATAGAAATCCGAAGGTGCGTTATCGTCCATTTGATCATGGATAATCCTGAAGTAGATATCTTGAGAGCTTCTTTCATGCTTTTACTTAACTTTTCATATATTTTCAGTGGGAGCCGTCTAGACTGGACCTAATTAGAGATGATGATGTTGATTGTTACTTCTCCAAGATAGATGATGAAGATTGGGAAGACCTAAAGCTCCCTCCCAGATCAAACTTGCCTCCGTATGCCATAGCGAAGCTTTAAATTTGATTTCTGGAGACCTTGCAATACTCTGCACTATGTTGCCCTCTAGTCACTAGATCATTATGAAGCCCAATAATCATTAAAATTATAGGAGTATTTCTTTTGTTGGGAAATGGTATACCAAATAAATGCTTGTGACTCCATTGTAGGAAGTTGTCAAAAATCAAGCCCAAGGGAAGATTGTACATTACTATATAAACTAGGCAGATACTTTTTGTATACAGAGATGTTCTATTGTATCAGATGTCATACCTCAAAATATTGTATGTTACTGGATAATAGTTGCCACTTGCCAAATAGTTCTGAACAAAGAGAGACACTACAAGAGATAAGGCTTTCAGTAACGATATTCGGTGGCGACCTCTTTAGTCGCTACTAAACGTAGTGTATGTCATTGTTTTGTTTAGCGACCTGCCAAAAGTCTACTCTGCGGTGCGTTTATTCACTTTTTGTGGCGAGTTTAGTCGCCAAAAAAGGTAATAGTTAAACAATAATAACAATGCAACAAGAGTGTATACGCCCATGATACTGGTCTAAGCCTTGCATCCGAAATTTTTTCACAAAAATTATCTGCAAAAATATAAAAATGAAAATGGATTCGATTAGCCCATCTTTTTTTACGAGAAAGTAATATTTTAAATAATATTCTACTTGGCTTTAACAACTTTCTTTACGTTTGTTATTCTTAAAGTATTACATAAGAAATTAATGATGACATTGTGTGGTTAAGTAAATAGCTAGATATAACTTACAGAGTAACCTTAAAAGTTGCTATTTGTGCAAATTGCACACGATCTCACTACAGGATTTTGTTTTCAGATACTACATTCTGTGGCGACCACGAGTGTGCCCACCAATAGTAGTGCTACATGTCGCCTTATCTATAGCGACCTACCTAACAATTTTTTGGTGGCGCAACTTAACTTTTTTGTGTCGAGCTTAGTCCTATATAGCTAAAAATAAAACAATAATAATGGGGACTAATCTTTTGTGGTGACTGAACTCGCTACAAAAAAATTAAACATACGTCACAAAGTAGTTGTTAGGTAGGTCGGCACTTAAAATGGCAACTTAATCACCTCTTTTATTGTCCCCAAAAAGTAGCAATATGGGTTGCATTCTCAGTGACGATCTATCTAACATCTATTTTGTGGCGCTTTTTTTAACATTCGAACTTAGCAGCCACAAAAGATTAGTCATCATTATTGTCATTTTATTTTTACCTTTTTTTTGTGACTAAGATCGACACAAAAAGTTAAGAAATGTGCTGCAACATAGATGTTAGTGTTGAGGTTTTAAGCTAAATAGGCTTAAAAGAGGGTAATGAAAAATGGAAAGAAAATAAAAATTTTAAGTGAAAATTTAAGTTTCCCCCTTGACAAAGGGACATTGTCCTATATTAAAAGAAGAAAAGGTTTTTGATGGGTATATATATACAATTGCTCTTCTTATAGCTCTTAAAGAGTTGAAAAGAAGGCAAGCCTCGCGCCGCCTAACTACCGTTTTTCCTGCCATAAGCCAAGGACTGAGTTTCGTTGCCGCTCGGCTTCGGCTTCGGTCAAATGATTGATTGATTAACTTTTTGGATCAAATGTATTTGCTTTAGCTTCGGCTTCGACTTCGGATTTGGTCAAATGATCGACAGAAATCCAATGGAATACAACAACAACAACAACTACACAGTATAGTCCCACAAAGTGGGGTCTGGGAGGGTAATACGTACACATGCTTTACCCTTACCCGAAAGGGCAGAGAGGCTGTTTCCAATCTACCATCGGCTCAGGAAAAGGAAACAATAAAAGAAAAGAAAAAAAGGAAAAAGAGAAAGAAAAAGAAAAGGAAAAGGAAAACAAAAACAAAAACAAAAACAAAAGAGCATTAGTGACTCCAGCAAAAATCGAATGAATAATTATTTAAACATAAAACCATAAAGTAACTGACATGCAATAATATCGAGCAGTAACTACCATAAGGGGGCACAATACAATACGCAAGTCATCTACGGAGAGCCCTACCAAAACCCATCTAGCCCCGGGAATGAAGTACGAAAAGTTCTAGAAGCCCCTATCGTACAACCCTGATACTAGACCTCCAGACTTTCCTATCAAAGGCCATGTCCTCGGAAATCCGCATTCTTGTCATGTCCTGCCTAATCACCTCTCCCAAATACTTCTTAGGCCTCAATCTGCCTCGACTCGAGCCAAC
Source organism: Nicotiana noctiflora (assembly GCA_032618575.1). Taxonomy (NCBI): domain Eukaryota; kingdom Viridiplantae; phylum Streptophyta; class Magnoliopsida; order Solanales; family Solanaceae; genus Nicotiana; species Nicotiana noctiflora. The sequence goes on from JASVEL010003470.1 coordinate 18,376, forward strand.
CACTGCTAGCCGCTCACAACTCCTCACCGGGGCATCCGAGCTTCTCCTCCGCACATGCCCAAACCACCTGAGCCTCGCTTCCTGAATCTTTCTCATCCACTGGGGCCACCCCCACCTTCTCCCGAATATAACTTCATTCTTAATCTTATCTAACCTGGTGCGCCTGCACATCCACCTGAGCATCTTCATCTCCGCAATCTTCACTCTCTGAACATGAGATTTTTTAACCGGCTAGCACTACGCCCTACACAACATGGCAGGTCTAACCACAGCTCTATAAAACTTCCCCTTGAGTTTCTGTGGCACTTTCTTGTCACACAAGGCTCCTGATGCAAGCCTCAATTTCGTCCACCCCGTCCTATACGGTGAGTAATATTCTCGTCGATCTCTCCATCTCCTTGAATCATTAATTCAAGATATTTGAAATTGTCCCTCTTGGAGATGACTTAGGATCCAAGATTCACTATTAAATCCAACGGAATTAAACGTTTTATTTACGTTATCCGTTTTCAGTTTTTCAGTTTTGTACCGAAAATTAACCTTCCTTTTAAATTCCCGATTTATTATTGCGTAAATACCATTTATATTATGTCATTTATGTTATAGCCATTTTACATAAACAACCATTCTAAAGAGTTTCACCTCTACAGTTTTGAGCTCAACATTGGCTATAAATACTAGTCCATTCTCTCAAATTTTTCATACGATTTTTTGAGTTCTCCTTCTTTTTCTGCATTGTTTTAACTTCAAAGAAAGCAACAGTAAGTGTGATTTGCTACCGAACTTTGTGTTCGCTGAAAAAGTAGGGTTTGAATTACCACTACACCAATGTGTAATTCGTTCTATTCTGGAAAGAAATAATCCACAACATTGGGTACTAGGAGGAGATTAAATTTCTTAAGGAAACACTGTGAATTCAGTTAGCTCGGATTAACTTCTATTTCGTTTATATTTTTATTAATATGTTATTTTATTTTCTCAGGAATTACCTTACAAATATAGTATACTAGCAGTTAGACATGTTAGACGGGTCAACCCATATCACTATAGTGACATAAGTAGTCGCCACATTAATAGCCTGTTTGGCCAAGTTGGAGAATTTAGTTTATTTTGAGAAGTGCTTTTTTCAAAAGTGCTTTTGAAAAAAGTACTTTTGGAGAGAAGCAGTTTGTTTTTGGCTAATTAGTCTGAAAAGCACTTTTGAGAAATAATTTGTATTTGCTAAGCTTTTTAGAAAGTGCTTTTAAGTGTCAAATTACGAATGAGGACATGAATAGATTTACTTAACAATTAATATTATACGTAAATAAATAATCTCAAAATTTTGCTATTATATGCAATAATTAAAAAAATTATTTTATTTAAGTAAAATATGAAAATAAAATTAAAAAGTACTTAATTCTTTTAATATAAGTTAAATATATTAAAATTCCTTCAACAAATATAAAAAGCATTCACCCCTAAAGTCACTATATATTAGAAAGTTTTCCTAAAAATAAGAAAAAATATTTATAAATTAATATCCTAAGTATTAGGTTTAAGGGTTATTTTGGTATATACTATATTTTGTTAGGGGTATTTTAGGTAAGAAGAAAAGTCAAAACTGCTTCTGTTTCTGCTTTTGGAAAGAAGCTACTATTTTCTGCTTATCTGAAATTGCTTATGTTTCTTCCCAAAAACACTTTTTTTCTTTAAATAAGCTTGGTAAACACCTCAAGTTAGGAAAAAAAGTGCTTTTGAAAAAAAAAATACTTATGGCCTCTCAAAAAGCTTGACCAAACAAGCTATAATATCTGTGAAAAAACTTTTTGTGACACTGTATAGATCATGAGTCATTTGCACGCATACCAACTTGGGTTCAACATTTAAGATTTTTAGTTTTGAATCTATTATATTTGTAAAGTTATAAGTTTATATCTATTAATTTTATAATGTTAATTAATTTTTATTCTGTGTCAAAAGTTATATTTTCAATTGAACCCATAGGTAAAATCCTACATGTACCCTTGTCCTTAAATTATGTTCACAAATTAAAATTTGGTGTAATTTTAGTCATTTACTCAGCCAGTAAGCCTTAATAAGAGGAAGAAAACTTAAGGAGTCGTTGGTTGGCAAGAGTTATTAAAAGCAAGCATTAGTTTTATATATTACTAATATCTTGTTTGGTACATTTTTTTAATTTATGTGTTTAGTTATACAATATACTTGGCATTATTCTATGAATAAGTAATGCATAGAAAACCATGACATTAGTAATACCAAGGCTTTAATGCATACATTAGCGTGGTTAAAGACAAAATTGTCCTTAAAGTCCCTTAAAGCTAGAGTATATGAAGGGCATTTTTGTAAACAACTATTTTTCTTAAATATACAATGCATTATTATTTCAATACACCACACCAAACAATAGATAAGAAATAATATTTGCATAACTAATGCTTAGTTTTACTAACACATGCATTACTAATACACCCTATTCCGCGCTATTCTTATATACCCTAACCCCTTAGACCAAAAGAAAACTAGTGCAAGCAGCCTGATTAATGTAAATGAGAAATTCAATGGAATTTCACCAAACTGACCGCAAAGTCGGAGATGAATGTAAATGTGAAATTCAAAGGAATTACAGAAACTGACCACAAAGTCGACCCAATCCACCTTAATACCATGACAGAATGAGAAAGTCGATGGAAACTCAAAATCACCGTGAGCACAAATGAGACAAAGTGGCTGTGGCTATAAATTTTTATGAAGTGTAATCAACTTTTAAATACAGGCACAAAAAAAAGGTGGCGATATTATAATTCCGCGTGGGCAGACGAGATGAAACGGTTCGGGTTGGTCAATATAATGGACATAAAGCTGAGGGAAGAACCACCTGGTAGTAAATTTCCGTGCTCAGATTGAACAACCATGGCCGAAGCCTCTTCCAACAATGGCGGAACCGATCAGTTGCAATATAATGCCATTCTGCTCTCAACACTCCACTTCAAGTGTTCACTCCGTTGTTTATTTACTTCTTTTTTGAAAAATAAAATATTTTTTACTGTTACTTTTGGTTGTCAGGTTTTGGTGGAGGAGACGTCATCAAGTGTTAGAACGTTCATATTAAACAGGCCTAACAAGCTCAATGCACTTTCTTATGAAATGGTATTTCAAATAGGCGAAATACATAAATGACCCCTCAAAGTTGTCCACAACGATCAATTGAACACCTCAACTGAGACTATTTCCAACTAAACACTTCAAGTGGCTATTAAGTAGGTCAAGTAAACACCTGAATATAGCAGGCCATATACTTGAGTTGCACTTGCCGATGACATGGCAAATGAACCAATCAAAAAATGACACGTGTAATTTCGCCATAAGAATTTGACACATGTAATTAAAAAAAAATACATTTAAAAATGAAAAAACGTTTCTCCTAACGTTCTTCCTTCTTCCATCTCTTCTTCCAAGCTTTCTCAAACCCTTCCATTTATTCCTTGAACCTATGACCACCATTTCATCTGTAAAAAAAATTGGCAAAGAAGAATTTAGATTTCACTCGAAAAAAGTAGTAGGCCAGATCTGGAGCGAAGTAAAGGCTGGCGGTTGTGCCGATCGATGTTGACTTGGGAAATGGAACAAAAATATCTAAGTTTCTCGAGAGGGCAGAGTTTGAAGATGTGAACAAAGAGGTGTTCCAGAAATGTGAGGCCTTGATAAAATGCTGCTTGTGTGACGTTAAACTAGAAGCGGAAGATGTACATGATGTCATAATTGTCGGTGGTTGTTCCTACATTCCAAAGGTTCGGAATATTGTAATGAGTATATGCAAAAGGGAAGAGCTTTATTCAGGAATGAACCCGCCCATATTTCGGCCTAGCCAATGGCGAAGGTTTTCCGGCGGGTTTGTTTGTTATCTGCTTTTGGTATCTTGCTGGTCTTGGGCTAATGCCGATAATAATTTAAAAAAGGTGAATTGATAATGAAAAGTGAAATTACATATTGGAAACAAGAAAAAAAAATTAAATAGGGTAGAAAAATTCACAACTTTAATCAAATTTAAAGTTGTCTAACCTATTTAGTTGCCTTACCTTTGAAGTCTGCCATGAGTATCTTGATTGTAGAATGTTAAGCTATTTTCACAAGTACTGGGAGGAATTATATTTTTCGATCGAATCTGGAAACATAATCATAGGGGGTTGATGATGAGTTCTCGTGTTATTTTGTGTAAAATGGGAGTTGTGCTCAGATTTTTTGTTGGAGATTGATGGGGTATGGCATGGCTTTCTTTGGATTTTCTTGTTTTTTTATCTATGGTGAAAATTTTTTTTAAGAAGGAAAAGAGAAGATGAAAGTATGTGGGTCCCACAATAATAAAGGTTATTTTTTAAATTGAAAAGAAAAAGGAACGAGCATAATCATGTCCTTACGCGCTCAATTTGTAGTGAGACACAATTGATTTGTCATGTCAGCCCAAAGTGTTTACTTGATATACTTTGTAAGTACTTGAAGTGTGTAGTTGGAAATAGTATTAGTTGATGTGTTCAACTGACCGTTGTGGACAACTTGAAGGGGCAATTTATGTATTTCGCCTTCCAAATATGATGTCACTGAAAATGGTGTTTGAAATGACTTGGGATCAACAACAACAAAAAGTTAAAAAAAAAAAAAATAGAATAATATAAATGATACTTATACTTGTGCCACTTTGTTATCCTGGTCCCCAAACTTAGCATTTTACCAATTGGATACTTATACTCGTCCAAAACCTATATTTTAAACCTCTCTAACCGTTGACCGATCAGATATGGCAACATCATAGCTGAGTTGGACAAAGTGAATGTAATTCACGCGGATAATGAACGTGAATATGTATATTTGAACCAGAAATAATTAAAAGAAAAAGAAAAAATTATTAAAATAAGAATTAAAAAAAATAAGTAAAAAAAAATAAAAAAAAAGTAAGTATCATGTAAACTTCTTCTTCTTCTTCTTCCCCACTCCTACCCCCCCACCCCACCCCTCCCGAAACAATACCCCCTTCATTTCTCAATTTTTTTCTTCAATCTTCTTCACGAAAGCTAAAGTACTCGACTTTATAAGGATTCTTCAAGGTGCTTATTATCGATTTTTTTTATGTTCATAATTAATTTATTACTTTTGATTGGGAGTTGTAAGATAGTTGAATTGTCTTCAATATTATAGATTTTCTTAAGCGCAAACCTACAAACTCTTCCGTTAAATTTTAAAATTCGGAGGAGAAAACCAACAACCCTTGTTCCGCCATTGATTTTCCTCCATTTTCAATCTTTGTTCTGCCATTGATTTTTCTTCATTTTCAATCTTTGTTCTGCCATTGATTTCCATTTTCAATCTCTGTTCCGTCATTGATTTTCCTCCATTTTCAATCTCTATTCCGCCATTGATGTTTCTCTATATTTAATTTTTGTTCTGCCATTAATTTGCCTCCATTTTCATTTTCTATTCCGCCATTGATTTCCTCCATTAAAGTGAGAGGAAAAATTGGGTTTGGGGTGATAATAATCATTTTCTTTTTTATTTTGCTATGTGGCCATAACAAATGATCTGGAGCCTACGTGATTTAATTTTCTTGACGTGGCAGCTAATGTGGGAGAGATTGAATTACACGCACTGCAGCCTCATGTAATAAGTGTTTATTATACATATTTTGAAGGAGTATAAGTGTCCAATTGGCAAAATACTAAGTTTGGGGATCGAAATGACAAAGTGACACAAGTATAAATGTTATTAGGTTGTTTTGCCAAAAAAAAATATAAATCCACTATTATTTTCTTTGTATTGTTTCCATTACAGAATAATTATATTGTCTATAGTTTGTGTTTCATTTAAATATTTAATAAATATCCATCTAATTTCTTAAGTCTGACCTTAACTAGTTTTTGATTGAAGGTGTATCTAGTATTTCTAATATATGAGCGCATTCTTTGAAAAAATAAAGTAAAAAATATACTAAGTGAGAATAGATCCCTCTTCCTTCCCGTAAATAACTTTAGAAAATATCTAATTTTAGAAAGTATCTAATTTTAAGGAGAGAAAGTGGGTTCCCTGTAAATCCGCCCTGCTGATATCTCAATAAAGCAGAGAAATAAAGTTGATTTTACCCAAACTTTCATTATTAGAGTGTTCTTTTTTGTGGTGAAAATAGGTAAGTATTTATCTATCACGAAAAAAAGGAAGAAGACAAGAACAGAAAATAGAAGATCGTATTCCTTCTTAGCTTGAGAATTTTTTCATTGCTATTGTTGATTTTTTTAAGGTGAAGTACATTTTTTTTCTGTCAGAATTGTATTTGGTTAAAAATGGAGTCCTAAACTTTTTTGATGCTTTTTTGGACAAAAAAAATACCTTTTTAATGTTAAAAATAATAATTATATAACTAGGTAAAATGCAGTACAATTCCACAAGTTACTTTAACAAAAATTTAACCGTTAAAATAATTCGCAATACAATATCGCGAGCGAATTGAGTATCCCAGGACTTCGCACTACTGTAATGTGAATTCCCCAAAACAATTAGTACACTCCGATTTTTGACAAGACTAATTGAAGTGATTTTCACTCTATCATAACTCATAGGTCCCTCCCCCACTTTTCCTCTATAAAAGACTACTTTCTTTACTATTTTCTACTTTTAGGTCATTTAAATTGAAGTACTGTATACAAAAATTTATTTTTTGTACTAAATTTAGTATTATTTTTATAACTTCTAAATTTGTTGTATAACTATAATACTACTACTATATAGTATAACGTTTTGTATATGATTAGTAAATTATTTGATTTTAGTATTAAACTTCACATAATTTATGGTCGAGAGTTCAATTTTGAAAATCAAATATTGTATTATTGATTTTGGTATAACTAATGTAATTTTTTATAAATAACAAAAAGTGAATTTATTTTATAAGTCAAATTCAAGAATTTTTTATTTAATTCTTTAATCTAACAAATTCCTTCGGTAACTGAAATTCACACGAATAATATTTAAGGATAACTTGGTGCGATCGGGCCTCAAATATCGAGCCTGGAAGGCCATACATAATTATTAAGTCCAATTCAAGAATTTTTAATTTAATTTATTAAACAAATAAATTTCTAAAAAATATTTGAAATGACACACATTTCTATTCCAGATCAAGCTCAAAGACCATAGAGATTGTAACACTCAAATATTTGAAATAAAATACTATTATTATTGTAATATTTTTTTTGTATTGATTTTATTTTTTCAATCCAAATCACATTATAAATTTAATTATTATCCAATTTTTAGGCTAAACAAAAATGTGATCAACTTTTAAATTCAAGGCCAAAAAAGTGGCGATACCATGTTATAAGCCCGCCTGGGCAAACGAGACGAAACAGGTCGGGTCAGGTGACTCGGGTTGGTCAACGGACAAAAAGCTTAGAGAAAGCCACCTGGCAGTAAATTTCCGTGCTTAGCTAGAACAACCATGGCTGAAGCCTCTTCCAACGATGGCGGAACCGATCAGGTGCAATGCCAATGTGCTCTCAATACTCCAGTTCAAGTGTTCACTGGTTGTTTATTTACTTCTTTTTTGAAAAATAATAATTTAATTGTTACTTTTGGTTGTCAGATTTTGGCGGAGGAGACATCATCAAATGTTAGAACAATCATATTAAACAGGCCTGACAAGCTCAATGCACTTTCTTATGAAATGGTATTCCAAATATGATGTCACTATTATTTTGTTGGGCTACTTTTATTTTCTTTGTACTGTTTCCTTTACAGTACTGTCCTCAAATATATTATATTTTCTATAGTTTGTGTTTCCTTGAAAACTTTATTTGTTGATTATTATCCATATAGTTTATTAAGCCCGACCTTAACTAGTTCGTGATTGAAGTGTTTGTTGTAGTCGTAGTAGTAGTAGCAGCAGTTGTTGTTGTTGTTGTTGTTGTCATCAGTCTTATAATTGAAGTCTGACTTAGTTGAGTTTTTCTTTTTCTTTTTTTTTTTTAACATGAGGACTTGATTTCTATGTTTACATGAGTTTGTTTGGGGATGATGGCGCTTCCTATAAATGCTCAAATTTTCTGGCTTCAGCTCAGACATCCCATAAATGCAAGCTAAACCTTAAGCATTACTGGTCACCTTCTGCGCGTTCATTCATTGTATGAGGAATAAAATCAAGATTTGATTAGCTTTCTTATCATGATCATTGTTTTCCTCTGTCTGAATAAAGCAGAGAAATAAAAGTCGATTTTACCCAAAATTTCATTATTAGAGTGTTTTTTGTGAAAATAGGTACTATCTATCTATCATGAAATAAAAGGAAGAAGAAATGAATAGAAAAAAGAAGATCATATTCCTTCTTAGCTTGAGAACTACTGTTGATCTTCGTAATGCAAAGGAGAATTTTTTTCTCTCGACTTGTATTTGCTTAAAAATGTGTAGTTACCTCACTGATCAAAAACTAAAAATAAAACTGTGCAGTTTACTGGACGTCATTTTCACCTTTCCTTCAATCTGAAATTATCACTTCGTTGTTGAAAATATATGTAAACACAATGGTGAGAGAACTTATGCTTCATGTCTAAAGGCTTGCACAAGATGCCTAGCCTTGCATCTTCTCCTTGGAAACACTGCATATCAAGTAATGACGTGCAACTTTCTTATGCAATCTTCATTAAGTTAGTCCTATGATGTTTTGCTTCTTCTGTTTGCCTATTAATCATATATCTTTTAAATACAGTATTAAAGCAAAAAAGTATCCTAATAACACTGAATGAATATGGAACTTGAAAAAGCATGCATGAATGTGTTGCTTGCTCAACCAGTATTTATGGTTTTATGCAACAAAGTTGGGTAGATTAGAATCATGATAATGATTGCTACAAAACTAAGTTGATATTCGATTAGCGTTCTTCTGTCTTCTCATGCAATCTCTGGAATAGGTTATTCTTATTATATTTACTTGGTTAACATGTGGGCTTTTCAATCATGCCATCTTCATCACACGATGGTTGAGTAAATTGCCGACCTCCTGATGAAAATGATTTGGAGTGTAACAATATCTTATAATTGATAACTATCCTCTCAAACTTGTTTGTTTGTCCAGATATCTCGGCTTTTGGAACTTTTCTATGCCAGTGAAGAAGACTCAAATGTGAAGATGATTATATTAAAGGTATATTCAGTAGGAGGATCTTCTGTGATAATTAAATTGCATTCATAGATTAACAGAGGGAAATTGGTAACCTGCTGTTGTATTTTGCCTGCAAGAATATTTGCAAACTATGGGCGGGCAGATTTGCTTGATTTTTGAGTTGCTTTGTTCAAATTATGAACAGCTCATTTTTTCTTAATTTTGTTTCTTCGTTGAATTTTGTAATGCGTCACGCTGCCTTTGGTCGTACGCCGCAGAGTTCTATAAATGTCCCAGTATACTGAACAAATATCAATGCACAAATATCTCAATGTCTGTCAAGAGATCTTAATCCTTTCCTTGTATCAACATTTTCCAGGGAAATGGAAGGGCTTTCTGTGCTGGTGGTGATGTTACAGCTGTTGTTCCTCTTGCTCGCCAGGGTACGTAATCTGCTAAATTGGTGATAGCTTGGTAAATACAGTCTTTAAATGATATTTAAAATTGGATCCTGAAATTTACTTCCTCCAATGTCTATCACAATTTGATTAACATAGATTAATTTTATTTTCATTACATTTCAAAGTTTAACTCCTCAAGTAATTATTTCAATCACATAACCTCAGATGTAAGCCAAGGCCATATCTTTGTACTCAGCTTTGCTCTCTATTTTTTCTTTTTTTTGATGAAGTAAGATGTTGTATATTACCGTATCAAGAAGATGCAATGATTATAAAAGAGAGATGTTAGCTCCATTACATCATGTTCTATAATAAGTACGAGGAGCAAACCAAAAGAAAAACAAAAGCAGGCTGTCAAGCCAGGGTAAGAGAGCTGATAAAGTCTGTGAAAGGAATAACATTATTTACAAGGCTAGATTACTCCAACTAAAGATATTTAGTAACATCGCTTTCAGGGAGTAGTTGGAAAGAAAAGGACCGCCTTTGGAAAAAAAGAGGAACTCGCTAGGCCTTCCGAACAAATGCGATTCTGTTCATGCTTCAGACGATCTGGCTGATTCTATATACAACTATCTAATTTTCTTCTATTATATATAAAGGCGTAAGGGCGAAAGCCTATATAGTGCCTTTCCTTAGGAGTTGAAATGCCATAAAAACATCTGCTCTCATCAGTAACTTCACTTGGTGTTTTCTCAGCTTGCACAGCTTGCTGTATAGGGCATTGCAGTATTTGCGCAGCATCTAAATAGGATCTGGTTTGCAAGTAGAGCATTTTCTGTATTTGTAGTTGGAAGCTTCCCCCAAAAATTGTAATATCTTCTTTGCTATACCTCCCCATCCCTGTTGTAATCAGCCTCCGGTATGATAACTGCTGATTTCTGATTTCCTATCCCCAAGCGAAGTTTTAACTCTGATATATCTGCCGTAGCTGTGCAGTTCTGGAAAACTCTGTAAATGTAGGCTTGAATCTTCCTCCCCACTTTCTGTATAAATTTCCATATCCATGTGAAGCTTGTCACATTTGTTCACACACCCACCACAGATTCTCCTCGTCCGTTTTGATTCAGCTCGTGAATCTACTACCAATTCTATCCATATGAACCATCTGTCGAAATCCTCTTTAATATCAATTAATTCGAAGGATTTATCACCTTAAATGAAAAAGATATCTCCTATGTCGAAGAAGAATACACCGGAGGGAGAACTCGCCGGAAAGAGTTAGAGAGAGAAAAGTAAGGGAGCACATTTCCCAAGTCAAAGCTCATTTTTGGGTCTTTTCTGGAATCCCTTATAATACATAGCTAGTGACTTAACATCAATGAAGTAAATAATCACTTTGTGCTCGGCTTTGCTCTTAACTTTTTGTATATAAGTCCGTGACCTGAATTACTCTTGGTATGTTGAAGGATGCATACCACTGGATCCCAGCGACTATCATAATGATTTTGCATAACTAACTGACAGCACTAACAATAACGAAACATGGACTTGTCATGATAAGATAATTCAACGTACCAAACAATCTCCCTATAACGGCTTGGATTTGTTAAGGTGACACCTCTCTTTGAAGTAATCTGACATTAAGATCTATAGGTGAGTCAATTGATTTGATGGTCATTCATGTTCCTGTAACGCATTACTGGTTGTCAAACCAATTGACTCGCCTATAGATGCTAATATCGTTTGCTTTTCCCAGGAGAACTAGAGCGAAAGCATTACTGATAGTTAAACCAATTGATACACCTGCAGATTCTAATGTCAATTGTCAATTGTACTAACTTGTAGTATAGAAATCTTGGGCATATTTAATCTGTGCTTGCTTGTATCTTATGAATGCTTATGAATGAGTCTGAGACTGGTGACAACTGTGATCTTTCTGGATGATAATTAAGTTTTTCAATAACTATTTTAAGTGCACATAGCTTAATGTACCCAGTCACATATTTTGTTTATTTCTTCTTATCAGGTAACTGGAGATTCGGTGCTAATTATTTCCAAGAGGAGTACACACTGAACTATGTTATGGCAACATATAGCAAACCCCAGGTTAAGCTAGGTTATGTGTTATGCTAGTTCTGTGATATAACCTTCTTTGATGCATTCCTTAATCTTGTTTGGACTGCCCACTGAAGGTCTCCATCCTTAATGGAATTGTCATGGGAGGTGGAGCTGGTGTTTCTGTACATGGTAGATTTCGAGTTGCAACAGAAAAGTCGGTATTGCCTCTGCTTGAGTAGTAGATTTTGTCTTCTTATCTTCTTTCCCTTTTACATTTGATCTTTGCCACATTTTCTGGCATTTGCTTTGAAATTTCTGTCTTTATATTTTCTCTCTTATGGAATGCAGCAATATATGAATGTTCCAGCGGAATAGCACTAGCAAAATTAGAGCAAAATAGGAGGAAAACCTCACAAACTGTATATTTTCATGAGCTTTAGTTGGTACCTCGGATTTGCATTGATGTTTTTCTTTTGGCAGTAATATGTAACCCTTTTTCTAACTTGATGTTTGTTGCTGTGTGTAATTGATAGCAGAAACTTCATGTCCCGCATATTCTTATGTACGTTAGCCTGTAGGTTTTTGCTATGCCCGAAACAGCTTTGGGACTCTTTCCTGATGTAGGTGCTTCTTACTGTTTATCAAGACTTCCAGGATTCTTTGGTAATTTCACTTGCCACATTGTTCATATTTATGAAAGAATTTACTGCTGTTGATGTAATTCATTCAAGTTCAGTGTGAAGTTATTTGCTACTTGTCATCGTTTGAAATTAAAAGTCACTACTTGGCTGCTCACTTGTTGAGACTATCTTAAGAGCACTGGTGAAGTCAGCTACTTTGCATTTAGTGCTGCTTCTTCTTCCCCGATATCCTTCAAATCAAAAGTAAAAAAGAGTCAGAAACAGAAAATCGGTCCTTAACTCCTGCAGAAGGTGTTCAAAAGCTTGCCATACACACTATTTGTTGAGACTATCTTAAGAGCACTGGTGAAGTCAGCTACTTTGCATTTAGTGCTGCTTCTTCTTCCCCGATATCCTTCAAATCAAAAGTAAAAAAGAGTCAGAAACAGAAAATCGGTCCTTAACTCCTGCAGAAGGTGTTCAAAAGCTTGCCATACACACTATTTGGTGCATCTTCTCTTATAGTTTCATAATTTTCTGGACGTTCTTTTTATCTGTTTTCCGCCATTCGTCATTCATTGATTATGTGTTTCCTCATTTTAAAAAAACAATTTTACACTCATTATATAATCATGCTTATGTCGATCCTCTTCACATGAAAGTCTTTAAAAAATATTTTCCCTACAAATATTTGAGCAGTTAGCTGGATGCCAGCCTTAGGTTTCATGGTTATGGCTGAATTTGTCAAGCTTAAGTTATTACAGAAATCAGCCCTAGTTTTCATTCTGATAGCTGAATTTCTTTTGATCATCACAAATGTAAGATAGCCTTTGAAGACATGTGAAAATTGCTGACTTGTTTTAATGAATGATACCCGAGTTTATTTAGAGATATGATCCTTCCTTTTCTTCCCTTATTTTTTTTATTCTGATTATGTTGCTATTATTGGAGAAGACTAATTCCTGCGTTGTAATGATACACAGAGAATTTGTAGGTACAAATGTTAAGTCTCGTTCCCCTTGGCTAATTTCTTCTTTGGCAGGGGAATATGCTGGTCTTACTGGTGCTAGGTTGGATGGTGCTGAAATGCTTGCTTGTGGTCTAGCAACCCACTTTGTATCATCGGAGGTATAATGCCTCAATTTTTAGCATGTTCTGTCCATTTTTAATTGTTTCTACAGGAAATCGATATCGTTTGCCAATATGCCTAAACTGATATGATTGCTTCTATCGGAAATCTATCTGTTACTTATATGCCTAAACTGATGAGTATATAGTTATAATGGCAACACTGATGTTGCCCCCTTACATAACAACAACAACAAACCCAGTGTATTCCCATAAATGGGGTATGGTGAGGGTAGTGTTTACGCAAACCGTACTCCTACCTTATAGAGATAGAGGAGCTGTTTCCGATAGACCCTCGGTTCTAGGAACAATGGAGATAAAGCAACAAGTAGCAAGCAATAGTAACAGTAATGTATTATGCTATCGGTGCGAATGCACAACAAATAATAGGAAAGAACCATGAATAACATAATACAAAAATAGTCGTAGTTCTATTGGTAAGCCTAGGAGGAACATACTACTATCTGTCAATCTAAAACCCTAGTCCTCGACCTCCACACCTTTCCATCCCAGGTCATATCCTCGGTAAGTTGGAGCAATGTCATGTCTTGCCTAACTACCTCTCCCCAATACTTCTTAGGTCTACCCCTTCCCTTTCTCAGACCCGCCATGGACAGCCTCTCACACCCGGAGCATCTATGTCTCTCCTCTTCACATGCCCGAACCATCTCAACCTCGATTCCTGCAATTTGTCCTCCACATATGCCACTCCTACATTGTCCCTAATAACTTCATTCCTAATCTTGTCCTTCCTGGTATGTCCACACATCTATCTCAACATCCTCATTTCGGCAACTTTCAACTTCTGGACATGGGACTTCTTGACGGGTCAACACTTAGCTCCATACAACATAGTCGTTCTAACCACCACTCTGTATAACTTGCCCGTAAGTCTAGGTGGCACATTCTTATCACACAAAACCCCACAGGCGAGCCTCCATCTCATCCACCCTGCTCCAATACGATGAGTAACTTCCTCGTCAATTTCTCTGTTGCCTTGAACGATAGACCCAAGATACTTGAAACTATGTCTTTGGGAATGACTTGAGTACCAATCTTCACTTCCACTCCTTCTTCATGCATTTCAACATTGAACTTGCACTCCAAATACTTAGTTTTTGATCTACTCAACTTGAACCCCTAGACTCCAGCGTCTGTCTCCAAACTTCCAACCTAGTGTTAACTCCATCTCGCGTCCGTCAATCAGGACTATGTCATCAGCAAAGAGCATATACCATGGGGCAAACAAAAACGACTATGTCATCCCCTTGTATGGTCGCGTCAGCACCTCTAACGCTAAGGCAAACAAAATGGGGTAAGAGCCAATCCCTGATGTTCCACTGGAAAATGATCATAGTCTCCTCTCACAGTCCTAACCCGAGTCTTTGCTCCCTCGTACATGTCCTTAATCACTCTAATGTACGCCACTGGAACACCACTAGCCTCCTTACATCTCCATAGGACCTCTCTCGGGACTTTAACATAGGCCTTCTCTAGGTCTATGAATACCACATGCAAGTCCTTCTTCCTATCCCTGTACTGCTTCACTAATCTCCTCACAAGGTGAATGACTTTTGTAGTAGACCGTCCTGGCATAAATCCGAACTGGTTCTTGGAAATAGTAACACTACGTCGTACTCAGCAGTTTGATACCCCTATAGTTGTTGCAGTCCTGGATATCACCTTTGTTTTTATACAACAGGATCATCAAACTCTACTACCAATCTTCGGGCATCTTTCGTCCAGAAAGTGACATTAAACAACCTAGTAAGCCACTCCAAGCTTGCCCGATCCACTTCCTTCGTATATTCCATTGGAATCTCATCAGGCCCGGTCGCTTTACTCCTGCCCATCTTCCGCATTGCCCCCTCAACCTCTTCGCTCCTAATACGCCTAGAAAATCCAAAAGCCCGACTCCCTGAGTTTTCCAACTCACCTAGCGTGATGTTCCTGCCCCTCCCTCTTCCAAGAGTCTATGGAAGTACTCCTGCCATCTACGCTTGATACACGCCTCTTCCACCAGAATTTTTCCGTCTTCGTCTTTGATGCACTACACTTGGTCTAGGTTTCGAACCTTCCTCTCCCTAATCTTGGCTAACCTATACAGCTTCTTGTCTCCTCCTTTGCCGCCAAGATCCTCATACTATCGCTCAAAAGCTACAGTCTTAGCCTCCGTAACTGTCAATTTTGCCTCTTTCCTTGCCTTCTTATAACGCTCCTCACACGTCCTCTTCTCCTCATCCGTGCTCCCCACTCGCTTCAAATATGCCGCTTTCTTAGCTTCCACTTTTCTTTGCACCTCCTCATTCCACCTTCAGTCCCCTTTGTGGCCTCCCGAATAACCCTTCATTACCCCTAACACCTCTCTAGCAGTGTTACTCCATGTTGCTCCCTTTACATGTAATAACAAAATTGCCAGTTCACTGTCTGTTGGAAGATGTCAGGCTTATGGTGTTAGGACAGATAATCTTATCTGCCACTTGTTATATAGGTTTTGATTAATTGTTCTAGTTATTTTCTCTTAAGACATTTAATGTTATCCATGGGACCACGATTCTTAATCTTGGGTGTGCACTTTGGCCCAAATGTATTCTAGTGTAGGTATGTGGTGAATGTAACCTCCAATAGACTATGCTGTTAACTGCAAATTAGTCTACTTGGCTTTGTTGTAGCAACAGCAAGTTCAGTAGTTTCATGCCTGTAATAAGTAATCTTCTGGTGTTTCTTTTCTTAAATAACAATTAATATAGCTTTATAGATGCATCATGCAGAGTACAGTGTGCACATTGAAATATTTTCACGTAATTGGGTACCAAAAAATATGACTTCAACATACTTGGAGAAAAATGCTATGGGTCTTCTGAATTACCTTTTCCAGCAGTTCCAAGCTAAACATGCTTGTTGGGAATCTGGATTGTCAATCATGCATCGAATGGTTCTTACATGGATTTGTTGGATCTCGTTTAGCCACTGGTATACTTTTGATCTGTATTTTGCATTTCGGGGTGGTAGAAGGCTTTATGAACATTGACTCGTCTAATATGTGGTTCATTGATTTCTATATGCATCAGATTCTCGTAAGACATTTAATGTTATCCATTGGACCATGATTCTTAATCTTGGGTGTGCACTTTGGCCCAAATGTATTCTAGTTTAAGGTATGTGGTGAATGTAACCTCCAATAGACTATGCTGTTAACTGCAAATTAGTCTACTTGGCTTTGTTGTAGCAACAGCAAGTTCAGTAGTTTCATGCCTGTAATAAGTAATCTTCTGGTGTTTCTTTTCTTAAATAACAATTAATATAGCTTTATAGATGCATCATGCAGAGTACAGTGTGCACATTGAAATATTTTCACGTAATTGGGTACCAAAAAATATGACTTCGATATACTTGGAGAAAAATGCTATGGGTCTTCTGAATTACCTTTTCCAGCAGTTCCAAGCTAAACATGGTTGTTGGGAATCTGGATTGTCAATCATGCATCGAATGGTTCTTACATGGATTTGTCGGATCTCGTTTAGCCACTGGTATACTTTTGATCTGTATTTTGCATTTCGGGGTGGTAGAAGGCTTTATGAACATTGACTCGTCTAATATGCGGTTCATTGATTTCTATATGCATCAGATTCCATAGCATTTATCTATTTTTTTTATTCCTCTCATCTCTGATCTAATTTGAATGCTTTTTCTCTTCCTTTTGTTTCCAGAGATTGCCACTTCTAGAAGAAGCATTAGTTAAAGTCAGTACGAGTGATCCAGATGCCATATCTGCTATCATAAGTCGCTTCTCCCACGTACCAAAGTTGAAAAAAGAAAGTACATATCACAAGTGAGTTCATTTAATATGTCTATTTGGGTGTTTGTTTTCCTGCTGATTTATTGGAAGCTTACCTTCTAAACACAGTCCCAGAGCCTAGGAGATTGTTTGAACTTGCCAATAGCATAGTATTGATGGCATCATGGCATATCATTAATTCATCATCTATGCTCTTATTTGTTAATTTTTGGTATCATGTTGTTCTTCTTCCTGTTTTTATTAAGATGGATAGCATTCCGAAGTTTCCATTGAATCGAGGGAAAATATTGTGATTTTATGACTTCTCAACAGTGCACCAGTTTTATTTTCTGCAATTTTGTGCTTGTAGGGTGAAGATTATTAACCGCTGTTTCTCTCGAAGAACAATTGAAGAAATCATATCTACTCTTGTAGGTTTGGAAGATGAGTGGTCATTTGATGGACTTTTGCTTTTTGTGGTGAAATTACTGTGTGAAATCCTGATAATATGTCAAAGTACTTGATAAGAACTTTGCGTGAATCTTTTATAGGAAAATGAGGCTTTGGACAAGAAGGATGACTGGATCTCTTCGACCATTCAATTGCTGAAGAAAGCTTCCCCAATAAGTCTTAAAATTTCCCTGAGATCAGTGAGTCATTCACTACTTTTGATACCATTACATCGTTACCTGAACTTCTGTACCCGTACTTCAGGTTGATCAGAAATTGGTCATGTAGGAAGAATGTAAACCTCATTTCTCTGTTGATAATTAGGGAAGGATATTTAGCTTGGTAGATATCAGGGAGGTTAATGCATATAATCCATACAGACTTTGCAGTCTTATGAGATAGTAACATAATAATGACATTGGTAGAACCACAATATAGGTCCACTCGTGTCCTAGCTCAACCTTCTCAATATTCACCTTTGTTGGCTCGCTCCCAAGCCCTTTGATTGATTTTTTTTTTATTTAAATTATCAATGAAAACTTTTCTTCCTTTTAATAATATGCTAATTTCGACAACTTATTAAAAATGGGGAACCTTCAACCTTGGGCCTGAATTTTTATTTGCTTAAGAACTGCCTCACCAGGAGGGTTATTTAGTATTTGCACTTGGATTAAGATTATTTATGTTCAGCTTTTCAAATTGATACTAGATCAGAATTGCTGGGTTGCAAGTTCTTCAAATGAAAAATGTGATGATGTCTGGTTTCACAACCACATGTTGAATCCCCTTCTGCAGGGCTGTAATGCCTTGATTGGGCCAACATTTCAACTGACGACTTCTTGAGTATTTGTAAATCGTTCACGTAAGTCCTTTTTCTGTTCCAGATAAGAGAAGGGAGGCTGCAAGGTGTTGGTAATTGCCTTATCCGAGAGTATAGGATTGTTTGTCATGTGTTGAGGGCAGAATTTAGCAAGGATTACTTTGAGGTAAAATATGACATCTTTCAGCCACCCTTTTTACTGCATTAACGCGACTTACACCTGAATTTTATGGCAGGGTTGCAGAACCATACTCGAGGACAAGGATAGAAATCCTAAGGTGGGTTACATTAATGTTCGACATCATTAGATCAAGGATAATCCTGAAATTAAATATATCTTGAGAGCTTCTTTCATTCTTGTGCTCATCTTTTCGCATGTTTTTCAGTGGGAGCCATCTAGACTGAACCTAATTAGAGATGATGACGTTGATCGTTACTTCTCCAAGATAGATGATGAAGATTGGGAAGACCTAAAGCTGCCTCCCAGATCAAACTTGCCTCCACATGCCATTGCCAAGCTTTAAAATTGACTTATGAAGTCCAATAATCAATAAAACTATAATATTGCTTTTGTTGGGAAGTGGTACGCCAAATAAAAGCACATCCCTCCATAATATGTAAACTTGCCAGGTAAGTTGTGTAAACAGAAAAGCACATCATTCCATTGTTCAGATGTCAAATCTCAAGCACAAGGAAAGGTTTTACATTATTGAAGAGCCAGATAGTTTTTGTATGCAGAGAACTGATATCGATCTTCAAGAACTTGTGGATTTATTTTGCTCTTATCTATTTAATTTACAAATAAATGTGCATCCTGTCTGGAAATAGAGCAGCATAACTTAATTATGATCGAACAATATGTTTATTTAAATGGCGGTGACTGTTTGACTCAAAATATATTGGAATCTTTTTGAATAAATCAATTAAAGAGAATGAAGGGTAAATGTCAGCTAAGTATAATAAACTCTAGAACAAAAGGTATAAAGGATGAACACGATGGATAATATTTCTTGATCTTGTGAAAGTGAGTGATCGAACGTTAAAAATGCCAACCTTCAATGTCGCAAGATGGTACAATCAGTGTTCTTAGCCAAAAAAGTAAAAAGCCTTCCTTTCAAGGTTTTTTCTCCACTATATATAAGGGACAATCCCTTATGAACCCTAAAAGACATATCATAGGGAATATTCGAAAGTATATTCCTAGTGCCCCTTGTTAGGCATGTATTACTGCAATCTTCCACAAGACGTCGAGCTAGGAAAATCTTATCTTTTGTCGTATTTGTCAATAGCCGCGGTCGTCCAAATTTGGGTATACAATTAGTCCCTCTATTTGTCGAGGTTGCAACTTGGTGCGTCCTTGCTGAGCGGACACCATCCACTCCTGTGGAGAAATTTGGTTTCACGAACCATTATGGCTCGACAAACAATATGAGGTTAGCGTGCTTAACAAGACCATGGGTGGTGTATCTTACCGGGAAATGATGCCATTTTCACGTGCGCCATCATTATGCGTGTTTTTGAGACAGGGGATGAGGGCTTGTCGCTTCAGTTTCGGTGCCATTATGTAGTCTTCCGCTTCGATTCTGGCGCCACCCAACCCTATAATTAGGTGGAGGGTTTGTTTTTTTAAGAACTCTTGGCCATTTCGTCTCTAGTTATTCTTTCTTATCTCTCCCGTGTTTGCTCCAGCGATTTCTCTACTTCTTCTTCTTCTTCTTCTTCTTCTTCCATTCTTTGTTCTTGGATTTTTCTGTTGCCGAAGAGATTCCTAGAACACATCGATCTCGTGAGGGGGTTTCTGACGCCACCATATTGTCCATGGCGCTCCCCTCTAGCGGTGAGGACGTGACAGTGGATGAGGGGGACATCTTTCCCACCGTGGAGGAGTTGCTGCCGATACACCCTATGTCTCGAAGCGACTTTCTTAAAGATCCTCCTCCCACTCCTATCCCTATATTCTATAAAACTGAGCAAGTTCATATCGATGCTCTTCGTGAAAAATATAACATTCCCGCTCATGTTGATATGGTTCCAGCAGGAAGGGACTTCGTGGAAGTCCATAGACCTGGGTACTGCGCTTTTTATAAGTACCCCTTTTTGATTGGTTGTTCCTTCCCCCTTCTCCCGCTAGTGAAAGAATTCTATCGATTCTACCAGGTTTGCCTGGTGCAACTTTTCCCATACACGCTCAAAATACTCCTGCTATTGACAAAATACGCGGAGTTAGCAGGGTCCGAGGTTACCGTTCACCACCTTCTGCACTTGTTTTCACCCAGCTTTCATAGGGGTACTATGGTACATTTGAGGCACCGTGAGACAAAAGGTCCAGTGGTCAGAACCGATGACTGCGATTGGCATAAGTACTTCTTCGTCAGAACCGAACACATCTTGTCTGACCCCGCTAGGTTCCCGAAGCGGTGGAACGAGAATCATAAGTATCGCCACTCGTTTTACTCTTTCTTTTCTTCTTCATTCACCTTAGTGTTTGTTTGCTTATCGTTTGCAGCTATGGGGCGTCCACCCCACCCTATTGCAGGTATAAGGGGTTGGGTAGCCTGTCTGCTGCCCCATGCAGCAGAGTCTAGAGACTGGCCTACTTTCGTGAAACGCTTTGGGCCGAAAGTTTCATCTGGTAAGTGTCTTCCTCTGTATCACTCCTTGACTATATACCGTTGTCTATTGATACGATTTTTACGACGTTAGGTCGTGGAGTTTCTATACGGAGGGCCCCATTCCCTGTATTCGACAAGCTGCTGTAGGAATTCAATTTACTATGAGTGAGTCCGTCCGAGAGGGTCGTTCTCAACCGATACAGATGGGATATCCTTCTTGCGATATGGTCATGAGGGAAAAAACCTCTTCTGTATCGATCTATCACCTTGTGGACGAATTCTGTAATAGGGACGGGTTGTTACTGAGGAAAATGAGGAGGGTGGAGCTTGGGAAGTATGTGCCTGTGGACACTAGTAAAAGTAGGATGGGTGTGTCGCAGACGCCGCCTGTGCCCACGTTTATGGCCGACACCATCTTGGCCAGGAGGTCTCCCCAAACGGAAGGGGTTTACCTAGGAGGTGGTTCCGTGCGCTCCGTTGAGGGCGGAACGTCATAGGGGGCCTACACATTGAGGGTTAAGGCTCGGGTTCAGATGTCGACCCAAGGGATGTTCGTGAGTTTTTAGAACGTCACACTCACGTGGAGGTCATAGTGGAGGGTTCTAATCGGCATATAGTTTTCCCTGATGACTACAACTTGTTGTCAACTTGTGATCTGGTGGCGTCTGTTGTAGCCCCTTTATGTGCTACCCCAGAGAGTGAGGCGCTTATAGCGATGAATGACATAGAGTTGTCTCGAAAAGTATCTGGCATGGCCTTGCGGGTAGATATCTTTCTCTTCCTTTTCGTTGTTGGTTTGGCGTGGTTATTTTTGGCCTGTCTTTTTGTTTTAACTTTTTCTTGTTGTGCTAGACCTTTATCATGGAGATCGAGCGTGAGTACGGGGAAAGGAAGAGGACATCCATCTATGGAAATATATCTTCTAAATTTCTAGAATATCGCACCGAGCATCATGCGATGGCCGACATCTACAATCAGGACCCTGACTTCCAATTGTTCTGCGAAGGGCTTAAACCTAGGGAGGATCAATTGGCGCACAAGGTTGAGGAGTTGAGGGAGCGAGACAAGGACCTCATGAAGGACATTTCCCGTAACATTGAACTCGAGGCGTCCCTTAAAGTGAATAAAGATGAGCTCAAGTTAAGTAGGGCGTGATGGTCGAGAACACTGGCCTGCAAGCAATGATGGCCAGTTTGACTGTTGAATAGCGTACGAAGACGACATAGATTAATGAGCTCAAGGGTGAGTTAAGTATGAGTGCCGATAGACTGGCGACCATTATTTTTGAGGCGGCAGTTTTGGAAGATGCCCTCTGTGTCTATAGGTCGGGGTAGACCAAGGGGAAGGAAGCATCCACGCTTAAGGTAGAGGATCTTGAGGGGCGTGTTAAGGAGTTGAAGGTGGAACTATCCACGTTAACTGAACAAGTGGCATCATTGAGAGAGGGGGACATGCACCGCCACACAACCTTCTACGTCTCGTGCTTCGGCCGGTCTTGTCGTGCCTTGTTGTTTGTATGAGTTGTGGGTTCATGCTGAGGCCCAGCTTGATGTGTACAAGGCTCTTCATGCTGACTGGAGGGCATCTAAAGTGGAACTTCAGGATATGTGTCTCAAACTTCGTGCAACTCGTGAGGCATGCGGATACGATCCTCTTACGCCTAATAGGGATGATATCAACTCTAATGATGTGAACCGTCTTGCCTCTGACTCTTGGTACAAAGATGTGTATTCCATCGGGATTGATGTGTGATTTTTGGTTTGTACTTACTTTTGCTTCAGGATTTTGTAAAGGCATCTTTGAACCCATTATAAAGATAGGTGCTTGTAATATTTTGTTGTAATGAAAAATTGTTTTGTTGATTCAATGGTAATTTTTGTTGTATTTATGATACTCCGTGTATTTGTCAAACTGTTAGATCAATTTTGCTTCGAGTGAGGTCGGAGCCTTTTCTTCGACGATGGCCTTAGCCTTTGGGATATTCCTTTCGAGCTAGTGTTGAAGTAGTATCCCGCCGTGGTTCCAGTAATGTCGAACTCTTTACTTAGATGATGGCCTTAGCCATTGAGATGTTATTTTCGAGCTGGTGCCAAAGCAGTATCCCATCGTGATTCGAGTGATGTCTAATTCATTCTTCGTCGATGGCCTTAGCCATTGGGATGTTACTTTTTAGCTAGCGTCAAAGTAGTATCCCGTCGTAGTTCGAGTGATGTCGAACACGTTCTTTATCAATGGCCTTAGTCATTGGGATGTTACTTTCGAAATGGCGTCGAAGTAGTATCCCGTTGTAGTTAGAGTTCGAACTCTTTTTCCGTCGATGGACTTAGCCTTTGGGATGTTACTTTTGAGCTGGTGTCGAAGTATTATCCCATCGTAGTACAAGTGATGTCGAACTCTTTGATTGGGATGATACTTTCGAGTTGGCGTTGAAGTAGTATCCCATAGTAGTTCGAGTGATGTCGAAATCTTTCTTCATCGATGGCCTTAGCCATTGGGATGTTACTTTCGAGCTGGCGTTGAAGTAGTATCCCGTTGTGGTTCAAGTGATGTCGAACTCTTTCTTTGTCGATGGCCTTAGCCATTGGGATATTACTTTTGAGCTGACATCGAAGTAGTATCCCGTCGTAGTTCGAGTGATGTTGAACTCTTTGTTTGTCGATGGCCTTAGACATTGGGATGTTACTTTCGAGCTGGCGTCGAAGTAGTATCCCGTCGAAGTTTGAGTGATGTCGAATTCTTTCTTCGTCGATGGCCTTAGCCATTGGGATGTTACTTTTGAGCTAGCATTGAAGTAGTATCCCGTCGTAGTTCGAGTGATGTCGAACTCTTTCTTCGTCGCTGGCCTTAGCCATTGGGATGTTACTTTCGAGCTAGCGTCGAAGTAGTATCCCGTCGTGAGGGTGGCATTCTATTTTATTTGTTGGAGTATCGTGGATGCTAGTTTCATATCATACATTGGATATGTGTGTTGGTTTCATATACCTACAATGGAGATTTGATTATATTCCTATCGGAAATACATGTTGACTTCGTACATACAATGGGGATTTGGCTATTTATACCTAGTCTTTTCATTACTCTACATGGAGATAACATCAACGGGTGGGGTAATGAACAATACTTCGGACCTCAAGGTGTCTCCTTTGCCGCCCCATTAAAAGCCTCATAAAAAAACTCGATTGGGACAAAAACCAGGTAAGGGAAAAAAGTACGACTTAGGCGGTGCCTCTTTTCAGTAGTGCAAATATTTGAGATGGGCGACATTCCAGTTGTTTTTTAGTAGTTCTCCTTCCAACTTCTCTAACTAGAATACACCTTTGTTTGCTGCTGCCATGATTTTGTATGGACGGTCCCAGTTATCCCTCATTTGGGTCTTTCGCTGCTTGTGTTTTAGATTTGAGAACATAGTCTCCGACCTTGAGTGGTCGTACTTTGGCCTTCTTGTTATAGTACCTTTCTGCTTGTTGCCTTTGTGCTATCATTCTTACGTGAGCCATATCTTTTCGCTCTTCGACTTCATCCAGGTCTTGTAACCTACTTTCGTAATTACTTGGTCCGCTCTCGTTGGAGTATCTCAGGCTAGGTTCTCCGACTTCGACAGGTATAACCGCGTTAGTCCGGTAGACTAATAAATATGGCATCTCGCTTGTACTAGTTTTGGCGTGGTGCGATATGCCTATAGTACTTCTGGAAGCAGTTCGGGCCATAGCACATGGCATCCTCAAGCTTCTTTTTCAATATATTCAATATTGATTTGTTGGAGAATTTGGCTTGGCCGTTGCGGACGAGATGGTATGGTGTGAAGAGTATTCGCTTGATGTGCCATTTTTCAAAAAACTCGATTGTTTTCTTTCTGACGAATTGAGGTCCGTTATCAAAGCTGATTTCTTTGGGAATGCCAAAGCGGCATATTATATTTTTCCATATGAACGCGATAACTTCTTGCTCACATATTTGCATGTATGCACTTGCTTCTACTCATTTAGCAAAATAATTAGTTAAAACCAAAAGGAAGCGTACATTACCTCGCCCTGTTGGAAGGGGTCCGACAGTATCCATCCCATACTTTATGAATGGCCATGGCAAAGTGATGGAATGTAGGAATTCTCTTGCTTGGTGTATCATATGGGTGTTTTTTTGCATTGCTCACATTTCCTAACGTATTCGGCAACTTTTTTTTTTCATTGTAGGCCAGTAGTATCGTGAGCGGATGAGGCATCTGACAAGGGAACGATTTCCCATATGGGCACCGCAGTTCCCATCGTGTACTTCTTCTAGTACCCACCTTGTTTGATTTGGCCCAAGGCATTTGGCCATGGGGCCGCCGAACGTCCTTTTGTAAAGATCATAGTTTATGAGGTTGTACTTGACCGCCTGTATTCAGAACCTTTTAGATTTTTATTATATCGTAGGAGTGTTCCTTCCTGCAAATATGCCACGATACGGTTGCGCCAGTCCCAAATGAAATTTATAGAATGTACCTCGACCTGGTCTATCGAGGAATGGAGAAGGGTGACCACATTTTCTTTGTTGATATTTTTGGTGGCTGCTGCTAGCTTGGCGAGACCATCCTCTTCGATATTCTGCGCCCTATTTATCTGGTCGAGTTGGCATTCATCAAATTCTGGCAGCAGTTTGTGAATTTCTGACTGGTATTTTTGTAGTCTGTGTTCTTTGATTTGGAAAGTCCCAGTGACTTGATTCACCACGAGTTGAGAGTCATAATAGAGGAAGAGTCGTCGAGTGCCATATTTGAGGGCTAATTTAAATCTTGCAATCATAGCCTCATATTTGGCCTTGTTGTTAGTCATCTCGGGGCACCATATGGATTGGCAAATTACTTCGCCCGTAGGGACGAGTCCCAGTCCTGACCCCGATGCATTAGATACGCTGTCGGTGTAGAGGACCTAGAGGTCGAATTGTGCGAAAGTGCGGAGCGACTCCTGCTATACTTCGGGCAATATTTTTGTGATGAATTCGGCGAACACCTGCGATTTTATAGCAGTTTGCGATTTATATGTTATATCGTGCTCGCTTAATTCTATTGCCTATTTGGCCAACCTACCCGATAGTTTAGGTTTGTGTAGGATGCCCTGAGGGGGAGGGTCGTCACCACCTTTATGGGGTGACGTTGAAAATATGGTCTAAGCTAATTTCTCAAGGCGAGGGTACATTGTTTCAGTATCAATTAGGGATTGCTGATATAATAAATTGGAGACTGCGTACCTTTGTTTTCGCGAACACAAACTACACTTACCGTGACTTCGGAGACTGCTAGGTACACCATGAGGCATTCACTCGGATCTTGTCTTGATGAGTAATGGCAGAGAGGATAGGTACCCTTTCAGTTTTCTTAAGGAGTCGACGCACTCTGAATGCCACTGTTGTTCGTGGTCCTTCCATAATAAGTTAAAATATTTATGGCACCTGTGTGATGATCGTGAAATGAACCTCGATAGGGCGGCTATTCGTCCTATCAATTTTTGTACCTATGTTTTGCTGGTTAATTTATTCGGTATTCCTTCGATGGCCTTGATCTGGTTCGGCTTGACCTCGATGCCCCTCTGCAAAACCAAAAAGCTGAGGAACTTATCCGAGATTATGCCGAAGGTGCATTTATCGGGATTCAGTTTCATTCTATACTGCCTCAATATTTCGAAGGCTTCTTTCATTTGACCAATGTGATCTTCCTTGCTTTTCGACTTCACTAGCATGTCATCGATGTAGAACCCCATACTCTTTCCGAGTTGTTCCTTGAATAGTTTAGTGACTAACCTTTGGTATGTCGACCCTGCATTCTTAAGTTCGAACGACATGACTCTGTAGCAGTACGTTCCCTAGTGAGTGATAAAGTGGTCTTTTTTTGGTCTTCTTCTACCATTAGAATTTGGTTGTAACCAGAATAGATGTCTAAGAAGCTTAACAATTCTTGCCCCGCCGTCGCATCGATGAGTTGGTGGATGTGTGGTAAAGGAAATGAATCTTTTGGGCTTGATTTGTTCAGGTCAGTGAAGTCGATGCACATCCGCCACTTACCATTTTTCGATTTTACCATGACCATATTGGTGACCCACTGGGTATGCTTGGATTCTCGAATGGAACCATTAGCGATCAACATATTGACTTCTTCGTTGACTGCTTTGTTGATTGCGGCATTGAACTTTCTCCTTATTTGCCGCACATGCGGGTAAAGGGTCACATTCAGCCTGTGTGTGGTGATGACCCTTGGGATTCTCGGCATATCTAAATGGGAAAAGGCAAACAAATTGGCATTGTTAGTTAAGAACTCATGGAATATACCTGTATCTAAGAGTTTGTGCCCAATATAATATTTTTTCGTGCTGTCGGTATTGTCAAATTGAACAGGATCGATGTCCTCTATGATTGCCTTGCAGGCTTCTACGACATCTGGGTCTTTGATGGCCTCTATTTGTATCTCGGGTTTAGCTCCCGATATGGCTGATTACTATGCTTCCTCACTTGTCCCCTTTAGTTGTTGGGTGTGTGTGCAATCTTGGACGATTTGGTAGAATTCTTAGGTGGTACATTGCTTGCCCCGGATGCTGAATATTCCCCATGGGGTAGGAAATTTGATTACATGATAGAAACTTAATGGGACGACTCGTATGGCGTGTATCCATGAATGCCCTATGATATAGTTGTAGGCTATTTCTTGATTCATGACATGAAATGTCGTTTCTAGAGTGACTCCTCCGGCCAGGAGGGGCAACACTATCTCTCCAGAGGTTCGTTCTATTGCATTATTAAAACCCGTTAGTGTGATTCAGTACGGTACTATTTTATCCTCGAGTCTCATCTGCATAAGGACTCGTGGATGAATAATACACGCGCCGCTTCTCTTATCTACCATTATTCCTTTTATATCAGTATCTGAGATATGTAAAGTTAAGCATCATAGTGAGGGAAAGACAAATCGTTGGTATCTAACTTATCGAAGATGATACCATCTTTGAGGTCATCGTAGCGTTCGTGAGCGATTGTCCACTTGAGTTTGTGCGTGGTGATGAATTTCATATGGTTGATTACTGTATCATCGCCACCACCAATAATCATTTGTATGGTACAAGTGGGTGAAGGTGGTTTTGGGGGTCCTTGAGGTTGGTCGCGCCCATGAGTGAAGTTAACTCATCCTCGATCACTCATAAGTTCTTTCAGGTGTCCCTGGTTTAGCATTCTTACTACTTCCTGTCGTAGACCTATGCATTCTTCGGTATTATGCCCTCTTTCCTGATGGAATTCACATAGAACGTTCGATCTGTGGGTGCTCGAATCAGACTTCATCTTTTGTGGCCACTCTACCTTTTTGCCGAGCGTTTCTAGTGTAGACACTATTTTTGAAGGAGGAACACAAAAGTTATGAGCATATAACAGTAGAGGCATACCTATTTCGTTTTGGTGTCGCACGATATGTCGAGGCATGGCGTTTGCATATCTGGGTTGAGTTGGGATGGATGTCCGGATGTATGGCTGATGCCTTTCTCGACTGAAACAGGGTGGTTGGTCCCTTCAACCACCGTCACAGCGATCTATCCTTGTTTTGGTTTGGACTAATGTTATCCATTGGATCAAACCATTTAGGTCATCCTCATCTGCCCTTACTTCGGCACAATAGGCATTATGGATTTCTTCCCACGTGGTGGGAGGGTATTTCATGAAAACACTTAGTATTTTTTTGGTTGCTTTCGACCCGTTTCTATTATTTAACCAATTTTGAAGGCTGCTACCGCTATCCTCTCTGATATGTTCGGTAGGCTCATTCTTAACCTATTGAATTGGGCTAGGAAGTCCTAGAGTCCTTCACTTATCGTTTGCCTAACGGCTAAGATGTCATTTATCTTGGCTTCTGCTTTTTTCGCTCCTGTATAAGCGGTGACGATTTGTCTTCCATTTCTTCGAACATTGATATTGACTGCGCGGGTAGTTGGGAATACCATGTCAGCTCTCCCCCCGTTAGGGTTTTGCCGAACTTTTTCAGCAACACCGATGACACCTGTTCTTTTGATAGATTGTTGCCTTTTACTGCATGACATAATGGATTATATGATCTTCTGGGTTTGTGGTTCCATCATGTATTTTCAAGTATGGCAACATTCTGAAGGTTTTTGGGATAGAGTGGGGGGCTTCCCCTTTGTTGTATGGTTGCTCAATGAATCGTCCGACGTCTTATTTTGGTAGCAACTTCGGAGTGCCTGGTATTTTATCGACCCTTTCTTGATGCTCCTTCATATGATCACGGAGGGTTTTGTTCTCGTTTTCCATTTCTTTAATTATCTTTAAGATGGTTGCAAGTGCATCGTTACCTATATCAATGACAATACGAGTGTTAGTTGTACGTGGAGTTTCTGGCTCACTGACGACAATTGTGGCGTTTGCATGTATTGTGCCTCCGATATCCCTTTGAATATGTTTGTCGAGTATGTTGCTCAGGGTGTTTGTCAACCACTCTTCTAACATCCTTTTCATGGATGATGGTGTTTCTCCTGCTGCGGATGTTGAGGTTCCCCTCTCATGCAAGGCAGTCACGTTTTTGTGGGGGGGTGGGGGGGAGGTATCTCTCTTAGGTGTAGTGCTTGGTGTTGCGTTTTTGTTGTCTTCCCTGCCGACTTTGTTGACGGAATCCAGAAGGTTGTTCGTGAAACCTACTATTGCCTTCAATCTTGCTTCCCCCTTTCCTGCCATTGTTGGTCTTTGCAAGGCTAAGAAGAGGTGATTATCCCTTTCAAGGATCTAGACGAAACTAAAATCTTAGCTAAAGAAATTCCCACATATGGCGCCAAATTGTTTGACTCAAAAGATATTGGAACCTTTTAAATAAATAAATTAAAGAGAATGAATGGGTAAATCTCATCTATGTATAATAAACTCTAGAATAACATGTATAAAGGGTGAACACGATGGATAATATTTATTGATCTTGTGAAAGTGAGTGAGCGAACATTAAAATGAAAACCTTCAATGTCGAAAGATAGTACAATCAGTGTTCTTTGCCAAAAAAAGCAAAAAGCCCCCTTTACAAGGTTTTTCCCTCCACTATATATAAGGGAAAATTGTATTAGGAAAATGAGTTTATATATATCGAACTAATTGAAAGATGACATGTCAAAACGAAGGTTGGTCAAAGAATTATGATTAGCAAAGAGGCACGAGTTGCAACAGATACAAGCAGAGGCACCGGCAGATATTCAAAAGACTCGACCCTCGTACCTATTTAAATCCAAAGGTTGAAGAGAATGAAACTGACAGCACAAGAGAGTACAAATATAATATTTAATAAGCATTAAATACTAATTTTTTTAGAAAATATGTAAAATTACAATGATTATGTAACGTAGCATTTAATGCCTTTAATTGTCTATAATGGCCTTATTATGACAAAGGCAAAACATATATCTTAGAGATAGCTATAAAAAGGAGAAGATCGATCATTTGTAAGGACACAATATCAACTGAATATACTGATTTGCTTTATTTTTCGGCTGTGTATTTTATTGTTAGCAAAATCAATTTCCTTTATTCATTTTTGATTATTCATAACCCGGGTTCTTCTCAAAATAAAGCTTTGACTGAAATTTCACATTTTGGTTAAACAAATTGGTTCTGTTGCCGGTACTCAGATATTCTATACTTTCTTAATCTAACCTTTTTTGTTGCATAAACAACCATGTCAAATGTTAATGAAAACAACCAAGTAAACCAATGAAATCACGGAAAACCAAGGAAACCCTCAACTCCAGGGGAATTCACAAGATGACTGCACCCCAATTCCTTCTCCATAAAGCTCCCATCGGTGGTCTCAAGAAGGCACTATTGGTGGATCTCATTTAAATGAAAATGCTCAATTTGAAAATGAAGAAGCTATCAATGAGGCTTTGCAAAAGCTAATCACTCAACAGGTCAATAAAGATCTTGAAGCCTTTGCCAGTCAGTTACCTGTTGCACCGCTAACACCTACTCCAAATACTAACACTTTGGAAAACCCTCGTTCTGGGCTTGCTAATTCAGGCAGTGATGGAATATCCAGCGAGTCACGGGATGGAGAACGAGGTAACTTAATTAATTCTGATTTACAAAATTTAGTATTAACATTGCAGAAACAGCTCAAGGAGCAAAGTGACCGCATAGAGCAGATACCTAAAGTACCGCCTAGTCAAAGGGATATGGGCGAATATTCACAACAACCTTGGAATCCAAGTGTTGCTCCCATCCCAATTCCAAAAAAATCAAAATGGCCGATATTCCAAAATACGATGGAACAACTGATCCACGAGACCACATGACTGCATTCACAACTGGCGTAAAAGGCAACAACCTGACCAAACAAGAAATTGAATCAGTATTGGTAAAAACATTTGGTGAAACACTCACTAAGGGAGCATTAACATGGTATTCTCTTTTACCCAAAAATTCCATAAATTCTTTTGCTGAGCTTGCAGATTCATTTATCAAAGCACATTCAGATGCTCAAAAAGTCAAAAAAAAGAATGGAGGATATTTTCAAAATCAAGCAAGGGGACTCAGAGTTGCTTAAAGAGTTCGTGGATAGGTTCCAGCGTGAAATAATGACGTTATCACGAGTACCATACAATTGGGCAGCTATAGCCTTCACTAGTAATTTGAATGAAAAAAGCTCAGAACCCACGAGGCGACTCAAGGAAAGTCTTCATGAATACCCAAAAACAACATGGAATGACATATACAATAGGTATAACACGAAGCTAAAGATATAAGATGATATTATCTCATGTTCTTAAAAAGAGGAAAAGGTAAGTTCGAGACGGGCGGAAATAGAAAAAATGTCCGGTAAAAATAGATACGAACCATATATGGTCCAAGCGAGAAAATATTCACAGCCAAAGCATGACAATTCAAGGTACGATCATAGATCTAGAAACAGAGAAGTCAGGCTTATCATCAAGGTTTGGGAAGAATCGTAATATGTAAAAGTTGCAAGATGATGATTAAACTTGAAGGAGCGATTTGACGGTTATAATTTTAATGTGCGCACTTCTGAGATCGTAGCTGTTTTAAGAAGTATGGGTGATAATAGGATGGTGCCAAAAGAAATGAGATCAAATCCAAACAGGCACAATCCTGAGCACTGGTGTGAATTTCACAACGATCATGGTCATAAAACGGCAGATTGTAGATTGCTACAAGGCGAAGTTGATAATATGTTGAAGCAAAGATATCTCACGAATTGTTCAGGGAGAGGGGTAAGCAAGCATACATGAAGAATAGGCAGGAGCCCTGTAAGGCCCCGTAAAAAAATTTTGTGCATAAAACCTAGTAGCTGTGGTGTCATGGTCCGAATAATGTGTTAGGAATGCGTAGAATTCTTCTCGGCGAGCTTGCTCGCCGCGGTTCGGACCCCTGGTAGTGATTTAAGTTTCAAAAATGTAGAGAATTAATTTTTCCGAAAAGTGTCCAATATGCGGTCAAGAATGCGATCGCAAACCTGACATGCGGACCGCATTCTTGCCGCAAAACGTTCCGGAGAGTTTCCCAAAAATCGTGTCAAAAGTGCGGTCGATATGCGATCGCATGTCAAATCTGCGGTGCACTTTGCGACCGCAGATCAAGCATGCGGACCGCATTCTGGCCGCATTCCTTAACAGAACCTGTGTAAAATTTGGGGCAATTCTGCGGTCACTATACGGACCGCATGTTGATTCTGCGGTCGCATAGTGCACCGCATAATTGACCCCGGCCCCGATTTTTGTAACATTTTGACCCGATCTCTTCTTTAATATAACACACTTCTTCTTCATTTTATCATATCATCTTACCAAAATTAGAGAGAGAAGAGAGGGTTTTTAGAGAGAGAAATCTTTCATCTTCAAAGATTGTTCCAACCATCTTAATTCCAAGGGATCTTAGGGCAAGGATTCAACATCCCCAATCTTTTCAAGGTAAAAACCCTAACTATTTTCTTTGATTTTCAGTTTTAATTGGGTAAAGAGAGGTTTGCATATAATAACTTTTAAAAATAGAATTTTTACACTCATGCATGATTATTGAACTTGATTTTTAGTAAAAAGAAGTGAGTAGAAGTAAGAGTCTTCAAGAACAAGGTTGGCAAGAGTAAGATAGCGTGGGTAAGCATAAAGTAGGAAGTTAACGGAAGAAAACTCATCACCAGGTATGTATGGCTAATTTTGATTCTTGTAAAATCGCCCAAATGTGTGCGAATCGTTTTGGCATGTGTCAAATTGAGAAATTTAACGTAATTCTTTGATTTCCTTGTTGAGCATTTGATTGATGTTGAACTACGTGTGGTGTGGTATGAAATATGAATTGAAAGATAAAAAGGTAATCGAGATTGGTAAAGAATTGGGAACAACCATTGTGATGGCATATTTGGCTTATTGTGGAAGGAATTTGAAACACCTTAATTGTGGTAAATTGTTGAACATGATTATGTGGGCACTTTCGATTTTGGAATACTTGTAACTTGGTTTTGATATTGGCTTGAGAAGAAATTGAGAACATGAACCAATGTGTAAGTTGCTTATTTGAACTTGTTGAAATTGTGTGTAGTACCTTATCTGCTTTTTGAAATTGTTGTGTTTTCAACTGTAAGGCGGGGTCGTGTTGCGCGCCGCAACGTGGGGAAATAAGGTGTGGGTTGGGGTGATAAGGGTGGCCGAGGTAATAAGGGTGGTCGGGGGCAATAAGGATGGAAAGCGATCGAAATCGCTATTGAAAATTGATACAAAAATCAATAATGTGAAATTGTGAAAGGAGACAGCAGGAGAGTTTGCAACCTGTGGGGCACTGATTGCCCCTTTGTTCGACTACTTGTGCTTTACGTGATTGATTGGTTATTGTTAAATTGGTTGATTGTAGAAAGTGCTTTGTGTTGAGAATTATTTGAAATGAGGAAAATGTGGAAACATGGTTGGTCGGCTTAATTAATTGTTGATGTAATTTAATGGCTTGAGTTTACTTGGGACAAAGTTTGTCCATACATACCAGTACAATTCAAGTGTACTGACGTCCCTTTTGCCGGGGCGCTACATTCGTGTCATGATTGTAGGTGGATCAGTAGCAGGCACTTCAGCTCATCGGCGGTAGTATCCTTCTCCTTCCACTGCCCGTTTTGGTGAGCCCCTTTCTTCCTCGGGGCCTTGTGTGGTTCATGCCACTCGGTTTAGATTTCATTTTGGTTTTGTAAGGTATAGCCGGAGCCTTGTTACCGGCAAGTATTGTATTTCCCTTTTTGTATCCTAGAGGCTCCATAGACATGTAAAACTGTGGGATTGTGGCTTATGTATATGTATGGGGCGTTGTAAATATAAATTATGAACTTGTTAGTGAATCAATCACATGGTTATGTTTATGCATTATGAAATCAGTCATTATTGGTAAAATATTTGGTTAATGAGAAACAATCAACACGGGGTTAACGCGTGGGAATGAAAGGCACCCAGGTCCGCTTGACTGGGGCAACTCGGTCAGGCGCCGGTCATGTCCCTCGATTTGGGGCGTGACACTTTGGTATCAGAGCCTATGGTTTTTAAAGTGTCCTAGGATGTCTCGGAGCCGTGTCTAGTAGTGCCCTTCTTATAGGTGTGTTGTCGACCACATCATATAAGTAGGGGGCTACACGGGCATTTAGGAATTTACCTACTTCTTTGTTAATCTATATCGTGCGGTAAAGTGCAATGTGGAAATATCCGTGTCTAATTCGTGCCTTGTTCCCAAATTTTCAGAATATGG
The DNA here is from genome assembly GCA_032618575.1 of Nicotiana noctiflora. Taxonomy (NCBI): domain Eukaryota; kingdom Viridiplantae; phylum Streptophyta; class Magnoliopsida; order Solanales; family Solanaceae; genus Nicotiana; species Nicotiana noctiflora. The sequence goes on from JASVEL010003470.1 coordinate 53,122, forward strand.
CACCTAAGAAGAAGGCTAGACTCAGCCTTAGGGCCAATGCCGGCCCAAGTGCAGCTGTTGATCATGTACCCGATGCCGTGGGAGAGAATGACCCACCGGTCCCGAATTTGCCTGACCCATCTGTTCAAAACCCAAGTGTCCCTATTCCAGCTGCGGCAGAGGATGCCACCATTCCTCCTGCCAGTGTTCCTGACTCAAATACAGTTCCCGCTTCGGGCTCTGGTATCTCTAATGAAGATCTTAAGGGAGCCATCCATATGTTAACACAGCTAGTGGCCGCCCAGGCCCAGAGATCCCATGATGCCCTGCATCCTCCAGCGGACAGGGAGATTCCTTTGGCTCCAGAGTCCATCAATTCTTGCGATTGGCCCCTCCAGAATTTTCAGGCACCGATCCAGAGGCTGACCCACAGGAATTCCTTGATGAGATATACAAGACCCTCAGAGTGATGAAGGCTACAGATATAGAGGGGGTAGAGTTGGCCTCTTACAGGTTGAAGGGAGCGGCACGTTCATGGTTCGAAATGTGGGAGGATTCCCGTGAGGAAGGGAGCCCTCCGGCCAGATGGGATGAGTTCGTAGATGCATTTATGGACCACTTCTTGCCTGCCGAGGTGATGGCGGCCCGCGCCACGGAGTTCGAGGTCCTCAAGCAGGGCAGTATGAGTGTTTGGGAGTATCACATGGAGTTCGTAAGGTTGTCCAAGTATGCTCCTCATTTAGTGTCGACCATGGATGCCCGGGTTCGACGGTTTGTTCAGGGCCTTAGCCCTTTGGTGGTGAATGAGGCCGCCACAGCAGCTTTGCACTCGGACATGAACTATGGGAGGATTGTGGGGTTTGCTCAGGCCACAGAGGCTAGGAAATTGAAGATTCGTGCAGAAAGAGAAAGTAGCAGCAGGGCCCGGTCAATGGGTCGTTCAGGGAGATCACTTCCAGGGAGGGGGTCATCAGGGCCATCCCAGTCATATGCTCAGTCCTCCGCGAGTGCACCGCCATCCGTGCACAGTCATTAGCAGGGCAGTTACTCGAGACCTGGTTCAGACAGCAGGAGGTCTCGTCAGTCTGGTCATCCTGGGGTGAGATCCCAGCAGCAGGGGAGACCTACATGCCCCGAGTGTGGGAGATTTCATACAGAAACTTGCTACCTTGACCTTCCAGTGTGCTTCGGGTGCGGGGTGAGAGGTCACATTCAGCGGGACTGTCGTGCACCCCGTCAGGGTATAGGTAGGGGATCCGCTCAGTCATCCGGTTCTTCGGCTGCTACATCATCAGCACGTACTCCAGCATCAGCAGGGCGTGGTGCAGCTAGGGGTGGAGCTCGGGGTAGGGGTGGACCTAGCCGATTCTATGCATTGAGTGACCGCCAGAATGCCGAGGCTTCTCCAGATGTTGTTACAGGTATCATGTCTGTTCAGGCCTATTGATTGCTATGCCCTTATTGATCCAGGGTCCTCCTTGTCTTATGTTACTCCATTCATTGCTTCAAGTTTTGGGATAGAACCCGAACAGCTTCATGAGCCGTTCTCTGTGTCGACTCCTATTGGTGATTCTATTACATCCTCACGAGTCTATAGGAATTGTGTTGTTACGGTGGGTGGTCGTGATACCACAGCCAATCTTATTGAGCTTGGGATGGTAGATTTTGATGTAATTATGGGGATGGATTGGCTCTATTCGTGCTTTGCCAAACTTGACTGTCGAACGAGAGTTATGAGGCTCAAGTTCCCTAACAAGCCAGTTGTTGAATGGAGAGTAAATGGTGTAGTGCCAAGGGGTAGGTTTATTTCCTACCTTAAGGCTTCGAAGATGATTAAGAAAGGGTGTATCTATCACCTGGTTCGGGTAACGGACACCACCTCGGAGGTGCCTACCCTCGAGTCCGTGCCAATTGTGAATGAATTTCCTGAAGTGTTTCCAGATGAGCTTCCAGGCATCCCGCCGGATAGGGAGATTGATTTTGGAATTGACGTATTGCCAGATACTCAGCCAATATCCATTCCACCTTACAGAATGGCGCCAGCAGAGTTAAGGGAGTTAAAGGAGCAGTTGATGGATTTATTAGAGAAAGGGTTCATACGACCGAGTGTGTCGCCATGGGGTGCTCCGGTTCTCTTTGTCAGAAAGAAGGATGGGTCACTTCGAATGTGTATTGATTATCGGCAGCTCAACAAAGTCACCATCAAGAATAAATATCCTTTGCCTCGAGTGGATGATCCGTTTGACCAATTGCAGGGAGCGAAGTTCTTCTCAAAGATTGATTTACGGTCTGGGTACCACCAGTTGAAAATCAGGGAGCAGGATATTCCTAAGACCGCCTTCAGAACTCGTTATGGTCACTTTGAGTTTTTGGTCATGTCTTTTGGGCTAACCAATGCCCCAGCAGTTTTCATGGACCTTATGAATCGGGTTTTCAAGCCATTCCTAGATTCCTTTGTAATTGTATTCATTGACGACATCCTCATCTACTCTCGGAGCGGGGAAGATCATGCCATTCACCTCAGAGCAGCATTGCAGACCCTTCATCAGCATCAATTGTATGCCAAGTTCTCAAAATGTGAGTTTTGGTTGGAGTCCGTAGCCTTTCTAGGGCATGTTATTTCCAATGAGGGAATTCAGGTGGATCCTCAGAAGATTGCGGCAGTGAAAGATTGGCCTAGACCCACGACCCCAACAGAGATTCGTAGCTTCTTGGGTTTGGCAAGGTACTATCGGAGGTTTGTAGAGGGATTCTCAACCCTCGCTTCCCCATTGACAAAACTGACGCAGAAAGCAGTTAAGTTCCAGTGGTCCGAAGCATGTGAGAAAAGTTTCCAAGAATTGAAGTCAAGATTGACCTCGGCACCAGTATTGGCCTTGCCAGAAGGCACAGAGGGATTTGTAGTTTATTGTGATGCCTCCAGGGTTGGTTTGGGATGTGTATTGATGCAGCACGGAAAGGTCATAGCTTATGCTTCCAGGCAACTCAAGAACCATGAGAAGAATTATCCGACGCATGATTTGGAGCTTGCAGCTGTTGTGTTTGCCTTGAAAATATGGCGACACTATCTTTATGGGGTACATGTAGATGTGTTTTCGGACCACAAGAGCCTCCAGTATTTGTTCAAGCAGAAAGAGCTGAATCTGAGACAGCGGCGGTGGTTAGAATTACTCAAGGACTATGATATGAACATATTGTACCATCCAGGGAAGGCAAATGTGGTAGCCGACGCTCTTAGTCGGAAATCCATGGGTAGTTTGGCTCATTTGGGTGTGGATCAGAGACCCCTGGCTCGAGAGGTCTACCAATTAGCCAGCTTGGGGGTTCGTATTTCGGCGTCGGACGAGGGGGATATCTTGGTGCATAATGGAGCAGAATCATCATTGGTCGCGGAAATCAAGGAAAAACAGTTCATGGATCCAGCATTGGTTCGGGTGAAGGAAGCGATCATGAATGACAAGACCTCAGCATTTGTACTCAGCAGCGAAGATGGTGTATTGCGGTGTCAAGATAGGCTATGTGTTTCGGATGTGGACGAGCTTCGGGAAAGAGTGATGGCAGAGGCTCATACTTCCAGGTATTCTGTGCACCCTGGTTCAACGAAAATGTATCACGATCTCAAGGAGATTTATTGGTGGAACGGTATGAAAAGGGATGTGGCAGGCTTTGTAGCTAAATGTCCGAACTGTCAACAAGTGAAGGCCGAGCATCAACGGCCTGGTGGATTAACTCAACTTATAGAAATACCAAGGTGGAAATGGGAGATGATCAATATGGATTTCGTGGTGGGGTTACCTCGCACTCAGCGTAAGTTCGATTCAGTATGGGTGATAGTAGATCGACTCACCAAATCAGCTCACTTCCTGCCTGTCAAGTCCACTGATACTGCGGAGCAATATGCAGGATTGTACATCAAAGAGATAGTAAGGCTTCATGGCACTCCACTTTCTATCATCTCAGATCGCGGGGCTCAGTTCACCGCTAACTTTTGGAAGAAGTTTCAGCAAGGTTTGGGAACTCAGGTGAATCTCAGCACAGCTTTCCATCCACGGACCGATGGACAGGCCGAGCGGACCATTCAGACGCTTGAAGATATGTTGCGGGCTTGTGCTTAGATTTTAAAGGTAATTGGGATGAACACTTACCACTGATAGAATTTGCTTACAATAACATCTATCATGCTAGCATTCAAATGGCCCCGTTTGAGGCATTGTACGGGAGAAGATGTAGGTCGCCAATCGGGTGGTTTGAGGTAGGTGAAACGGAATTGCTAGGGCCAGATATGGTGTACGAAGCTATGGAAAAGGTCAAGGTTATTCAGGAGAGAATGAAAACAGCACAGAGTCGTCAAAAGTCCTATGCGGACGTTCGTCGAAGGGATTTGGAGTTTCAAGTCGATGATTGGGTGTTCTTGAGGGTATCTCCTATGAAGGGAGTCATGCGATTCGGAAAGAAAGGGAAATTGAGTCCTAGGTATGTCGGGCCATATCGGATCGTTCAAAGGATTGGTCAAGTTGCTTATAGGCTAGAGTTACCTCCTGAGATGTCATCAGTGCATCCGGTATTCCATGTGTCCATGTTGAAGAAAGTGATTGGAGATCCATCCACCATCATGCCGGTCGAAGCTATAGAGGTTAATGAAGATTTGTCATATGAAGAAGTTCCAGTTGCCATTCTTGATAGGCAAGTCCGTAAGTTGTGAAATAAGGAAGTTGCCTCTGTTAAAGTATTGTGGCGAAGTCAACAAGTTGAGGAGGCCACATGGGAAGCGGAAAAAGAGATGAAGGAAAAGTACCCCCATTTGTTCGATCAAGCCTAGAAGAAATTAGGTGACCCTCCTACTCCTAGTAGCTGTCATCTTGCCTAAGTTGTTTCCCTCTTAGTATTAGTAAAGTCTCCTTCATTTTGTAATGAGTTAAATGTGTTGTTATCTTGGGTCACTCGAACCGTTCTTGACAAATGAAAGCCTTATAAAGATTTACGTGTTCAATAAACAACTAATAGTAAGTGTAGATTGGTAATGGTTTGTTAAGTGTACATGGTGTGTTAAAATGGTTAAATAAGGTAAGAATTCATTGAAGTGACTAGTTTATGTGCAATTGTAACAATGTGATAGAATATGTGCATTCGTTGAGGCAAGAAAGTGTATACCAGTTGTGAAAAGTGTTGTAGTTGTATATTGTTGTTTGGTAATGTGTTTCGGGGGCCCTCTGACAGGTGGATAGGTCCATAATACAAAGGAAACTCTGGCGAAATTTTTCTAAAATATAAGAGTTAGTCAAAATTTTGATGGTTGCATATCATGTCCTTCAAAACCAACTCATTTATTTCAAAATCCTCATTCGAGGACGAATGATCTTAAGGCGGGGAGGATGTAAGGCCCCGTAAAAAAATTTTGTGCATAAAACCTAGTAGCTGTGGTGTCATGGTCCGAATAATGTGTTAGGAATGCGTAGAATTCTTCGCGGCGAGCTTGCTCACTACGGTTCGGACCCTTGGTAGTGATTTAAGTTTCAAAAATGTAGAGAATTAATTTTTCCGAAAAGTGTCCAATATGCGGTCAAGAATGCGATCGCAAACCTGACATGCGGACCGCATTCTTGCCGCAAAACGTTCCAGAGAGTTTCCCAAAAATCGTGTCAAAAGTGCGGTCGATATGCGATCGCATGTCAAATCTGCGGTACACTTTGCGACCGCAGATCAAGCATGCGGACCGCATTCTGGCCGCATTCCTTAACAGGACCTGTGTAAAATTTGGGGCAATTCTGCGGTCACTATGCGGACCGCATGTTGATTCTGCGGTCGCATAGTGCACCGCATAATTGACCCCGACCAGATTTTTGTAACATTTTGACCCGATCTCTTCTTTAATATAACACACTTCTTCTTCATTTTATCATATCATCTTACCAAAATTAGAGAGAGAAGAGAGGGTTTTTAGAGAGAGAAATCTTTCATCTTCAAAGATTGTTCCAACCATCTTAATTCCAAGGGATCTTAGGGCAAGGATTCAACATCCCCAATCTTTTCAAGGTAAAAACCCTAACTATTTTCTTTGATTTTCAGTTTTAATTGGGTAAAGAGAGGTTTGCATATAATAGCTTTTAAAAATAGAATTTTTACACTCATGCATGATTATTGAACTTGATTTTTAGTAAAAAGAAGTGAGTAGAAGTAAGAGTCTTCAAGAACAAGGTTGGCAAGAGTAAGATAGCACTGGGTAAGCATAAAGTAGGAAGTTAACGGAAGAAAACTCATCACCAGGTATGTATGGCTAATTTTGATTCTTGTAAAATCGCCCAAATGTGTGCGAATCGTTTTGGCATGTGTCAAATTGAGAAATTTAACTTAATTCTTTGATTTCCTTGTTGAGCATTTGATTGATGTTGAACTACGTGTGGTGTGGTATGAAATATGAATTGAAAGATAAAAAGGTAATCGAGATTGGTAAAGAATTGGGAACAACCATTGTGATGGCATATTTGGCTTATTGTGGAAGGAATTTGAAACACCTTAATTGTGGTAAATTGTTGAACATGATTATGTGGGCACTTTCGATTTTGGAATACTTGTAACTTGGTTTTGATATTGGCTTGAGAAGAAATTGAGAACATGAACCAATGTGTAAGTTGCTTATTTGAACTTGTTGAAATTGTGTGTAGTACCTTATCTCTGCTGTTTGAAATTGTTGTGTTTTCAACTGTAAGGCGGGGTCGTGTTGCGCGCCGCAACGTGGGGAAATAAGGTGTGGGTTGGGGTGATAAGGGTGGCCGAGGTAATAAGGGTGGTCGGGGGCAATAAGGATGGAAAGCGATCGAAATCGCTATTGAAAATTGATACAAAAATCAATAATGTGAAATTGTGAAAGGAGACAGCAGGAGAGTTTGCAACCTGTGGGGCACTGATTGCCCCTTTGTTTGACTACTTGTGCTTTACGTGATTGATTGGTTATTGTTAAATTGGTTGATCGTAGAAAGTGCTTTGTGTGAGAATTATTTGAAATGAGGAAAATGTGGAAACATGGTTGGGTGGCTTAATTAATTGTTGATGTAATTTAATGGCTTGAGTTTACTTGGGACAAAGTTTGTCCATACATACCAGTACAATTCAAGTGTACTGACGTCCCTTTTGCCGGGGCGCTACATTCGTGTCATGATTGTAGGTGGATCAGTAGCAGGCACTTCAGCTCATCGGCGGTAGTATCCTTCTCCTTCCACTGCCCGTTTTGGTGAGCCCCTTTCTTCCTCGGGGCCTTGTGTGGTTCATGCCACTCGGTTTAGATTTCATTTTGGTTTTGTAAGGTATAGCCGGAGCCTTGTTACCGGCAAGTATTGTATTTCCCTTTTTGTATCCTAGAGGCTCCATAGACATGTAAACTGCGGGATTATGGCCTATGTATATGTATAGGGCGTTGTAAATATAAATTATGAACTTGTTAGTGAATCAATCACATGGTTATGTTTATGCATTATGAAATCGGTCATTATTGGTAAAATATTTGGTTAATGAGAAACAATCAACACGGGGTTAACGCGTGGGAATGAAAGGCACCCAGGTCCGCTTGACTGGGGCAACCCGGTCAGGCGCCGGTCATGTCCCTCGATTTGGGGCGTGACAAGCCCCCTAAATTGCCTTCTCCAAAAGAACTGTCAATGTTATAAGCGGAGGTGAAGAAATCAATGGCGTGACGTACATAGCAGCCAATAAAGTTTCCAAAGTCACAATTACCCACGTGAAGCGGGTGTGGCTTATTTTAGAGGAAGAAAATATTATGTTTGATGATGCAGATATGGATGGCGTATTGACCCCATATACTGATGCACTAGTAATATCTCTATTTGTACATGACACTAATGTGAAATGAGTTTTGTTGATCCAGGTAGTTCCATGAACATTATTCTTCTAAGAGTACTACGTGAGATGCAAGCTGAAGATAAATTAGTACCAAAAGTGCATACTTTGTTTGGATTCGACAATTCCAGCATCGTGACTAAAGGGGAAGTATTACTTACTACATTCACAGAAGTAATTGATAAAGATATGAAGTTTTAGGTGGTAGATATGAAGATGGCTTACAACATAATTATTGGGAGTTCATAGATCCATGCGATGGATGTCGTTCCGTCGACCATACATCAAGTTATTAAATTTCCATCGCCATGGGAAATATGTCAAATTGTGGGGATCAATAGACATCTAGGAGCATCAACTCCGTAGAAGATTCAAGTACCAGAAACAAAGAAAAATAGCAATTACAAAATCCGGTTGAGGATACCACAACACAAACCTTAACTGAACAAGGGCGAACATGTGTGGACTCAAGACACGATTCCATTTAAGAACCAGAGGAAAACAAAAATATCAAAAACAACAATAGAAGAGGTGGAGACTGCAATATTATTTACACAATGTCCTGAAAGGAAAGTCTACATAGGGGCCAAGACATGAAAGGTAAGTTGATTGAATTTTTGAAAGCTAACGTGGATTGTTTTGCTTGGCCCCATTCTGATATGACAGGAATATCACTAGAGGAAATGACTCGTAAGTTAAATGAAGACCCGTCATATCCACCTATCAAATAAAAGAAGATAAAGCAAGGAACTTTAAAAAATTAGGTGATTCAAGATGAGGTCCAAAACTTATTAAAGATTTGGTCTATCTGCAAAGTAAAGTATCCTAATTGGTTAGCCAATACGGTTGTGGTACCAAAAAAGAACGTAAATGGCGAGTATGTGTAGATTACACAGACTTTAACAAAGCTTGTCCTAAATATTCTTTTCCATTACCACATATAGATTAACTAATTGATGCTACTGCAGGATATGAGTTGTTAAGCTTTTAGATTCGTATTCAGGATACAACCAGATCAAAATGGATCCTATAGATGAAGAAAAAACTTCATTTATAACAAACATGAGGACTTACTGTTATAAAGTAATGCCTTTTGGTCTCAAAAATACTGGTGCAACATATCAAAGACTGGTGACCAAAATATTCCAAGATCATTTGGGAAAAACTATGAAGGTCTATGTAGATGATATGCTCGTTAAAACTCAACATTCAGGGGACCATATATCACACTTGTCATATACATTTCAGATCTTGCGGAAATTCAATATGTAACTAAATCCTGAGATATGTGCATTCGGTATTGCATCAGGTAAGTTTTTGGGTTTTCTTGTTTCTAACTAGTGTTGAAGTGAATCCCGCATAGATTAAAGCTATTGAAGAAATCCCTGACATGCTTACAAGTAAAAAAGAAGTACAGAGGTTGACAGGAAGAATTGCAGCCTTGGGGAGAATTATTTCCAAATCACCAGAAAAACGCTTTAATTCTTTTTCGCTCTTAAAAAGAAAGATCAGTTCGAATGGACTAAGGAGTGTCAACAGGCACTCAAACATTTGAAGACATACCTTCCAAATACTCTGTTGCTCGCAAAATTAGAGGTTGGAGAAAGACTGCTCATCTATCTTGCAGTCTCAGAAGTAGCGGTGAGTGCTGTTTTAGTTCGTGAAGATCAAGGTAAACAATCTCCAATTTATTATGTCAGCAAATCATTATTAGTTGCGGAGACACGATATCCTCAATTAGAAAAGCTTGCACTTGCACTAATCATGGCATCTAGAAAGTTAATGCCTTATTTTTAGTGTCACCCTAGTGCATTGTCGGAGTAACTGCTTACCCATTGCGCAATATATTACACAAGCATGAATTTTCAGGTAGATTAGCTAAATGGGCTGATATCACTTACCAGCCCAGAACCACAATAAAATCTAAGTGTTAGCAGATTTCTTGGCTGATTTTAGCCAAGGGATGCAATTAGAAGCAGAAAAATAATTACAAGTGTTCAACAGGTCTAATACAGGAATTTGGACCTTATTTACTAATGGCTCATCTAACGCGAAATGAGCAGGTCTGGGAGTTGTTTTGGTGCCACCTACCGGTGAAACCATTCGTCAAGCCATAAAATGCCATTATATAACTAACAATGAGGCCGAGTATGAAGTTATGATTGTAGGTTTGGAACTGGCACGAGAACTTGGCATTAATCAAATTGTAATCGAAAGCGATTCGCAGCTCGTAATTAACCAAATATTGGGGACTTATACAGCCAGGGAAGCCCGAATGCAGCAATACTTAAAAAATGTAAGAGATTTGATTAAACAATTTTAAACCTGGAAAGTCACGCAGATACCAAGAGATGGAAATGTCGAAGTAGATTCCCTATCCAATCTCGCATCTGCGTTAGATGTGGAAAGCAATGAAAATGCTTCCGTAATTCATTTGTTTCATTCAATACTTGATCCAGACAAAAATGAGGTAAATTTCAATAACTTAACTTGGGATTGGAGAAATGAGATTGTCATTTTTTGTAGTATGGTACCGTCCCTGAAGACAAGAAAAAAGCACATGCACTTCGGCAAAAGGCTGCTTGATATTGTTTAAAGCAAGGTAATCTTTATAGAAAAATGTTCGGTGAAAGATGCCTCGGTCCTTCTCAAACAGAATATATAATGGGAGAAATGCACGAGGGGCATTGTGGAAATCACGCAGGGGAAGGATCTCTAGTAAGAACCATGATTAGGGCAGGCTATTATTGGCCTAAAATGGAAGAGGAAGCGGAGAACTTTGTGACTAAATGTGACAAGTGCCAAAGATATGGTAAAAACATGCATAGACCTGCAGAGCTGTTACATCCAATTATTACACCGTGGCCTTTTATGAATTGGGGGATGGATATCGTGGGTCCACTACCACAAGAAAAAGGACAGATAAAATTCCTACTTGTACTCACCGACTACTTTACTAAATGGGTAGAAGGAGGAGCATTTAAACAAGTATAGGAAAAGGAAGTAAGAGATTTCATTTGGCAAAATATCATATGTCGATTTGGTGCACCAAAGAAAACTGTGTGTGATAATGACCCACAATTTATAGGCGCTCAAATCTCAGAATTTTTAGAAAGTTGGCAGATCAAAAGGATTATGTCCACACCTTACCATCTGGTGGGTAATGGACAAGCTGAATAAACAAATAAAGTCATTATCAACAATTTGAAGAAACGATTAGAGAATCCAAAGGCATTTGGCCAGAATTGCTACCTGGTGTTTTATGAGCGTATTGCATGACAACAAAATGGCAACACAAAAACAAGTAATGAAACGAGCTGAAACCTTAATTCCGGTTGAGATAGGGGAACCAAGCACTGGGAATATGCAGGCATTAGAAGAATCTAATGAAGAAGAAATGCGCACAAACCTTGACTTACTTGAAGGAAGAATGGAAGCTGCATTAACAAGAATGGCAACACAAAAACAAGTTATGAAACGATATTACAATCGAAAGGAACGACTAAGATACTTCAATTGGGCAACTAATGCAGGGAAATTAAGCCCAATTTGGGAACAACCTTACAAATTCACGGTATTGCGGGGAAAGGAGCATACGAACTGGAAAGAATGGATGTCAAGATATTACCCTCACACTGGCTATTCACAACAACAACAACAACAACTACCCAGTATGTTCCCACAAAGTGGGGTCTGGGGAGGGTAATACGTACACAGGCTATTCACCTAAAGAGATATTATTTCTAAGGAGTACCTACGAGTAGGTATCTTCATTTTAAAATTTTGTTTTTGAATTGTTAAAATTTTACTAGCGATATTAGATGATAGGAAAAAAGCTAACTCATACTAAATGATGAATCATGACCTGCAAGGCACGTGGAATAAATTAAAATTTTGGGTCTACGGTTACACCTATTCTGATAGAAATTGATACGGGTTAAGCAATCTTCATCTATATTCGTAACTCCAAGTCCCGTATAATTTATTTCTTTACATTGTAAGGACCAAATAAGAGGAATAGTCAAGTGCTCAAGACTTCATACTTCAAAGCTCAAACATTTGGGGGACTATATGGTATATACATAGACAAATGTATAAAGAAGGCAAAGAAGAATGAAAAATACTCAAAAGTTCAAGCCTAAAAAGTCATCTCATTAAAGAATCAAATGGAGAACAAAAAGTCAAGTACAAAGCAAAGTTACGAGCCAAAGCCAAAGAAAAGCCTACCTTATCTTTATTAGGTTAAAAGGTAATGTAATGAAAACCTTGTGTATTATTCAAAATATAGAAATATGTTACAAATAAAAACCTTGTGTTTTATTTCCTTTTTTGAAATCTGTTGTAAGAAAAACAGTTACGATGAAGTAGAAGTTACTCAAATACATGTAAGATGATATTTAAAGCTTGACAAAGTTCAAATAAAAACTTGTTAAGAAACGTGTATATTTCTATTTCTTTTATCGTACAGTAACACCACTATGAAGTTGAGAAGGGCCCTATTTTATAAAATACATGATTGATTCAAGTATTCATGAAGTAAAAAAAAAAGCATTTTGCAAAATACAACACAAGTTATTCAGTAAGTCTTTAAAATACAAAGGCAAGAATAAATAAGACAGAAGTTCAAAAGTAGCCACAAGAAATTTTTAGAATTAAAGAAGGCTTAAACTAAGTATGAACTTAGTCATGCCGAGAGTTACTTATACAAAATGCCCCGAAAAAGGTCCAGGGACTTAATATTTTCAACCCTAAAAAAGGACCAAGGGTTACAACCATACCTCACCAAAAAGAAAAAGAAAATAAGAGTCACACATCATTAACTTGCCATTGAGGAGTAGAAGAAAGAACCAAAGAAGGAGAGGGTTCAACTTGACTCGAAGAAATTGGAGCACCCACCATACCCATATCATCTCCAATGTTTTCAGAAATTTCAGCCACGGGAGAAGGAAAATCTTGACACTGCTGAGTCTTTTCAAAAGTGTCTTTGATCTTGGTCAACTCAAACTCCAAATTAAAATTCTCCTGGCTAACTTCAAAAAGGGTATCATGGCGAGAATTCAAAAACTCCTAACTCATTTCGATTGCGGTTTTATCTTTAAAGATCTCGTAATCTCTTTCCCAGTCAGCAATTTCACTTTTTAGCTTTTCATTTTCAGCCAAGGTAGTATCATAGGATGTTTAAAGAGAAGCATTGGAACTCTCTAAGGAACGAACTTTCTCAGAAGACTCCTGGAGGTCTTCTTGAGTTTGAGTCAAGGTCTGCACGAGTTCACCGACATATGCTTCTTTTATTACCCAAGAGAGCCTTCAAATCTCTGATCTCTTCACTTGCTTGGAAAGTCGCTCTGAAAAAGAGGTTTCTAGATGAGCGTTTTCCTTACCTACTTGATTTGAAGAATATTTTTCAACCGCCGGCTCTAAAGTCAAAGCCCTCACCTGCTACTCTAAGGTACATTTACTTTCTTCTAATGTCTCCGCGTCAATTTGAAGACTTTCACACTGTTCCTTCCAATTATCTGCCTCCACTTGGTAGTCACACATTAATTGCTCTAAGAGGGTAACTCGCTTCATCATCTCTGTGCCAATTAAATTGACCTAAAAAAAGAGAGGGAAAAAATGAGAACTCTGAAAATAGAAAAAGGATAAAGTAAAGCTTGAAAAAGGGATACCTTTAAAGAAGCATGCACTATATCGTTCATCAAGGTCAAAGAACTGTGGCTATCAAGCTTAGGTCTTTCAACTGGACCAATCAAAGGCTTTAGCAACATGTCAGCTTAACCTGATTTCCTTAAGAGTTTACCCTCAGCAGGAACTTCAATGGTGACTTGGCTCATAGCAGCACCCCTACTTGAGGAACCAACCTCAGTGTGATGAACAAGTGGAGGGGGAATTGTTGAAGGATGAAGTGTAGAAACAGTCAAAACAGCCTGGGGAGGAACTGCGACAGCCACGACTGGCAAAGAAGGTATCAAAGGAACTGGAGTAGAAAAAGAAGCAAGAGGTTCTTCATAAAAAATCGGACCTAAACCTTCACTACCAAACCCGCGGTTAAAAAGCTGCTCAATAGAATTATGAGCAGCACCAGGATCACTAACGGGTCTTCAACAGACTCGGAAAGAGGAATTAAATGGGGGGGGGGGGACTTCATTATCAAAAATGATACGTTTACGAACTCGTGGCCTTTATACCAAAGAACACCCTTCTTCCTCTTCTTCAGAGTCTTGGTCATCAACAACTTTTCTTTTCGATAAAGTGCCCAAAGTTATCTCTTGGGCCCTTTCCAAAGAACTACGAGAATCTACGACCGCCTCAGCATTAATCCTTCGAAGTGCAAATCCTGATAGATAGAAGGAATAAAATAAGTTCTGAAAAAAGCAATATATATATATATATATAAACTCTTACCATAATTTTTCACTTTCGAACCAAATCGTTGGGAAAGAGTCTTCCAAGATCTACCCTCCATTGGGGCAGTATTCAACAACTTTCCTACCCAACCACGACAATTAGGAATTTCATCAAAAATTCTCATGGTTTCTGGAAAAGAAAAGGAAAGTAGGATAATAGTCATCAAAATGAGGAAAAAAAGGTACGAGAAATTTATTTAACAAAACTCAAGTGCAAAATTCCACTTCTTGGGGAAAGGAACATTTCCATCACACACCAAACCAAGAGTGGGGGCAGCAACAAACCTGACGTACTAGACACAATCTCTGTCATCCTCTGGACTGACCAAAACTCTTTTCTCCTTGCTACTAAAGTAAAAACACCTTAACGAAAGAGTCTGGGGGAATAAAGGTGAATTAGATGGTAGAAGTAAAAGGCACACCGACCATGTTAGACAAATGATTCAAACAGGCAACAACACACAACACTATAGGGCCAATTGGACCTAAAAAGACATCGAAAAAATGACAGAATTCTAGGATAACTGGATCAAAGCAGGTTTGAATCCTAAGGTAAAAAGATATGTATAGACAAAGGAAAATACAGTTAAATAGGAGGTGATTCTTTGATTCACATTGGGAATTATGATAGGAAAGTCATGACTCCAATGGCAGTCTTTACGAACTAAAGAAATCGGACCTTCAATGATCTGAGTTGGGTAGATATCAACACGATCTAAAGAGGACACTTGATTTATAAGGGATTCTCTATCATTATAGACATATAGTTCCACACGAACTATTTCCTCCATGAAAGGTTCACTAAGAGGTTCAGAGGATTCCTTACCTCTAGAAGAATACCTTTGTGAAAGAGAACCTCTAGTTTTAGAAGAGGGGCTAGAACTAGATGAAGGAAGAGAAGAACCACGTATGGATGAAGACCCTAAATTACTAGTCTATCTCCTCTTGTACTCCTACTAGGTGCAAGAGGAAAGTTATCAACTATGGTGACTCTCCTAGGGTTAGGGTTTGATGAAGACAAGACAATACGAGGAAGGTGAAGAACAAGAATTGAATATTCTGAAAAATTTACGAGGAATATGGAAACAAGAATTGAATATTCTGAAAGCTTTGAACTTTATGTGAGAAAGAAAATGATGAAAACTATATTTATACTAAGAAGAAACCGTCAAAGGAAAAGGTGCAATGATGGAAAAGTAATAATGAGAACCGTCGCTTCATAATTGATGAAGTCATAAAAAGGCCTTAAAAAGCGCTACAAAGTTACAGAACCAATAAAAAGATGCCACGTGTAATAATCATTAAATGTAAGTGACAATTGAAGCATCGATTCTATAATAGCATTAATGGCGAAAAAATCTTGCTTTAATAAAATTCACTTCCCAAATATTCAATTGATGAATAAATGGAAAGTGGGGGGCCTATCTGTATTGGAAAATTGAGTTTATACATATCGAAGTAATTGAAAGATGAGATGTCATGACATGAAGGCTAGTCAAAGAATGATGATTAGTAAAGAGGCGAGTTCCAACAGATACGTGCAGAGGCACAAGTAGAGGCACGAGCAGATATTCTAAAGACTCGACGCTTGTACCTATTTAAATTCAAAGGTTAAAGAGAATGAATCAGAAAACACAAGAGATTACAAATAAAATATTTAATAAGCATTAAATACTAAAAATGTTAGAGAATTTGTATTAAATTATGATGATTATGCAACATAGAATTTAATGCCTTTAATTGTCTATAATGGCCTTACTATGACAACGCAAAACGTATACCTTAGAGATTGCTATAAAAAGAAGATGACCAATCATTTGTAAGGACATAAAATACCAACTGAATATACTGATTTACTTTATTTTCTGCTGTCTATTTTATTGTTAGAAAAATTAATTTTCTTTATTTATTTTTGATTATCAGTAACCAAGTTCTTCTAAAAATAAAGCTTTGACCGATATTCCATTTTTTGGTTAAACAACAACCCCCTTATGAACCCTAAAAGAGATATCATAGGGAATATTCGAAAGTATATTCCTAGTGCCCCCTGTTAGGCATGCACTACTGCAAAAGTCATACGTCCTCTGTCCATCGTCTGTCGTCCTCCACAGGACGTCGAGCAATGAAGATCTCATCTTTTGTCGTATTTGTCAGTAGTTGTAGTCGTCCAAATTTGGACCCATAAAGTGACTAGGTCAATTTGTCCACACCTCGACTATCCATTGAACACCTCATTGGGTAACTCTGCTTACCAAGGCTTCAATTATAAGATATCATTTCACTAGTTCCATCGACAGCTAGAGCATATCCTAGCATGCCCCTTTTATCTATATCTTTTACTCGACTGAAATTGATCTTATTCTCTATGCAATTAAAAACTTTCAATCATGTATTTAAAAATTTAGTAGTATAGATGTCGTGAACAACACCAACTTGTATGAAAATCTCCTCAGTGTAACGACCCGATCGGTCATTTTGAGTCTTAGTGCTCCGTTCAGTAGTCGGAGGCCATGAACAACTTCATCTCAGGTATTATGACTTATACGCGTGATCGGAATTAGTTTTCGGGAAGTTTAGAGTTCATTTGGAGAGAAAAGTCTTATTTTAGGAGCTTAAAGTTGAAAGAATGAACTAGGATTGGAGTTTTGAATAAACGACCTCGGAATCGGGATCTGAAGGTTCCAGCATGTTCATATGATGGTTTCGGACTTGGGCGTATGCCCGGTTCAGGTTTTGGATAGCCCGAGAGCGTTTTGGGGCCTATTTTTAAAGTTAGCTTTTTGGAAGAAACTTCATAAGTTTGGTTTGAAGTTCATTGCAGTGTTATCGATGTCCGTTTGGTATTCCGATACTGTGAATAGCTCCGTATGGTGATTCTGTAATTGGGGCCGCAATCAGAAGTGAATTCGGAGGTCCGTAGGTCATTTTGGAGTCATTTGGTTAAAGATAGAAATTTGAAGGTTTTTGAGAAGTTTGACCGGAAGTGGTCTTTTTAATACCAGAGTCAGAATCTGATTCTGAAAGCTGGAGTAGGTCTATAACGTCAAATATGACTTGTGTGTAAAATTTGAAGTCAGTCTGACATGATTTGATAAGTTTAAACATCAGAAGAAGAAGTTGGAAAGTTAAAAGTTTATAAAGCTTGGATTGGAGGTCGATTGATGATTTTAGCATTGTTTGATGTGATTTGAGACCTCGAGCAGGTCCGTAATGTGTTTTGGAATTGATTGGTATGATTGGTTGGGGTTTCGGGGGCCTCGGGTGGATTCCGAGTGGCTAACGGATCAAATCTGGAGTTGAAGAAGTGCTAAAGCTGCTGCTTCTGGTATTATGGCTTCTGCGAAAATAGGGATCGCAGAAGCGGTATCGCAGGGGCAATGGGGAGACCGCAGAGGCGGTTTTGGTTCGAGCCGCAGGGATCCGTAGATGCGGTTGGTTTTCCGCAGAAGCGGACTGCACCTACGATGTGGAGAACCGCAGAAGTGGAAGGCCTGGACGTGGATAAGAGCCGCAGAAGGGGCAAGATGTCCGCAGAAGCGGGACCGCGAAAGCGGACATGGTCCGTAGAAGCAAAAATGCCTGAAGGCAGAGGGTTGTTTGAAAAGTCGGATTTTGGCTATTTCTCTCACAATTTTCATGGCTTGGTATTCTCGGAAGGGTTCAAGAGAGGATCTTCATCAATAATGTTAAGATAAGTTATTCCCACCTATTATGAGTTAAATACATTGATTTTGTATGGATTTTAGTATGAAAATGGGTAAAAAATTGAGGGTTAGAGGAAGACCTAGAAAATTAGTGTTCTTGAATTTTGACCACAATTTTGGATATGGAATTAAGAGAAAATTATATATTTGAGTTTCTAAGGTTATGGGCAAAGTTTATTTTTGAAAAATTTCGGATTCCGGGCACATGGGTCCGAGGGCATTTTTGTTAACTTTTTGTTGGGGGTTAGGAATTGTTATAAATTGGGTTGCAAAGTATAATAGAGCATATATTAATGGATTTGTATGATCGTTGGCTAGTTTTGGAGCATTGTGCGTTGGTTCAAGTCTTCGGAAGAATGAAGAATGCCGGTTATGGGTCTCCGAAGCGAGGTGGGTCTCCTTTCTAATCTTGTGAGGGGGAAATTACCCCATAGATGAGTTAAATTGATGATGTGCTCCTAATTGTGGGGGCTACGTACACACGAAGTAATGAGAGTCCGTGCGTAGCTACTATTATGTTATTGTCCGGGTAGTCTAGGACCTAAAAGCATGTTATACTTGGATTAATTGCGAACTATTGATGGCTTGAGTTGCTTAAATCATAGTAAATTAATAAATGGATTTCAAAAAAGATTTAAGCTTCGTTTTCTCAAATTATTAAAAAGAATTGAACTTTCTTGGATATTTGCTCCACTTTGACTTCTTGACTGATTGTTTGTCTATGTGTATTATTTTTGAACGGGCCGAATGCCTCGGCGGATTAATAGATGCATCTATAGGCGTGCTGCCGACCCTCGGCAAATGCACATTTATTTCTATTGGATCGGACCGTCGCCTCAATGTAATTCGCGCATGTTTGTGTTGCTGCCTGAACTTGATTGAGTTATTTTTGCCCTTTTGTGGTTTAAAAACAATTGGATTATGCTACTGGCTTTTACTAGTGGTCTAAATTCATATGGTTCATTTATCCTGGAGCTCACACGGTCGGTCTCAAAGAGGGCGGCTGCCGGCTTATGTATAAGCTTGTGCAAGTGGCATATATATATATGGTGTCAATATATTATACTATATGTTATTTTTAAAAAACAAAATATGAGTCAAATATATATTTATGAAACTTTTTCGATGAAGTGGTGTGACATGACGCTCCTTATTGAAGAGTCTCTCGTCTCCACCACAGGTCAAAGACCAACACGGTTGTGGACTATGGAAGATAAACGATGCCAACATTTCATGGTTAAGTGGCTATGAAAGCATAGAAATAGTTAGAGCAGCAAGGTGCGGTGAGAATTTGGCCACCAAAATAGTTGTTTTCTTCAATAGTGCAACTTGGAAAATGCCTTATGGCAGAGGCAATTGTGTACCTACGTCTTCATGTGAAAGGTTTCTAAAGTATTTTTATCTTTCTGACTTAAGAAAAACTTCTTATTTCTTTGCATCTATACATGGTGCACCTTTTAACTACATAAATGCAGCTACTTCATTTTTCTAAAGTCGGTAAGACTGCAAACTTTTTATTTTAAATTTATATTACTTCCTTTGACCAAAGACTAAGCAAAATGTCAAAATATTCCTAAAACCACTGAAATTCATCTTTTTTCTTTGGAGTACGCCCGTTCAAAATTACTTTAATTAGGGTTAATAGAGTTGAGTATTGCAGCTCAACTGTTCAGTGGTTGAACTAAGATTCAGCTCCTTTTTTAAACTTTAAACTTTTCAAGGAACAAGAGGGGTTGCTACGATGGAAAGTAACCCCCGCTTCCAACCAGAGGTTTGTGAGTTCGAGTTTCTCCAAAAACAAGGTGGGAAGTTCTTGGAGAGAAGGATGTTGGGGGTCTATTTAGAAACAACCTCGCTATCTCAGGGTAAAGAATTAGGTCTACGTGTTCTTCTTGATTTATAATTTATAATTTTATTCATAACTATCAAAACTATGAGCTACTTGATAGCTATAGCTAACTTCCACTTGGTCTAAATTTTCACTTGAAACAAAATAGGTTAGATCATTTCGTGTTATTTATTTGAAATGTTATTTTCAAAGGGTTTACTATGCAACTATGATAGCACGAGATACCATAACCGCGTGCTCATGATCATGATTAACTACTCCTCTCTATAGTAAAAATGATGATGTTAAGTTGTTAGCCGATCTTATTATTCTCTCAATACTAAAATTATATGGTTATTTTCAATTCAAAACATTTTAAAATACTTCTTATCCTCGAATAAGAGGGGGCAGCGCTATGGATCCTTCATCACGAATAATTTTATATATTTTTTTCATGCTTGCAGAAATGAAAGGATCAGAATTAGAAAGAGGTTTAATTCCCTATTTTTTTTGTGGGGTTGGGGGGGTGGGGAGTAGTGAAGGAGTGAAGGCCAAAGAGAAGATTGCCCTTCATTCTTTCTTAAATTTCCTATCAGTCAAACTATATCAAAATTGAAATGGATAAAGTATAATTTTCCTACACAACTTTCACAAACCATCAAAAGTCCTAACTAAAACTATCTAAGATTTAATATTAATGTGAATATGATATTTTTGAAGGGGAGCCTTTAACGTGTAAGCAGGGTGTACAAATGAAATCGACAAACCACAACAATCTGATAATTTGAGAAAAAAATCCGATTATGATTGGTTGGTTTGATTTTAAAGTCAAACCGAAACAAAACCAACCCGACATTATATTTATAGAAGTTTTAAATATATTTGATATATAAAAATATTTATTATATTGTAGTGTAGTTTATAAATATTTTTAAAAAAGCTTTTTCATAGTTTTTCTTTTCACGTGTTATTTCAAACGTGGACTTATAATTTTTGGATGCTCCAATAAATTTTATAGTTCATAAATATTAGTAACTCAAGTAAATCTTAAACTAATATCAAATCAATACTAATGCTAATAAAGACATTCAATCAATTGTACAATGAATAAAAATAGTGTTGGATATTATTTTTTTCGTGATTTAGATAAAATGCATAACTTATTTTTCTTGTAGTGTTTAGTCTTGTAAATAATAATACTTATTAGTCGTACTTATAACAACTTATTAGTAATTTTAAATTAAATTTGTTTTCATTATGGCTTCTTAATGATGCTTATTTTATGCGATTTTATTATCTTTATTGTTGAATATTTTAGTACAGTGACATGATTAATCTTATATACTTGTTATTTTATTGGAAAACACCATATATAGTTCTATCTTACTAGGATTAAAGAAATATTTGGAGCACAAATTCTATATTTTGTGCTATGAAGACTTTATGGAAGAAAACTACCGAAAACCCAAAAAATTCGTGAAAAGCTGAGATTGAAAAACCCGACTTTTATTGATTTGGTTTGGTCTATAAATTTAATAACTCAATACAATACAATTGGTTTGGTAATTAGAAAATTTGAACCAATCCGACCTATTTACACTGTTACGTATAAGAATCATTATCGTTTAATACGGAACGGGTTCAAGCTGTGAAAAACGGTATCTTATATAGCTGTAAATTGCAAAATAAAATTGAGTACAATAGATTTAATATGGTTGACCTGACATTTCTCAGATCCTTCCTGCACATAACTAGAACTAGAATTCAATGCACAGAATTGCATCTTTTACATTCATTTTTAGGAAATTTTATATATTGCTCAAAATAACTTTCACAGCCCTTTAATAATTATGATAAAGTATACAAATCTAAAAGGTTAATGTGATATAGAGAAATATGTTTCGCAACAATTACTACAGTAATAAAATATAGAGAAATTTATGTTTTTTGCCACTCCCAAAGATGTGTATTATATACAAAGAATATATATATATATTTTATATATTTTTTGCTAGCGAATGCGATTAATCGCTCAATTGTATTTTTCCCAAAAATATATGTCAAATTAAGCTTAAAATAATATGCTTTAACAAAACTGGAAGAAACGATGAAGCCTGCAACGTTCTCTCTCCTTTTTTCTTTTTGGTGGAAATATAGCAAAAGATGATGAATATGAAAGGTTAAACGATGACCTCCCTATATTTTTTTAAAGAAAAAATCATTATCTAACTCTGACTTAATAAAGTTCTGCCTACATTTCCAAATGTATTTGTCATGTTCGATCACATTTTTATAATTGATAAAAACCAATTGAATTGATATATTTGAAATGTTAAAAACTGACTTTCAAGTTAAAGTAAACTTTAGTTTGATGTTAATTATTTATTGTCGAAATATGAAGTTACGTTATACGCTTACACTTGATATTGCATTTTTATGTTGGTCCTTATCATAATACTTTTTTTCCTTCGGATGCACATTAAATAACCTGCTTATTGTACAATAACTTGATTGTAAATTATACGGGAGATGTAAATTGCACCACACAAGCTTGGTGCGACGAGCTTCGACTGAAACGACCGCTGGTAATTAAAGAGAATCAATCTCATGTCTCTCATATTGAAACCACTCATCTAACTAACACAATCAACCCTTTGGCACCTTATCATAATTCTTTGTTGTGGTAAATAAAATAAGAAAAACTAGTCATGGACTCATGGTGTACCAGTAAGATAAAATATTATCACCAATAATATAGTCTGGCATACGATAAATAGGCAAAAGTCAACTTCACTGTTGGAAGTAGCAAGAAACATGACGTATAAACGTGATAATATATATGTTATATTTCCATTAAGACCGTTGAACTTATAATTTATTAGTTCCGTCAAAATCTTTAGACAATGTCAAATTTAGACTTTCTTTATTTATATCTCCTACTATTTAATTCAATCGTCTTTGAACAATACTTGTAACATGATTTCCTAGATAAGATCATAAGAAAACTTCAAAATGGAATTAATTAGCTGGGGTTAAAGTTTAATTATCAGTTACAAACATTATAACGTTTTACCTAGCTCACCAAGCATTTAATGAGGATGTTCAACTATCTACAATATTTTTCTTTTTTCCATACAATGGGGACTGATTCATTTTTTTTTTTCGTACACGTTTGGGAAGAGTAGACTTAATAAAAAGAAATTGAATGTGTTTCTTTAAATATTTTTTTTACCAATCGGTATTTGATTTGCATCGAGTAGATCAACAAATAAAGGTGTAAAGCGCTCTATATTAGACACTACTAGAAATTCGACCAAAATCGCTGTTGATCGACCGATTTCGATCGGTCAAAAAATCGGACAGTTGGTTGATTTCTCAAAATATTTATTTTTTTTTAATGTTTTTTAAAAACACAATCGACCAACTTTGGTTCTTTATTTTGGCACAAAAATGCGGAAAACTATTTTTGTTCCCACGAAATTTATTTTTCAAGAAACGACCAACTTAGTTAATTTTTTATTTTAAATAATTAAAATTAATATTCCAAAAATCGACCAAAATTGGTTGGTTATTTCAGCCAGTCATTTTAAAAAACTGACCAATTTTGGTCGGTAATTTTTTTTATTAATAAAATCTACTGACATCAGTCAGTTATTTTCGCGCGAAAATTTAAAGAGTATAAATGAAATAAAAGACACTCTTAAAACTAAAAGCACCAATGGTCTAGATAGTATCTTGCCACAGTATATGCCCAGTGTATTTTTTAATTATATCGTTAAAAATACCAACCGACTTCGATCGGGTTTTTCGATAATTTTTTTATTTTTTTTTAAATTTTATTGACCGACCAAAATTAATCGGAAAATACCGGCTGAAGTCGGCTGGTTGGCTTTACCCACCATACGATTACCGACCTCTACGAATCGATCAATTTTTGTCAATTAACGACCGACATCTAACGATATTGGCAGTCAGTTTTTCCCTTTTTAGTAGTGAGAAGAGTAAAACAACACCTTATATATAGCCCCAAACCTACCGAAATGTATATATACATTATATTTTATGAGACACAAGGCAAGAATATATACAATAACAATTAAGGTAAAATAAAATTTCTATAAGCATTTGTTTCGTCCAAGACACATATGAAATGTCTCAAAAATTACATCAAAAAATAAAACTATTGGGGATGATTACCTTTAAACAAACTGGCATACCCAACAGATTACAAAAATTCAAATGGTTAATTCAACACTCTTTGGACATAATTAACCTAACAAACTTTCTTCTATTTCAACATTTTTTTTACAAGTATCTGACTTTAATATTAACTCCTTTTTGACCCGTTAATTTTAGAAAGAATCACTTCCCAACCCCAAATAATTCTTTAGCTCATAAGGAAAACATGGATTTTTCTTCCATTTATCACCATGCAACTTGAAAATCTTGAGAACTCTATCTTTTGTTGATGAAGAACCACAAATATGTAACAAAGTAACCAATTTTTTCACTGCTCCATACATCAACATGTCCTCTAAAACCTTCTCTGTGGGGTTAGAATTGCAAATCAATGAAAGAATTTTCGCCCCAATTTTTGTGGCTACATTTGAAATATTCAATATTTTCTTGGATATGACTGCAATTCCTAGCCCATGTTCTATGAATCCCATTCTTCCATCAGCACATTCACACAATAACTTGATCAAGTACATTATTTTCTCACATTTTGATTTGTTTGAATCAGGAAGAATTTCAATTAGTGTGCAAATAGCACCAGCCTCAATAGCTTTCAACCTTGATTTTTTCGATTTTTCGAGTATATCTATCAACACTTGTAATGCACAAGAACTTGCCTTACTGCAAATTTCATCAGATAAAATCTCCAACAAAGACTTAAAGAATTCAATCCCTTGATCTTCAATCACAATATTCCAATTACAATCAGCTTTTGTGATCCTTTGGAATATCGAAACAGTGCAAAATCTTGCTTCTGCACTTCCTCTTTGTAGCATTATAGCCATAGATTTCATGCACCCTGGCTGTAACAAAATCTTGATTGTCTCCTCTTCTTCTAATACAAATGGCAATTTGATCAAAAGACTAAGAGCCTCTTCACATGATCTAAACGTGACAAAATCCGAGCTTTCGATTAAAATTTGTTGAATAATCCTAACAAGAATCTCAACACCACCACATGTTTTGAAATCATCCTTCACATCATGATCACCTACTTCAACAATTGACTTGAGTTTCTTTAGAGAACTTACCTTAAAAGGGCTAGATTCTATCGTATTGAGCAGCGAAACGAGCTCATCGTGTTTGTTGGAAAATGAAGAGGATGAATTTGATTGAGATTTCCCATTTTGCCAAGCAAGAATGAGTCTCTTGAGGGTGTGATTTGGAGTCATATCAAAGCTATGAATTGCTTGCATTGTAGCAGGACAAGTTTTTTTCTTGTAAGTATAGAACCATTTTTCTACATTTTTTCTCTCATATGTAACACCAGTAGATATTGTAACAGGATCTTTCATAAGCTCCATAGAAATGGGGCATCTAAAATGTTGAGGAAAATCCATAGACATATTATTTGGATTTTCTTGATTATTGTTGTAAGCTGAAAGAAGAAGTGGGGTTGACACAATCTTTGGCTTTTTATATGTGTGGGTAATAATGTGTATGTATTTATGAAGTAAGTAAGATAGAGAGATATGTGGAAGTTTAAAGAAGGAATAAATCAAAGTCAAAGAACTCTATTTTAATTGGTTGGCATGAGAAGTATGCAAGCTGTGTAACTGTTGACATCAAAGCAAAAAAGATGAATTTAGTTTGAATAGTCTATTTAGTTGAATACTCAAACTGCTCTTTTGTCATCACACCCCCTATTTTGGGTAAATATGAACTTGAACCCTAAAATATCTAACATGGAAGTCTTTTTATCAAAAAATTAAAAAAAAAAAATCAGGTTTAACTAATATCATTTGACAGTAAAGAATTTTACAAGTCATTACAATTTACTTATTATAGCATATTATATATCTTATTTTTCAGGTTATAAAGTTCACTTATTAAGAGCATTTACTGATAGTTATTTTCTAAATAAACAGTGTGAAAAATCTTTTACATCGTAGTGTGAAATGATGAAGCTTTTGACAAAACTAACATGGAAGGACGCATTGGTGGAGTTGTTAGTGATTCAAAAGGGAGGTGGAATATGAATTTCTCAGTAAAGGTTAATACAACCTCACCCATGCAAACGGAACTCAAAGCTCTATGGCATATGCTACAACTAATAATTAGGGAATAAATATTGTGATGCCACGGAATTACTCAATATAATTGACAAAAATAACACTACTAATAATGAATTATGCCTTAATGCAGGTTATTGGTGGAGGAAGCAACCAAGCAGGGGATGATATTATTCAAGCATAACTTCAGGCAAGGAAATAGGGTGGCACACGTTTTGGCAAATGCAACATTAAGGAAGAATAGTTTGATAACCTATATATTTTCCCTAAATCACCTGATATTGTTATGAATGTATATGACAAAGATCGGGTGGGTTATATTTATATTAGATCTTGCAAAGGCAAACAATGTAAAAATTTGGATGCACTAGGGAATAATACTGTCTTACAAGGCTTAATGGTAGGAGATGACGATGCATGTATGAAAAACAATATTATGGGGGAGACAACCTCTCCATAATTAATATATACATATAAGTATGCTTTCTATTTCAAAAAAAAAAAGTGTGAAAATGATAATTTTGATGTTCTAAGCAACTCACTATGCATGGCTTTGTGTGGTACTTTTTTAATGATTTCACCCATAGATAAAATTATATTTGTATAATTTGTCAATTCTATCATAGATGCGCCAAGATAAATATAAAATGTTCAATATAATTAATATAATCATAGATGATCGAATGTTTATTTGAAAATTCATAAATATATGATGTTATAATTGTTTTATCCAATATAATGTACTCCTATCAAGGATGGTTGCATTCTTAAGTTTAGAAGTGTATATCAATAGCTTTACAAAGTAATTACAAGTCCATTAACTCATATTTGATGTTCTTCACCTAAGTCTGAATTAAGATATTTGGCTATACCTAATGTATCTTTCAATAATAAAAAGGCTTTGGTTATCTTTGTTCATTTTATAGCATGAAGACGATAATATGGTGTTCAATTGGAATACAAAGAGAAGTAGAGAGGTGAAAATGACATTAATATTTTTCTTATAGAAGGTTTTTCCGGACCGAATTGGGAGTTGACTTTAAGAAAGTATAGGAACTGTTAAATAAAGATTAGATCTAAACTTGCGCAAGACATGCAATAGATAATGGTACCATTATTTTAATTAAGGGTTTCAGTCCTATAAGTAAAATAAAAATATACAACAATATAACTATATTTAATATTTCTATTCAAACATTAGTTTGCATAACACCGCCGAGGACTGCGATATCTCAACACGTTATTCCCTCTTTGCTTCTCCTTGGCTGTTGAGCTGCCCTCTCTGACTCTCTTTCCTTTCTCTCTCTCAAAAAAAAAATATAAAAGATCATATAAAATTACGTACACAGTCATGTCAGAAGAAATGTAATTACACGTAACTTTGTAAGTGGTATATATTTTTATGACTTAGTATAATTTGTCTTCGTAGACTTTTAAATAGGTAGTAGTAGCATATTACAACGGCAAAATATTGGAACTTTATCTTGTATTGATGCTAGTGACGGATTTAATCACGATCACACAAACATTATTTTAATTTGTTCGTCTCAAATCATATATAATTATAAAAAATAGGGGGAAAAGAGTTTACACATGCTGCATAGCATCGATACATTGTGACACAATGACGAATGGGTGCAGTAATATTATGTACTCAATTAACTTAAAACCCTACATTAGCGTAAAGGTGTTAAATAGGTTAAAGGAACAGAAAATAAATATGGAAGATGCATAATATAAGTTCTAAGTAGCGAAAGTCTTTATAATTATTTTCTTTAATTAGTAGTACATGGAAGGCAATAAGGAACAACAAATTTATATCTCAGTTCTTAAATCATGTACTGTTTGACTTAAGCATTTGAAGTCTAAAATTACGTCTAGCTGATATATATATATATATATAGATATTTTTATTTTATATTCAGAGACTTTTGAGTACACTGTGGAAAACAATTTTGAAAGCGTTAAATAGCTGGATTTTGGTGGATGATGGGATGTAATTAATGGCTAATTAATATTATACTCCTTAATAAAGTATTTCTTGAGTATTCAGTTATTGAAGCTGAAAAATACAAAACTTTGACCAGTTTAATAGACTAAAACGAACCAACAATGGCCAGTTTCAACATAGTTGTTGCGTTCATCTTTCTCTGAGAACGCTTAATCATTTCACCCTTTAACTTAAAGAATGTGTGTGTGAGAGAGAGAGAACCTTTGGACTTTAATGTATAAGTTTTATTTGGTTATTGTAAGCTAATGTATATGCCAATTTATCCCTTTTTGGTTTTCTATTAGTTGATTCAAGTGGTAATGTTAGCTTGACGAAATAATATTTGAAGGTATTAACTGGAGGTCCTAATGTGAAGGCAACGAAAATAAATCCCGCCGACGATGCAAAGTATAACCAAAAAAATTGACGATCATTGTATAGAGTGATGACTTTGTGATCGACACATATTTCTCATGTAGATACAAAATTAACTTAATTATCTTAGTTTTATAAAACGGGTCAAGCAAGTATATATGGACATGATCCGGACTTCTTGCAACTGAATCTATGAGCTTTACATTGAGAGCTCATGTACTTGAGACAAACTTTGTTCCAATATATATGGATTGATGTGATGACCCGCCATGTCATCATGCCACATAGGCATTATTTGGTATATATTAATGTCATGTGGAAGCTTACATAAGAAGGAGCATTTACGAGAAGATTCTAGAGAAATATGGATATTTCCTTAGGAAGACCGTAGATCCTTATGGATTTGCTAGAAAAGTCCTTAGAATCTTCAAGCTTGTACAAAATTCTAGAGAATGGACTTACTTGTAAATATTAAGGACTTGTGGAATAATTATTATTTATACACTAGCCCCTAGGTGATTAATATAAATATGGGGCCATTCATTTGTAATTCATCGAGAAAAACAATTCAAGTTCTCTCTAACACAAAGCTTTCTTTAACAATTCTCTTGTGTTCTTTCTACAATTCTCTTAGCGATCTTGAGTGTAGTAAGACTGACTTGGCATAGCAAGAAAGTAAGCAAGCTGTGCAAGATTGTGAGCAAGTTGTCAAACGGAGCTTGTCCAGCCAAATATTAAACATTCTTTATCCGACCTCAACAATATAATATACTAACAACAATTAAATAAATGTGGAAGGCTTTAAGTTTAACAAAATTATATAAAAATGCGGAAGTTTGAAACACATCACTACCCAAAATCTAGTGTCACTAGCTCACGGACTACTATAGAATACTACAACCAAGTCTGAATGAAAGAAAAATTCATAAGTCTGTTCTGATACAATAAAAACAAACTGAGATAAGAGATAGGGACTTCGGCATGCGAACGCCGGTTAGGCTACCTCGTGAGTCCCTGGGCTGAAGATAACTCCCAGAAAATATCCTACTATTGCTGATGTCCGAAAGCTGCTCCTGGATCTGTGCACAAAAAAATTCACAAAGTGTAGCATCAGCACAACCAACCCCATGTGTTGGTAAGTGCCTGGTCTAA
The DNA here is from genome assembly GCA_032618575.1 of Nicotiana noctiflora. Taxonomy (NCBI): domain Eukaryota; kingdom Viridiplantae; phylum Streptophyta; class Magnoliopsida; order Solanales; family Solanaceae; genus Nicotiana; species Nicotiana noctiflora. The sequence continues at coordinate 82,656 of JASVEL010003470.1, forward strand.
CCCCGCCGAAGTAATGACGAGGCTAGACAGGACTACCAAATCAACCTGTACAGTTCAAGTATTTGAAGAAATATATCAAATTATAATATCGAAATTCTTTCAAAGTTCATATTACTTTTGATGTTGGACTTGTAACAACGTTGTAAGACTTATGCCAACATTGTAAGTCTTACACCTTCATGCTTTTACTCTCAAAGAATAAGAAATTCAACAGTTGCACGACATCAACCTTCATGCTTTTACTCTCATCCTCACTCAAAGCAATCGAATAAAATGCACAGCATCACCCTTCGTGATTTTCCTTGCATAACTCTCATTTCATGGCACGGAATGACCTTTCGTGCAAATATAGTTAAATCAGAGCACGAAATGTCCTTTCGTGTATTAATAATCAAAACATAGCACAGAATGACCCTTCGTGCAAATATAATCAAAAATGGCACGGAATGACCCTTCGTGCAATATCACTCTTCCTCACCCAAATAGCAGTCACAACCAAACGGGCAAGAGGAATAAAAAATAATAAGAATTGTCCCGGCAAGGGAATAACACAAATATCAAATAAGTCTCGGCATGATCACAAAATCAATAACTTTCACATCCTCGCAAGGGAAATATTTAATAAATTCAACTATCCTAGTAAGGGATCATTCACAACTCTTTTTAATACTTTCATCTCCTACTCAATAGTATTTATCATTCGAGTCAACGCTCCAAAGTATTAATATTTCATAATTTATCGTCAAACTTTTCACATTATGTAGAAATCATTATTTAGCTTAGAATAGTTCCAAATTATCTAAAAAACAAGTATAAACAAAGACACACGGTCATGCTAGACTCCGGTGTATAGATACTCGTCACCATGCCTGTACACCGCACTCGATCATTTAGCAAATAGCAATTATAACACTCTAATCCTATTCCCACAAGCCAAAGTTAGATCAAACACTTACCTCGGTCCGAAAATAGCAATCAAGCGTCTAGCACCGCCTTTCCTCTAGAATCTGACTAATTAATTGAATAATATCAAGTGAGGCTCAACAACATAATCCCATAGCCTAGAAATGCATTTTCTACCATTCTTCCAAAAATAGCAAAATCCGACACCAGACCCACATGGTCCAAACTCGAGGCTCGGACCAAATTCCAATCACCCATAATCCCACGAGTTCAAATATGCAACTTGTTCCAAGATTCGACCCCAAATTGAGGTTGAATCACCCAAAATTCCCAAAGCCCTAGTTCTACCCAATTTCCCCAATTTACACCCTAAATTACATGTTTTAGGTCTAGGAATTCAATAGATTTTGATGGAAAATGAAGAAAACGAGTTAAATAATACTTACCCAAGGGGAATTGGTGAAGAAGAGCTTTAAAAATCACCTATGTGCTGTTGGAGAAGAGAGAGTTTGAGAAATGGGATGAAAATCATGTAAGTCTTCTGTATTAGGCTTTTAAAAATAACTGGGCACAATTGTGCTATGCGTTCGCAACATGGTGTCGCGTTCGCGAAGGAGGCAGGCCTAGGACTCTACACGTTCGCGAAGGTTCTATGCGAACGCATAGAAGGAAAAATGGGGCTGCTCAGATTAAAGCTATGCGATCGTGGGGGTAAGGGTTGCGATCGCATTGAAGGACTGGACAAAGCTACGCGATCACATTGGGATTATTGCGATCGCATAGAACAAACGGGACAACTTGAAATTTACTCTATGTAATCGCGGAGGCTCTTATGCGATCGCATAGGCAAATGTACCAGATACCACCAAACAACAAAAATACCAGATTTTCTAAGTCCAAAACTACCCCGAACCACCTCTGCATCACTCCGGAGCCCTCGGGGCTCCCAACTAAATACACACACTAACTCAATATCATCCTACGAACTTTCTCGAGCGATCAAATCGCTAAAATAACATCAAAATCAAAGAATTAAACCCCAAAACTCATAATTTTCATTTCAAAGTTCATAAACATTCAACTTTATCAATGTAGGTCCGAAACACGTCAAACAACATCTGATTTCAACCAAACTTTAGAGAAAGCGCTTAACCAATATTTATGACATGTACCGAGGTATCAGAACTAAAATACGAGCCCGATACCTATATTTTCTAACTTATTTTTATTTTCATTTTTCCTTAATAATTTCAAAAAATAATTTAACAGAAAAATTCTTTTACCGAGGTTCTGGACCTCGGATTTCGACTCTAGGCACATGCCCGAGTCCCATATTTTTCTACAGATCTTCCGGGACTGTCACATCATCGGTCCGGGTTTGTTTACCTAAAATATTGATCAAAGTCAACTATATCAATGTTAATATCATAATTCTTCAAATTCTTCACAAAATTCATATATTTTAACATAAAATTTTCCGGCTTCGCGCCCGGACTGCGCATGCAAATCGAGGCAACCAAAAGTGTGGTTTCCAAGGCCTTGGAAGCACAAAAAATGGGAGAAATATGGTGATATTTGGTTCGTCACATTCTCCACCTCTAAAATAACCATTCGTCCTCGTACAGACAAAAGGGAGAAGTACCCGAGTCAGGAAATAGATGAGAGTAGTGGCTCCGTAAATCAGACTCGGACTCCCATGTTGATGGCTCATGAGGCTGACCTCTCCACTGAACACTCACTGAAGGAAAACTCTTCGACCTCAACTGTCGAACCTACAGGTCTAGAATAGCTACCGGCTCCTCCTTAAAAGACAGATACTTGTCCACCTAGACAGTGCTAAAATCTAACACGTGGGCTGGATCGTCGTGCTACCACCGAAGCATGGACACATGAAACACTAGATGCACGTCTGACAAGCTAGGTGGCAAGGCAAGTCTATAAGCCGCCTCTCCCACACGATCGAGGATCTCAAATGGGCCAATGAACCTAGGGCTAAGCTTACCTTTCTTCCCAAATATCATCATGCCATTCATAGGCGGTACACGGAGCAATACTTGCTCACCAACCATGAAAGCTACATCTCAAACCTTGCGATCCCCATAACTCTTTTGCCACGACTGAGCCGAACGAAGCCTGTCCTGAATGATCTTGACCTTATTCAAGGCCTCTTGGACTAAATTTGTGCCCAATAACCGAGCCTCCCTCGACTCAAACCATCCTATTGGAGACCGACATTGCCTACCATACAACACCTCATATGGAGCCAATTGAATGCTGGATTGGTAGCTATTGTTGTAGGCGAACTCTGCTAAAGGCAAAAACTGGTCCCACGAGCCTCCAAAATCAATGACATAGGCTCAGAACATATCCTCCAATATCTGAATAGTCCTCTCGGACTGGCCGTCCGTCTGAGGATGGAATGCGGTACTCAACTAAACCTAGGTGCCTAACTCCTGCTGAACTGCTCTCTAAAAGCGCGAGGTAAACTGCGTACCCCGATCCGAAATGATAGATGTTTGCACCCCATGAAGGCGAACAATCTCTCGGATGTAGATCTCGGCTAATCTCTTCGATGAATAGGTGGTGGCAACAAGAATGAAATGCGCTGACTTGGTCAGCCTATCAACAATGACCCAAATAGCAATCAAATCTCTTCCGGGTCACTGGAAGTCCAGTAACAAAGTCCATGGTAATCCGCTCCCACTTCTACTTGGGAAGCTCAATCCTCTTAAACATACCACCAGGTCTCTGACTCATACTTGACCTGCTGACAATTTAGACACCGAGCCACATATGCAACAATGTCCGACATCGCCTACCACCAGTAATGTTGCCGCAAGTCCTGATACATCTTTGCGGCGCCCGGGTGAATAGAATACCGAGAACTATGGACCTCTGCTAAGATCAACTCTCGAATACCATCGACATTGAGCACACATACTCGCCTCTACAACCTCAAAATACCATCCACATCTAAAGTCACCTTCGTGGCACCTCCACGCTGCATAGCTTAACTGTTCCCTTAAGTTCATTTCTGCCATTTTGGGTTGCCGGGAGAGTTGGTTCTGAAAATTTGAGCATTTTGAGACACTTAGTCCCTAAATAAGAGCTTTGAAGCTAGAAAATGGCCCGTAGCCGGAACAGTGTTAAGACGATCTCGGAACGGAAATCCGATGGTTCCATTAGTTCCGTTAGGTGATTTCGGGGTTGGGAGCGCGTTCGGAATGTATTTTGGAGGTCCGTAGCTCAATTAGGCTTGAAATGCCGAAGGTTGAAATTTTGGCGAATCCGAACGATAGGTGAGATTTTGATCCGGGGGTCGAAATGGAATTCCGACAATTTCTGTAGCTTCGTTATGTGAATTTGGATATGTCCGCAAAGTTTCAGGTCATTCGGACGTCGTTTGGTCGAGTTTTAGATCGAATGTGCAATTCGGAAAGTTTTAAGAAATTTAGGCTTGAATTCGATGTGAATTATGGGTTTTGATGTTGTTAGACGTGTTTTTATGATTTGAACGAGTTTATATCGTGTTTTGGAGTATGTTGGTGGTTTTCGTTGGGGTCCCGGGAGTCTCGGGATGAATTCGGGGGTCCAAACGGACCAATTTGTGCCAAAAGGCACTGCTGTTCTGCTGCAATAACTGCAGAACAATTTTGCTCTCCGCGATCACGGAGATGGCCATGCGATCGCGTAAGGGAGAAATCCTGAGCTCTGCGATCGCGAAGTAAAGCCTGCGATCGCGTAAGTCTGGAGGTTGAACCAGTGCGATCGCGTGAGGGAGTATGCGATCGCGTAGGGTATTGGTCGGAAGCAGTGCGATCGCGTGAGGGAGTATGCGATCGCGTAGGGTAGTTGGGGAGCCGGACGAGTTTGTTCTTCGCGATCGCGTTAGTACGTTTGCGATCGCGTAGTATTGATGAGTTGTTCACTGCGATCGCGTCCAGGGTCACGCGATCGCGTAGAGGAAAATTAGGCCGCCCATATTTTGTGCATCGCGATCGCAAGCCCGGTGCTGCGATCGCGTAGAGTAAAATGGCCTGGCAGTGACTTTAAGTCCAGAACATTTCAGTCGTGGCCTAACACACCAAAACCGCCATTGTTGAGCTCCAAGAGAGGATTTTGAAGGGGAAACACTGGGATATCATCGGGAAATCATCGGGGGTAAGTTTCTTGACCTTAATTCGTTGGTTTATCATGAAATCCGTGATTATTTCACTGAAATTGGGAGATTAAAGGTGGGTTTGAGCCCTAGGCCTAAATGTTAGAAAATCTCTTATTTGAGTGGGCAAATGGAGTCCGATTTTGGTAAATTTTATATGCCTAGACTCGTATTGAGATAAGGAACCCGAATATATAATTTTCGTGATTTTTCGATAAGCGTACCGAAAGTCGGGTTTTGGCAACTTGTGGGTTTTGGTGTATTTTGAGTTATTTTGATTGGGTAATGCCCAATTGACCTATTTTGATGTGATTGTATTGATTTTTATCAGATTCTACACTTGTGGAGGCCGACATTCGCGGCAAGAGAGTTGTTTCATAGCAGTTTTGTACCGGAGTCGAGGTAAGTGGCTTGTCTAACCTCGTGTGGGGGAATTCTCACCCCTAGGATATTATGTGATAGTTTAAATGCCTTGTACGCGAGGTGACGGGCGTGTACATGCGCTGGTTGTTGAAAACGCACTTTAATTAAAATGTTCTATGAGCGATATTCCTGTCTTTGGCTGTTAATTTGCTATTTTTACCCGGTAGTGGTTAGGAAAGCATGATTAGGTAGTACTTAACTATTTAGTTGCCTAATTGCCTTGTTTGAACTCCTTGATAATTATTGGCACTATTTTTCGGTGAAGTTATATTTAAGCAAAATTATTCTCTCTGTGGATTCCTTTATTGGCTGTGCTTGTGGACTGCGGGTTCGATTCCTAGAGACCCAGGGCTGTGGGTTCGATTCCCAGAGACCCGGCGTGATATTGGTAGGGACTACGGGTTCGATTCCCGAGATCCTAAGTTATTGGTAGGGACTACGGGTTTGATTCCCGAGATCCTGAGTTATTGGTAGGGACTGCGGGTTCGATTCTCGAGATCCTGAGTTATTGGTAGGGACTGCGGGTTCGATTCCCGAGATCCTGAGTTATTGGTAGGGACTGCGGGTTCGATTCCCGGAGATCCTGAGTTATTGAATATTTATTGAGACAAGGGCTGCGGGTTCGATTCCCGGAGACCCAGAGGTACTGTCAATGGGACTGTGGGTTCGATTCCCACAGGTCCTGGACTAGTTTTATTGAGTTGACTATTTGTTGTTAGCTTAATTGTAGACGATTGCAGTAATCATTTATTGTTGTTAATTTCGGAAATTATTATCATTTAAACTGCTTATTATTGTTGTTATCATCATATTATTATTGTTTCTCAGTAGGGCCCTGACCTTCCTCGTCACTACTCCATCGAGGTTAGGCTTGGCACTTACCGAGTACCGCTGTGGTGTACTCATGCTACTCTTCTGCACACTTTTGTTGTGCAGATCCAGGTACATCAGAGCAGGCTCACACCAGGTGATTCAGCAGCGTTTTGGGAGACCTCGAGGTATGATCTGCTACGTCCGCGGATCCGGAGGCCTTCCTTCTATTCTAGTGCTAGTAGATGATTTTCCTTCATTCCGTTGTTAGATACTCCTTTTACATAGAGCTACAATTGTATGATCTCTTTTAGTCTGTGTTACCCGTGGGATTCCGGGTCTTGGTAGTGTTTTAAACAGCGTATTTGATTGGTGTATGTGCCAAGCGGCACGGATTTCATTCCTTTCATCTTATTTTCCGCTAAATTCTTATTAAATGTTCATAAACTGGTATATTCCGCAACGTGTTAGGCTTACCTAGTCGTGGGGATTGGGTGCCATCACGACATGTTCACGATTGGTGAACTAGGGTCGTGACAAGTTGGTATCAGAGCTCTAGGTTCATAGGAGTCACGGGACACAGACCGGTTACTTAGAGTCTCGCTGATCGATACGGAGACGTCTGTATTTATCTACGAGGGGCTATGTAACTGTTTAGGAAACTCTTCATTTCTTTGGATTCCTTGTCGTGCGACATTTTTGGCATCAAAATCTAAACTATTGATTTCTATTCTCTCACAGATGGTGAGGACACGAGCTACTCGCGACGATCAGGTACCCGCGCCCCCTGTTGCCGCCGTCAGAGGCCGGGGCCGAGGTAGAGGACGAGGACGCGCCCGAGGTGCAGCCACGGCACCCGCGCGCGCTGCCGCTGAGGTGCCACAGGTAGACCAGGTTGGAGCGCAGGCACCTGGTACACCGACTACAGCTGCTACTACTCCGGCACTACAGGAGACCCTGGCCCAGTTCATGAGTATGTATACTACTTTAGCTCAGGCAGGACTGCTTCCTCTTGTCGCAGCTACATCTCAGGCCGGGGGAGGGGCCCAGACTCCTGCAGCCGCTACACCTGAGCAGCGAGTGCCAGTGGGACAGGTTCCAGAGATTTTTGTTATGCCTCCTGCCGCCCCAGCACAACCCGGAGGTTGGCCAGCTGCCTCCGAGGACGAGCGGCGTAGATTGGAGAGGTTCAAGAAATATGATCCTCTAGTGTTCAGTGGTTTGGCTACAATGATGCATTCGGTTTTTTGGAGGAGTGTCATCGTATTCTTTGTACCATGGGGATAGTGGAGACCAGTGGGGTTTCCTTCACTGCTTTTCCAGTTTCGTGGGGCCGCTTATGATTGGTGGCGCACGTATGAGTTGGATAGTCCAGAGGAGTCTGCTTCATTGACTTGGACGCAGTTTTCAGATCTGTTTTTTAGGGAGTTTGTTCCACAGAGCCTTAGGGATTCTTGGCGCTCGGAGTTTGAGCGGTTGCGACAGGGCTCCATGTCAGTATCAGAGTATGCTATCAGATTCATCCGTCTAGCCAGGCATGCACCGGCTTTGGTAGCCACGGTCCGGGAGAGAGTGCGGAGATTTATTGAGGGCCCGATTCCGCCGATCCGGTCCAGCATGGCCAGAGAGTTGGAGACAGATATATCTTATCAGCAGGCAGTTAGCATTGCCAGGAGGATCGAGAGTATGCTCCCTAGAGAGCGGGAAGATAGAGAGGCCAAGAGGTCTCGTGAGTCGGGCCATTTCTCTGGTGCCCGCACTTCAGCAGCCGGTCGTTTTGGCAGGGGTTATTCTGGTCGTCCAGTTCATTCAGCATTGCCAGCAGCCGGTAGTACTCCAGCTCTTCCAGCACCTCAGGGGCCTTATTATGCTCCCCCAGTTTCCAGTGCACCTCCTGCGCGGGGTCCTTCCAGGGGTCAGACTAGTGGGGGTGAGGCCGGTCAGTCACAGTCATCGTGTCCTCCTAGAGCTTGCTTTGGGTGCGGGGATACTCGCCATCTGGTCAGGGAGTGCCCCAGGCATAGGAGGGGAGCACCTCATCAGTCTTCGCAGCCTCAACGTGGTTCTCAGGGTCAACAAGCTATCATTCCAGCTCCAGCTGCCACTCCACCTGCCCAGCCAGCTAGGGGGCGGGGGTCGGGGTTCTAGAGGCCGCCCTCGAGAGGGGGGACAGCCAGATTCTATGCTATTCCCGATCGCGCTGCGGCTGTTGCATCCGACTCTGTTATCACAGGTATTATTCTGGTTAGTCACGGGGAGGCATCGGTTCTATTCGACCCTGGTTCCACTTTTTCATATGTGTCTTCTTACTTTGCTTCTCATCCGGGTGTGCCTCGGGATTCTTTGAGTGCCCCCATTTATGTTTCCACTCCGGTGGGTGATTCTTTGGTAGTGGACCGCGTATATCGGTCGTGTTTGGTTACCATTTGTGATTTTGAGACCAGAGCGGATCTATTGCTGCTCGGGATGGTCGATTTTGATATTATTCTGGGCATGGACTGGTTGTCGCCCCATTATGCCATTCTTGATTGTCACGCCAAGACCGTGACGCTGGCTATGCCAGGCATTCCACGCATTGAGTGGAGTGGTACTCTAGATCACACCCCTAGCCGTGTTATTTCCTTTCTCAGAGCTCAGCGTATAGTTGAGAAGGGGTGTGCTGCTTATCTAGATTATGTGCGGGATGTCAGTATTGACACTCCCTCTATTGATTCCGTTCCTGTGGTACGTGACTTTGCTGATGTATTTCCAGCTGATCTTCGGGCATGCCGCCCGACAGAGACATAGATTTTGCTATTGATTTGTTTCCGGGCACTCAGCCCATTTCTATTCCACCATACCGGATGGCTTCTCCTGAGTTGAAGGAGTTGAAAGATTAGTTACGGGAGTTATTGGGTAAGGGTTTCATTCGACCCAGTGTTTCGCCTTGGTGTGCTCCTGTGTTGTTTGTGAAGAAAAAGGACGGTTCTATGCGTATGTGTATTGACTATCGTCAGCTGAACAAGGTTACAGTGAAGAACCGGTATCCTTTGCCCCGTATTGATGATTTATTTGACCAGCTATAGGGCGCACAGGTGTTTTCAAAGATTGATTTGCGCTCTGGATATCACCAGCTGAAGATTCGGGAGCCAGATATCCCGAAGACTGCCTTCGGGACCCGGTATGGTCACTATGAGTTCCTCGTGATGTCTTTTGGGCTGACTAATGCCCCAGCAGCCTTTATGCATTTGATGCACAGTGTGTTCAGGCCTTATCTGGACTCATTCGTGATTGTTTTCATTGATGATATTCTAGTATATTCTCGGAGCCGGGAAGAACACGAGCAACATTTGAGGATAGTGCTTCAGATTCTGAGGGAGAAGCAGCTTTATGCCAAGTTCTCTAAATGTGAATTCTGGTTGAGTTCGGTAGCATTTTTGGGCCACGTGGTGTCGAGTGATGGTATTCGAGTAGATCCGAGGAAGGTGGAGGCCGTGCAGAGTTGGCCCAGACCCTCCTCCGCTACTGAGATTCGCAGTTTCCTTGGTTTGGCGGGCTATTACCGTCGTTTTGTAGAGGGGTTCTCTTCGATTGCAGCACCTATGACTAGATTGACCCAAAAGGGTGCCCCTTTTCGGTGGACAGACGAGTGTGAGGCGAGCTTTCAGAAGCTCAAGACAGCTTTGACTTCGGCCCCTATATTGATGTTGCCTACGGGTTCGGGGTCCTATACTGTATATTGTGATGCCTCACGAGTTGGACTCGGTGCGGTATTGATGCAGGACGGTAGGGTGATTGCCTACGCGTCGAGACAGCTGAAAGTGCATGAGAAGAATTACCATGTTCATGATTTGGAGCTAGTTGCCATTGTTCACGCCTTGAAAATTTGGCGTCATTATTTATATGGGGTTCCTTGTGAGATCTACACCGATCACCGGAGCTTGCAGCACTTGCTTAAGCAGAAGGACCTGAATATGCGTCAGAGGAGATGGTTGGAACTACTGAAGGACTATGATATTACTATTCTCTATCATCCGGGCAAGGCTAATGTGGTTGCTGATGCCTTGAGTCGTCGGGCGGAGAGTTTGGGGAGTTTAGCATATCTACCAGCTTCAGAGAGGCCTATGGCGATGGATGTTCAGGCTTTGGCCAGGCAGTTTGTTAGACTGGATCTTTCGGAGCCCAGCCGGGTTCTAGCCTGTGTGGTTTCTCGGTCTTCTCTATTTGATCGCATCAGGGAGCGTCAGTTCGACGACCCTCATTTGCTTGTCCTTCAGGATAGAGTTCGGCGTGGTGATGCTCGAGATGTTACCATTGGGGATGATGGAGTTATGAGGATGCAGGGGCGTATCTGTGTGCCCAATGTAGATGATCTTCGAGAGCTGATTCTAGCAGAGGCCCATAGTTCGCGGTATTCCATCCATCCGGGTGCCGCGAAGATGTATCAGGACTTGAAACAGCATTACTGGTGGAGGCGGATGAAAAGGGATATAGTTGATTATGTTTCCAGATGCCTCAACTGCCAGCAGGTGAAGTATGAGCATCAGCGTCCGGGTGGATTGATGCAGCAGATTGAGATTCCCGAGTGGAAATGGGAGCGCATTACCATGGACTTTGTATCCGGACTTCCACGGACGGTTAGGAAGTTTGATTCTATTTGGGTCATTGTGGATCGGCTGACCAAGTCCGCCCATTTTATACCGGTGAGCACTGCTTATTCATCGGAACGACTGGCGGAGATCTATATCAGGGAGATAGTTCGGCTGCATGGTATTCCAGTTTCCATCATTTCGGATAGAGGCACTCGGTTCACTTCACGGTTCTGGAGAGCCGTACAGCAGGAGTTAGGTACTCGGGTGGAGCTGAGCACAGCGTTTCATCCCCAGACTGATGGTCAGTCCGAGCGCACTATTCGGATTTTGGAGGATATGCTCCGTGCGTGCGTGATTGAGTTTGGAGGTTCATGGGATCACTTCTTGCCACTGGCGGAGTTTGCTTATAACAACAGCTACCAGTCTAGTATTCGGATGGCACCGTACGAGGCCCTATATGGTAGGAGGTGCAGGTCTCCCGTGGGTTGGTTTGAGCCGGGCGAGGCCAGGTTACTAGGTACTGATATGGTTCAGGAGGCTATGGACAAGGTCAAGGTGATTCGGGACAGACTTCGTGCGGCCCAGTCTAGACAGAAGAGTTATGCGGACAAGAAGGTTCGCGATGTGGCTTTTATGGTGGGTGAGCGGGTTCTACTTCGAGTCTCGCCCATGAAGGGTGTTATGAGGTTTGGGAAGAAAGGAAAGCTGAGTCCTAGATTTATTGGCCCTTTTGAGATTTTGAGGCGTGTTGGGGAGGTTGCTTATGAGTTGGCCTTACCTCCCGGCCTAGCCGGAGTTCACCCCGTATTTCATGTCTCCATGCTCCGGAGATACCATGGTGACCCGTCGCATGTGTTGGATTTCACTTCTGTTCAGCTAGACAAGGATCTGTCTTATGTTGAGGAGCCGGTAGCCATTCTAGACAGGCAGGTCAGAAAGCTAAGGTCAAAGAACATCGCTTCGGTAAAGGTTCAGTGGCGGGGCCAGCCGGTCGAGGAGGCGACTTGGGAGACTGAGCAGGATATGCGCAGCCAGTACCCTCATCTTTTCACTACTCCAGGTATGTTTTCTATGCTCGTTCGAGGACGAACGAATCTTTAAGTGTGGGAAGATGTAACGACCCGACCGGTCGTTTTAGAAAATTTCGCCCCAATCCCTAATTTAACTGTTCCCCCAAGTTCATTTCTGCTATTGTGGGTTGCCGGGAGAGTCGGTTCTAAAAATTTGAGCATTTTGGGACACTTAGTCCCTAAATAAGAGCTTTGAAGCTAGAAAATGGCCCGTAGCCGGAACAGTGTTAAGACGATCTCGGAACGGAAATCCGATGGTTCCATTAGTTCCGTTAGGTTATTTCGGGGTTGGGAGCGCGTTCGGAATGTATTTTGGAGGTCCGTAGCTCAATTAGGCTTGAAATGCCGAAGGTTGAAATTTTGGCGAATCCGAACGATAGGTGAGATTTTGATCCGGGGGTCGGAATGGAATTCCGACAATTTCTGTAGCTTCGTTATGTGAATTTGGATATGTCCGCAAAGTTTCAGGTCATTCGGACGTCGTTTGGTCGAGTTTTAGATCGAATGTGCAATTCGGAAAGTTTTAAGAAATTTAGGCTTGAATTCGATGTGAATTATGGGTTTTGATGTTGTTAGACGTGTTTTTATGATTTGAACAAGTTCATATCGTGTTTTGGAGTATGTTGGTGGTTTTCGTTGGGGTCCCGGGAGCCTCGGGATGAATTCGGGGGTCCAAACGGACCATTTTGTGCCAAAGGGCACTGCTGTTCTGCTGCAATAACTGCAGAACAATTTTGCTCTCCGCGATCGCGGAGATGGCCATGCGATCGCGTAAGGGAGAATCCCGAGCTCTGCGATCGCGAAGTAAAGCCTGCGATCGCGTAAGGCTGGAGGTTGAACCAGTGCGATCGCGTGAGGGAGTATGCGATCGCGTAGGGTATTGGTCGGAAGCAGTGCGATCGCGTGAGGGAGTATGCGATCGCGTAGGGTAGTTAGGGAGCCGGACGAGTTTGTTCTTCGCGATCGCGTTAGTACGTTTGCGATCGCGTAGTATTGATGAGTTGTTCACTGCGATCGCGTCCAGGGCCACGTGATCGCGTAGAGGAAAAATTAGGCCGCCCAGAGTTTGTTCTTCGCGATCGCGTTAGTACGTTTGCGATCGCGTAGAGTAAAATGGCCTGGCAGTGACTTTAAGTCCAGAACATTTCGGTCGCGGCCTAACACACCAAAACCGCCATTGTTGAGCTCCAAGAGAGGATTTTGAAGGGGAAACGCTGGGATATCATCGGGAAATCATTGGGGGTAAGTTTCTTGACCTTAATTCGTTGGTTTATCATGAAATCCGTGATTATTTCACTGAAATTGGAAGATTAAAGGTGGGTTTGAGCCCTAGGCCTAAATGTTAGAAAATCTCTGATTTGAGTGGGCAAATGGAGTCCGATTTTGGTAAATTTTATATGCCTAGACTCGTATTGAGATAAGGAACCCGAATATATAATTTTTGTGATTTTTCGATAAGCGTACCGAAAGTCGGGTTTTGGCAACTTGTGGGTTTTGGTGTATTTTGAGTTATTTTGATTGGGTAATGCCCAATTGGCCTATTTTGATGTGATTCTATTGATTTTTATCAGATTCTACACTTGTGGAGGCCGACATTCGCGGCAAGAGAGTTGTTTCATAGCGGTTTTGTACCGGAGTCGAGGTAAGTGGCTTGTCTAACCTCGTGTGGGGGAATTCTCACCCCTAGGATATTATGTGATAGTTTAAATGCCTTGTACGTGAGGTGACGGGCGTGTACATGCGCTGGTTGTTGAAAACGCACTTTAATTAAAATGTTCTATGAGCGATATTCCTGTCTTTGGCTGTTAATTTGATATTTTTACCCGGTAGTGGTTAGGAAAGCATGATTAGGTAGTACTTAACTATTTAGTTGCCTAATTGCCTTGTTTGAACTCCTTGATAATTATTGGCACTATTTTTCGGTGAAGTTATATTTAAGCAAAATTATTCTCTCTGTGGATTCCTTTATTGGCTGTGCTTGTGGACTGCGGGTTCGATTCCCGGAGACCCAGGGCTGTGGGTTCGATTCCCGGAGACCCGGCGTGATATTGGTAGGGACTACGGGTTCGATTCCCGAGATCTCGAGTTATTGGTAGGGACTACGGGTTCGATTCCCGAGATCCCGAGTTATTGGTACGGACTACGGGTTCGATTCCCGAGATCCTAAGTTATTGGTAGGGACTACGGGTTCGATTCCCGAGATCCTGAGTTATTGGTAGGGACTGCGGGTTCGATTCCCGGAGATCCTGAGTTATTGATTATTTATTGAGACATGGGCTGCGGGTTCGATTCCCGGAGACCCAGAGGTACTGTCAATGGGACTGTGGGTTCGATTCCCACAGGTCCTGGACTGGTTTTATTGAGTTGACTATTTGTTGTTAGCTTAATTGTAGACGATTGCGGTAATCATTTATTGTTGTTAATTTCGGAAATTATTATCATTTAAACTGCTTATTATTGTTATTATCATTATATTATTATTTCTCTCGGTAGGGCCCTGACCTTCCTCGTCACTACTCCATCGAGGTTAGGCTTGGCACTTACCGAGTACCGCTGTGGTGTACTCATGCTACTCTTCTGCACACTTTTGTTGTGCAGATCCAGGTACATCAGGTCAGGCTCATCTCAGGTGATATCAGCAGCGTTTTGGGAGACCTCGAGGTATGATCTGCTACGTCCGCGGATCCGGAGGCCTTCCTTCTATTCTAGTGCTAGTAGATGATTTTCCTTCATTCCATTGTTAGATACTCCTTTTACATAGAGCTACAATTGTATGATCTCTTTTAGTCTGTGTTACCCGTGGGATTCCGGGTCTTGGTAGTGTTTTAAACAGCGTATTTGATTGGTGTATGTGCCAAGCGGCACGGATTTCATTCCTTTCATCTTATTTTCCGCTAAATTCTTATTAAATGTTCATAAACTGGTATATTCCGCAACGTGTTAGGCTTACCTAGTTGTGGGGACTGGGTGCCATCACGACATGTTCACGATTGGTGAACTAGGGTCGTGACAAGTTGGTATCAGAGCACTAGGTTGTCTTAACTTTCAAACAATTAAAAAATTATAATTTCTTTTAAGATGTGTTAAGATATATTTAACCTAGCAAGCGTACAAGATAAAACTCGGCTAGGCTTAGAAATATCCAACCTCACAAAATGATTGACTAAGGCTTGAATATCTAAAGCAAGCGGTCTCTGGCCAATCGGAATATAGGCAAGACTACCCATGCTGGCTGACTTCCTACTCAATGCATCCGTCACCATATTAGCTCTCCCCGGGTGGTACAAAATAGTAACATTATAATTCTTTAGTAGTTCCAACCATCTCCGTTGTCTCAAGTTCAACTCTTTCTGCTTGAACGATTATAGCAGACTCTTGTGATCAGTGTATACCTCACACGTCACACCATTAAGTAATGCCTCCAAATCTTCAAGGCATGAACAATGGTTGCCAACTCTAGATCATGGACTGGGTAATTCTTCTCGTGGATCTTCAACTGCCTCGAAGCATAAGCAATGACCCTGTCGTCCTGTATCAATATTGTGCCAAGCCCAACACGAGAAGCATCATAATGTACTTAGTTAATAACTAAGGACATGACAACGTGGTATCAAGGCGAAGGTTTCAACTAAGGGAATGGCGAACGACGGAGAAATTAACGCTGCCAACACCCAAACCAACGTCATCCAGGATGCTGCTAGCAAGAGCGGCCGTGGGAAAAAGAGGAATACCACGAACAAGAACCGGGAGGTACCACCCGAGGTTGTGTCAAACAAAGGGCTTACATCCCAAGAATCATTTGCCACCGAGGCGAGCGAGGATGATGTAGAGGTCCTGCCCGAGGATGTTTCGCTCGGTAAAGAGTGGGTGATGAAGATGAATGCGGGGATGGACTCCATGGAGATCTTTGGCCAACACTTGGGGAAGGTTGAAGGCACCCTTAGCGTTCTTGAGGGGCATACTCTTGAAGAGATTGAGAGTATCCGAAATGACTTGGAGGGACGTACATAGACCGAGATAGAACTAAGGCAAACCATCACTGCCTTAGAGTGCAGACTCATGGAGGCTTTGAGTACTATCGATGCTATGAAGGCGAAATATAGATTCACTCGAGAAGCATGTCAATGCCGGCGTGACCGAGGTAGCCAACAATGTTGTGGTAACGAGATAGACCAAGATCGATGCTCCTAAACCACCGGTGTTCAAAGGTGTTCGTGATGCACAAGAAGTGGAAAATTTCCTTTGGCACTTGAAGAACTACTTCATGCATGACAAAGTGAGGGACGACGAGGCCAAGATCAACACTGCAGTATTGTACCTCTCAGAGACTGACATGCTTTGGTGGAGAAGGAAAATGACAGGCGTGGATAAAGGTCTATGTACTATTAGCACATGGGATCAGTTCAAAGCCGAGTTCAAGCGATAATTCTTTCCAAACAATGTCTTGTACGAGGCAAGGCACAAGCTTAGGGAATTGAAGCAAACATGGAGCATACGTAACTATGTCAAGGAGTTTACTACCCTTATGCTTCAAATCCCCAACTCCGGGTCTCCGGGAATCGAACCCGCTGTCACACCTCCTTTTTCCGCACATAAGGTAATGTACCACTGTTTAATATTACACCCCGAGAAGGGGTATAATAATGATCGGTGAAGGAGTTTTTCCACTTAAAGGACTGTCGGAACGGGATCAATTTATTTATTTTTTTAGAGTCGCCGCTTGGAAAAATAATGGTGTCCCAAGTCACCGGTTAATCCTGAACCGAGGAAATTTATGACTCTGTATTATAGTCTGCGAAACTAGAAACCTGGATAAGGAATTCTATTAACCCGGGAGAAGGTGTTAGGCACTCCCAGATTCCGTAGTTTTAGCACGGTCGCTCAACTGCTATTTTTGTTTTTATCTGATTTCTTTATATATTTTAATTACGTGCTTTTAATGTTCCACTTTTTCATTATAGAAGAATAATTGCAACGTCACGAAAACACATTTCGAGTCACACCGCAACCAGTGCGCCTGTGACTTTAATGTATTTCAGTTTCGCCGAGAATAAGATTTGGGTCACATAAATGCGCACCCGTATTTAGGAAAGTAATTTTATTAAAGGCTTGCCTAAAGAGTCTATCGTGTTGTTAACTTTGGGAAAGACCGTGAAATTCGCTAAACAGTCCTTCCGAGTCTAAATTTTTATTACGATTAATTGAGGGCCCCGCAATTACATGTTTGATATAGCGAGGCCCGTCTCAATTTTATTTAAGATTATTCCTAAAGAATACTATATTTACTACTTGTTTCGTCTCTAATAATAAAGGACAAAGTCTTAATTATCAGCTCCGGGATTTACGGGTTCTGGATATTAATAAAGTATTAGTCTAATAAAGGGAGTAGTTTTAAAATCAAAGTAGGCAAACGTTGAATTATAAAAGATTATTGTTACCGGAACATCTGAAGTTACTACCTTACTTACTATTTCTATAATCTAAACTGAATTGAACTATCAAAATGAAGTATGATCAGTGAAACATTTCCATATCTCGTTATGCGATAACTGTTCTAAACCATTTAAATCTAATAGCCAAGAGCCTATTATATGCAGTCAATAAAGATCGATAAAAATATGCTAACTTATATAGTGTTATATTATTTTTGATGCCACTAACATTACTGACCGTCGTCCGTCACCACTATTTGTAGACCAAGGAAGTCAAATACATGATTAACTATACCAAAAAATTTCAACATGAACCCAGTAATTTAAAAAATACATCGGCTCTCAATCTATCAGCTTGAAACACATATATACTTCTTTAATCTCACAAAAATGATGGTTTAATTAGAGCAACCCACCAGGCTTTTGGTGGTCTCTGTGAACACAAACATTCCGAAGTTTTAGCTGAAATGTTGTTACTAAAATGAGTATCAATTCTGATATAGTAATGAAATAGTCCATTAATTACAGTCTATACAACTTTGGCTAATCCTATCAGATACACACTCCACATTTAATACTATGTCTATAACAGCATGATCAAATTGATAACAACAAATATGTTTTCATATTCCAAATGTGAAGAGATTTTCTCGTATCTTTCTTCAGTTGTATTTCAACTCAGCAATCGTAGCTACAGCAGTAAAGTCAAAAATTATGTACCTGGAAAATTGGAAACAATGAAGAGAGGACAGAATCAGCAGTAGTAGTATACAACAACAGCAACAGCAATGCAACAGTACACCAACAGCAAAAATCCAAATGTGGTTCAAACAATCGATAGCCCAGGACCAATTGTAGCAGAACCAAACAGTCACACCAATACCAACAAATAAGGATTTCAAGCAATATATATGCAATGATTTTTTAACTTGTAACACCCCAGCAGTGATAACCAAACTCAGATACCCAATTGAACTTGAAATTGAACAAGAGTTCAATGGAACAATATGTTCAACTTATACTCTCAGGTGTTGAATCTGTTTTCAACTTCTAAGGGCTAAATCTCAACTTAATGTCTCAGCTCTCTATTTCTCAAAATGAACCTCTATTCTGTTCTCTATCCCCCTTTTTATCTTTTCCAGTGTATCTCTCCCTATATATCCCTGAGTGTATCTGTTTTTTCTCCCCCCCAGTGTATGTGTATATCCCCTACTTATAACCAAAACAGACCACTTAAGATGCCTCAAACCACTAGAAAGACCTAGCCCATCATCTTTTCTGCCCAGCCCATCCCCTATCTGTTTTTTTCCACTCGGATTTGTCTGAGTGTGGGTTTTATTTAACTAAACTGTTGGTCTGCAACATACTAGTGGGGATACCCTGCTGTAGCAGGCTCCACTAGCCCCTTTTATGGGCAAAGTACTTTTAAAATCCAAAAAAATATGCTAATATTAATTGAATCACTACCAGCTAACCCCATTAGTCCCTGACTACAAGCATCTATATCCAGAATGTCCTTAATTACACAATCACTCACAGCTTTCAATCCTAACAATGGTTCGGATGTAATTAGACAGTCCTAATGACATTTCTGTCAACATGCTAACAGTCGATCCTACGACGACATTTGCTTAATTAACTACGACTTATACAATCGATAACGAATAATCGATATAGCAGTGATTCAAGCAATCTTGGTCAAAGGTGAAAAATACAAAACTAATTATTCGACGATTCTAATCGCAGCGAATACGCATTCGACAACATACTTAGTCAAATAAACAACGCAGAATCAGAATTGACCAACACAAAAGGGTCTTTGAGGAGAGATGAAAACAGAAAAATCGCAATAACGGATAGAACACACGAAATCAACACAAATAAAACCAGTACAAAAATAAAACAAAGAAGAAAAGACGGAAGGAAATACCTCGGACAGTAGAAACGGGAGTCAAGACACTCTTTGGATCGTTCGGACTTGGACTTGCATTTTTTAGGCTACTGGACCTTAATTGAGATATTTTCAACAATGAAAATATCCCAATTAAGGTCTATTAGACCTCAATTAAGAAGAAATGTGAAATCTAGGGTTCATGGCCGAAATTTGGGGCTTAAACGGTTCGGGCTTGATTCGAACCAAAACAAAGGTGTTTATGATGCGAGGGAGGTCAGGAGACGACGGGGTGTGAGTTTGGGCTTGGTTGGAGTGGATGTTCAAGTTCCGGCGAGTTTCAAATGAATATTCGAAACGTTCAAGCAATATTCGAGCCTAACGACTGCTAGATCCGTGTAGAGGGGGTTTAGGGGGATCTATGGTGTAAATTTGGGAGCCATTGGCCTACCGGAACCGCCGTGAGGCGATTTCCGGTAGGCGGCGGACGGTGGCTTGGGCGGAGGTGCGTTATGTTCTCTGATGGCTTAGAGACGGTAAGGTGGGGTGTTCTGAAAGGGGGGGCTGGGTAGAGTAAAAAGAATATATAGTAGGGTTAGGATTTGATCCAAGCCGTTGGATCTGATTAGATCAATGGTATGGATTGCATTATTAACGTAAAGCGGCGTCGTTTGGTTAAGTGGGAGATTGGGTCGGTCCGGGCAAGGGCCGGGTTATTTGAAACGGGTGATGGTGAAGTGGTCTCAACCGTTGGATCAAAAATGGCTACACGGGTGAGATCTATTGATGCTGAAACGACATAGCTTCAACGCTAAGCTACGTCGTTTTGTTGGTCTTATAGACCCCTGAACTGGACCGGATAGCACAACTCTTTGGGCTGAAGTGGCTTTGCAAAATTAGCCATTTTCTTTCTTTCTCTTCACCTAGCCACATTTAAAAATCACTCTAAACAATAAAATCACACGCTTGTTAATTAATATTCACACTATTAATATTTAATAAAGTCACCTAATGACAAGGAGCGAGGATGTGAATTTTGTAAATTTCATTTTAAACACCTTATGGTCAATTAATTCTCACAAATGCTCAATCAATTCCTACATGTCCGCAACACGTATTTTTGATCAATTTAATCAATAACACATACACAAAGACAAGTGCTAACGTCAAACAAAGATCTCACAAAATCCACGAAAAATCAAACTACAACACAAGACTATTTTATTTTGAATTTTTGGGAGTAATTCTCGTATAGGGCAAAAATCACGTGCTCACAATGCTTCCCGTATTTGCGCGTAAACATGAAGAGTTTTCGTGCAAAGATAAGTGAGCGGATACGAGCGATTTTTGCCCGTTTAAGCACTCCGTATGAAGCATTTTTTGGAAAAGTTTAACCGAACCTTTGCTTCCGAAGGTCTCCTACATATCCCTGGCTAAAAGGGAATCAAGTCAATGTAGTTCGGGAAGTTTTGGTAGCTGGGACTACCATGACCACTGTGATCTTGCTGTTACTGTTGTTGCTGCTGTTGCCACTGCTTAACTGATCTCCTTATTACACCGTGCTAAACAAAAATAAGAAGCTAGACTAAGTTACAGTATTGCAAATTCTTATCTATCTTTCAACTTGATCTCGTCATGTTCCTTGCCATCCAGCTGGCTTTG
Organism: Nicotiana noctiflora; assembly: GCA_032618575.1. Lineage (NCBI taxonomy): Eukaryota > Viridiplantae > Streptophyta > Magnoliopsida > Solanales > Solanaceae > Nicotiana > Nicotiana noctiflora. The sequence goes on from JASVEL010003470.1 coordinate 103,577, forward strand.
ATGTTTCTTCACATGCTTCTTCTCTTCCGACAATTGTTATTTCGGCCTATCTTGATTGCCGAACTCCGACCATTGGTCCCTTCTTTGTGATCTTCGAACTATTCTCCTTCGAAGTCTGAAGCTATCTTTCTGATCCTTGTTGCCTTCCTTTTGATTATGAACTTGGGTTCATGCTGGGGATTTTCGTTATACTCTACCGCTTTCCTCAACCACAACTTTAACACTAAATCGCCACTCCATTTTTCAGGCGGGATCCCTAACTTCAATTACAACTTCAAAACTAAATCGCCACTCCATTCTTCAGGCGGGCTCCCTGACTTTAACCACAACTTCAAAACTAAATCGCCACTCCATTCTTCAGGCGGGCTCCCTGATTTCAACTATAACTTCAAAATAAATCGCCACTCCATTCTTCAGGCGGGCTCCCTGACTTTAACCACAACTTTAAAATAAATCGCCACTCCATTCTTCGGGCGGGCTCCCTGACTTCAACTACAACTTTAAAATAAATCGCCACTCCATTCTTCAGGCGGGCTCCCCGACTTCAACTACAACTTTAAAATAAATCGCCACTCCATTCTTCAGGCGGGCTCCCTGACTTCAACTACAACTTTAAAATAAATCGCCACTCCATTCTTCAGGAGGGCTCACTGACTTCAACTATAACTTCAAAATAAAATCGCCACTCCATTCTTCGGGCGGGCTCCCCGACTTCAACTACAACTTCAAAATAAATCGCCACTCCATTCTTCAGGCGGGCTCCCTGACTTCAACTACAACTTCAAAACTAAATTGCCACTCCATTCTCCAGGCGGGCTCCCTGACTTCAACTATAACTTCAAAATAAAATCGCCACTCCATTCTTTAGGTGGGCTCCCTGACTTCACAACTTCAAAATAAATCGCCACTCCATTCTTCAGGCGGGCTACCTGACTTCAACTACAACTTCAAAATAAATCGCCACTCCATTCTTCAAGCGGGCTCCCTAACTTCAACTACAACTTCAAAATAAATCGCCACTCCATTCTTCAGGCGGGCTCCCTGACTCCAACTACGTGCATCGTCTCTTAGGCCACCCTTTTCTTCTGAATTACCTTGTCTTGGAATTTCTTTCCCACGGGGTCGTGTTACTTTTCCTTTGGTCTGCTGGAGATATCTTCGGAACTGTTTACTCACCTGCTGGGGATGATGCTGCTGGGGAAGTATTCTTTATTTCCTCTTTTCTATTTCTTTCACCCTTCGTTCTCTCTCGGACTCGCCGGGGATTGAAATGTCATTAACTGAGGATTACCCTGGCGGGGGACCCCTTTTCCTTTTCCTTCTTCCCAGACCTCCTCCGGGACTCACGCTTTTGCTTCCTTGAAAAACTTATGGGATATAATGCTGCTGGGGGAATCTCGAAGTTAGTGTTTCATTTTCCCAACAACTGCTGGGGATGATACCAGGCTCAAAGATCACCCCCTCGTGTTGTCTGGCCTCTCTCAAAACTATTCTGCTCGGAACTGGTATTTCCCGAAATCTCGTTATCCTTATCCACTGGGTATTTGCCTTCAAGAAAATTTTCGCAATGGGAGAAAATTTTTTGCCCTAGTTTGATGACCTTCTACGTGGCATGCTTTTCCGCCGACGAACCCTCTTTTCCTGCTTTAAATCAAAGAAAAATTGTTAGTTTCAAAACGCAGTGAGTGGTCGTGCCACTCTTATTGGGGGCCATTTTCCTTTTCTCTTTCAGCTGCTTGGCCTCCCTCGAACTTTTGGGGACGACGTTGACACTTGCTGGGGATGGTGCTCTTTCCACGGATGGTCTCTCATCTCTCCTTTTATTCCAACCTTCGGTTTGGTCCAACCCTTTTAGTCGATGATCTGTTGTGAGAAATCATCTTCCGGATGTGTAATATGTGTCCATCGTGCTCCATAATTCCTGTGAACCTTCCAATCAACCTGTCGTTCCAATCTCAATATCGGAACGACTTTTGCCTTATTGCCTCGTTCCATGCCTATTCATCTTCATTGTACCGCTTTGGGAGACTTGGTAGTAAGCTTTGAAAAGTCAATTTTCGAAAACAAAAGAAAAGAAAAATGATGGATAAAGAATGCTGACCGCGAATGACAAAAGAAAGGGAAAACCTTTCTGAACTCAAAACTGGGAAAAACTTATCTGAATGTATAACTGGTCCAATGGTTATGCCGCGCCTTTGAGATTAATCTACCCGGTCTATTTATGTCAATCACTTTCTGATGGCCGCGTTTTGCTAGAAGCAAACGAATGTCCCAACCTTGTCTCATGCAGACACCTTGTAACTATCTTTCCTTGTCACCTCATAGTGCCTTTCAAAGGGTTTTCACTAATGACATCTTGTAACCATCCTGCCTTGTCACCTCATAGTGCCCTTTGAAGGGTTTTCACTAATGAGATTCTCTCATTTCTCTCTATCTCCCGTCGCCTTAGGGTGCCCGTAAAGGTTTTCACCGTAAGACTCTCTCATTTTATTTCTCTTCGCTTTCTTCGCCTTAAGGTGCCCGCGAGGGTTTTCACCGTTAAGGCTCTCTCATTTCGCTTTCTTTCCAGGCTGGGGCATTACCCACGAGATTCCCTCTAAAGCATTATCCCTTTTTGGCTTGTGCATCCTGGATTCAATCGAGGATCGGAGTGTCGTTCTTGGCTTTCATTCGCATGACTTGGCATTTCTCAAATACTGATCGAGAGGTCTTTTCGGTCATTAATGTGGTTTTTTGTGCGTGATGCTAAAGAAAAGAGGTTTCACCTCAACGGTTAGCCTCATTACAACTTTCGGAATTCACATCATCCTTTCAAATGAAACAATGACTTCTACCCCAGTTTTGTTGCTTGGGGAATCTTTGATTTTTGTTTTATTATGACCGAGCCGTGTGGCGCCTACGTATCCTTCTTGAGGAATCAGGTCAAACGTAGTTCACTTTTTCTTGTGTCTTTTCTTTGTTTCTTTTTCTATTTTGTTACACATTTTCCTTGATGATTCCGAAAGAGGGTATATGAAAGAATAATTAAGGCTCAAAGGGGGAAACAAGGGTTAAAGTGTTTGGGGAGTAGAAAAAATTGCCTCTGTCATTTCATTCTCCGAAAAATGCCAACTACAAACAAACGAAACCAAACGTCGACAACTACATTAAAGAATTACACATAATATCTCTTGATCGCATCAGAATTGATAGCCATATCAGTGCATCTTCCCTCAATATCAGTTAGACATAGCGCGCCGTTGGATAATACCCTAGTCACAACAAATGGTCCCCGCCAATTTGGAGCGAACTTGCCTTTCGCTTCGGCCTGATGTGGTAGAATTCTCTTCCGCACATGTTGTCCCACTTCAAATTTCCTGGGACGTACCTTCTTGTTGTATGCTCTCGCCATTCTCTTTTGATACAATTGGCCGTGACATACTGTTGTCAATCTCTTTTCATCGATCAAGCTCAATTGCTCTAATCGGGTTTTGACCCACTCGTCGTCATCAATCTCGGCTTCGGCGACAATTCGGAGGGATGGGATTTCAACTTCTGCTGGTATTATTGCTTCAGTCCCGTACACCAACAAGTAAGGAGTTGCACCTACCGAAGTCCGGACGGTAGTGCGATAACCTAACAGTGCGAATAGTAACTTTTCATGCCATTGCCTAGACCCTTCTACCATCTTCCTTAATATCTTCTTTATATTCTTGTTTTCTGCCTCAACCGCACCATTTGCTTTGGGACGATATGGTGTGGAATTTCGGTGTGTAATCTTGAACTGTTGACATACCTCTTTCATCAATCCGCTGTTAAGATTGGCACCGTTATCTGTGATGATTATCTTTGGAATTCCAAACCTGCAGATGATGTGGGAATGTACGAAGTCCACCACCGCCTTCTTGGTCACTGATTTGAAGGTTTTGGCCTCCACCCACTTGGTAAAATAATCGATCGTTACCAGAATGAACCTATGACCATTGGAAGCCGCAGGTTCTATAGGTCCGATAACATCCATACCCCACGCGACAAATGGCCATGGCGCTGACATTGTATGCAACTCGGTTGGTGGGGAATGAATCAAATCTCCGTGTATCTGACACCGATGGCATCTTCGCACGTAACTTATACAACCACGCTCCATAGTGAGCCAGTAATATCCTGCTCGAAGAATCTTCTTTGCCAATACATATCCGCTCATGTGTGGCCCACAAACTCCGGAGTGTATATCTGTCATCACCGTTGTGGCTTGACTCGCATCTATACATCTCAACAATCCCAAATCTGGGGTTCTTTTGTACAGCACCCCTCCACTAAGGAAAAATCCGTTTGCCAAGCGAGGGAGTTTTTCCAATTAAAGGACAATCGAAACGGGATTTATTTAATTAATTCAGAGTCGCCACTTGGAAAAATAATGGTGTCCCAAGTCACCGATTTAATCCCGAACCGAGGAAATTTTATGACTCTATAATGTAGTCTGCGAAACTAGAAATCTGGATAAGGAATTCTGTTAACCCGGGAGAAGGTGTTAGGCACTCCCGGATTCCGTGGTTTTAGCACGGTCGCTCAATTGCGATTTTTGTTTCTATCTGATTCTTTTATATATTTTAACTATGTGCTTTTAATGTTCCGCTTTTATTTTTTTAGAAGAATTGCGACGTCACGAAAACACATTTCGAGTCACACCGCAACCAGTACGCCTGTGACTTTAATGTATTTCAGTTTCGCCGAGAGTAAGATTTGGGTCACATAAATGCGCACCCGTATTTAGGAAAATAATTTACTTACAAATCGTGCCTAAAGAGTCTACCGTCTTTATTAACTTTGGGAAAGGACCGTGACATTCACCAAAACGGTCCTTCCAAGTCTAAGTTTTTTTATAACCACTAATTTGAGGGCCCCGCAATTATATATTCTGTGCGGCGAGGCTCGTCTCATTTTTATTTAAGGTCAAACTAACGTGACTATGATTTTTTTCTACTTAATTGGTCTCTAATAATAAACAAAGGTCCTAATTTATTATTATTAAGAAATGTTATAGCCTATCAATTAAACATTAACGGGCCAAGTGTCATTTTATCCTTAGGTCCGAGGAACTCAATTTATGCATGCTAGGTTAATTCTTTTCCAACATGCTGGGCCTGAGATAGGCCCCAAAAGAAGGGCAGAACCGGCCATACATTAATTCGCTTGAGTAACACAGTATACTTATTTTTATTTGAACAAATTAAACTTATTACAAATTAAATTTTCATGAGCTAGCTGTTGTATTTTATGAGGACTAGTGGTGCATTAATCTAGTTAATAAGAGTCGAGTCTCTCCCCTTTCACCGTCGTAACAAGCTAACAGTGAAGCCTTTGAGTCGAGGTGCAGCTGATTTGCAAATGTTTCCTATAGCCCATATTTTATTATCAATTTAGAGTCTATAATCCTAAGAGAAGTATGTATGACTCTACAATCGAACATTGGTTATAGTAACATATTTTTGTGTGAGTCATTATCTAGACATTTGATGCTCTCTTTAACAATCCGCGACAAAGTAATCACCTTTAACCGCTCAAGATGCACTTGCTTCAAATCTATTTTTTATTACTACAAAATTACACTAGAACCTTTAACTGGTAATATAAATTCCAGAAATGCGGCCACACAAGCATACTATTTTGATACATCTAACAGTCAACACTTGAAACAATATTGTTCATAGTCCAATATTAAAAAGAGTTGTGTTTGAACTATCTTATCTAATATCAAATACAAGTTCATTCATGATGAGTCTGTCTCTTTAACATTACAAATATTAAATGAAAACTAAGGCATTCTATAGTAAAATATCATCACTTGATTCTGCAAAGTAATACATATGCGATTATCGAACTTCCTATTGCCAGGGGGTAGAGTATACCTGGAAATTGGCAAAAATGAAGGAGTAAGAGATCAGCTATAGCAGTGATAGCAATAGTAGCAGTGAATAGCAATAGTAGCAGTGAATAGCAATAGTAGCAGTGAATAGCAGCAACCAAACACAACAGCAAACGACCAATGGACAACCAGCAAACCAGTAATAGCCCAACCCCAACACACTCAAGTGAACCAGATACAACACTCAGCAACAAACCCAGAACATCAATACTAACAGCAGCAACCGGAGACAAACAATAACTGAAACACAGCAACAAATACACCCAGGCATAGCACCAGCAGTGGTAACCAAACTCAGCACCAGTGATACAATCTTCAACAATATCCAAAAAACTAAAACACAGCCAACAGCAAACCAGCGACACTATCTTCAGCAGTAGCCAAACTTAGCAGTCGACCAAGAACTAAAGGCAGGGAATTTGGGTGAACTTCCAATAGGAATTTAATGAAACAGTGAGCATGAATCAAGTGGTCACTCCAGAAGGATCCAAACTCTCCCTATCTGCTCTTTAAAGTTTCTGCCTATAGGAATATCTAGCTGTTTCAGAATTATCTTTCTCCTAAGCCCAGTATCCCCCTCTATCACTGTATTTTCCGACCCCCCTTCTATGTGTTTTTGACAGTCCATTTATAGTTAACAAACTACCTACTAAGGCCAAAACATCAGGGATTACCCCTGCCCATCCCTCTCCTGCTGAGCCCATGATATTCCCTGGACAGACCCATCCCTCTGTTTTTACCACTATACTATGTCTAAGCATGTGATGTTAATATTAAATTGATAAGTGCAGGGCACTAATAGGACACCCTGCTGTACAGCAGGTTCCATTTGGTTATCCTCATGTGCATTGCACTCTACCAACTAACCCCATTAGTTCCTGTCTACAAGCAGCTATATCCAAAATGTCCTTAATTCGAATTTAAACAATTACTCACAGTTATCAACCCAAGCAAAGGTTCGGATGTAACTAGGCAATTCTAATGATATTTCTGCCAACATGCTAACAGTCGATCCTACGACGACATTCGTTTAATTAACTACGACTTGTACCATTGATAACGAATAATCGATATAGGCAGTGATTCAAACAATCTTGGTCAAAAGGTGAAAAATACCAAACTAATTATTCGACGATTCTAATCGCAGCGAATACGCGTTCGACAACATACACAATCAAATAAACAACACAGAATCAGAATTGACCAATACAAAAAGGGTCTTTTGAGAAGAGATGAAAACAGAAAATTGCGATAACGGCTAGAACACACGAACATCAACACAAATAAAATAAGAATAAAACAAAGAAGAAAAGACAGAAGAAAATACCTCGAACCGTAAAACGAGAGTCAAGACACTTTCTGGGGTCGTTCGGACTTGGACTTGCATTTTTGAGGCTACTGGACCTTAATTGAGATGTTTTCAACAACGAAAACATCCCAATTAAGGTCTATTAGACCTCAATTAAGAAGCAATGCGAAATCTAGGGTTCATGGCCGAAATTTGGGGCTCGACTGGTTCCGGTCATATTCGAGCCGGACCAACCTTGGTGGGGTCGTGGGGGAGGTCTGGGGAGGTTGTAGCGTGAGTTTGGGAGCGATTAGTGTAGGTTGAACTTGGACTCGAATCTTCAATTGAAGATTCGAGACATTTGGGAATGATTCGAGACTGGTAAATGAGGGATTCGTATTCAGGGGAAGAAGGGGGACCTAGGGTGTAATTTTGGTGAACGGCGGCGTTGTTGCCGCCGGGTTTTCAGGCGAAGGGAGAGGAGGCGGCGCTAGGGTTTGCGCACCGTCTCTGATAGGGACGATGATGAGGGAGGGAATGGGGGCGGATGCGGGGTTTGGGGGGGGGGGTAAGGGGTTGGTATATTAAAATTGATGGTTTATTTTTAGCCGTTCGATCTGATGAGATCAACGGCTTGGATCCGTTCATTAAAGAAAACGACGCCGTTTGGGTAATGAGGGAATGGACCGGGTTGGGGTGTTTGGATCAGGGGAGGTTAAAACATTTGGGCTTGGATTTATTGGCCCAAATCCGATTTCCTTTATTTCCAATCTTTTTCCTTCTCTCTTTTAGTTTAACTCCTAGTTTTTCTTTAAAAAAAAAAAAAATAAAAATAAATAAAAATCCTAACTACACTAAAAATCAAATCAAATTAACTAATACTAATTATACTAACAATCGTTACATACAATTAAATATCAATTAAACATAATCACACAATTAGGCATTTAAATGCTAAAAAATGTAAAAAGATACATATTTTTTTGTTATTTTCTCATTTCGTAAAACGAACTTAATTACTCTAAATTACGAGCATGAGTTTATATGCAAAAATGCAAATATATATTTTTTTTTTTTTATATTAATAGAAATGCGTATTCAAAAATACAAATAATAAGAAACAAAAAACGCAAAATCCACGGATATCATAATGATACAAAAACGATTTTATTTTTGAATTTTGGGAGTAATTCTCTTGTAGGGCAAAAATCACGTGCTCACAGCTGCCCCTCTTTGCACGGAAACATGAAGAGTTTCCGTGCAAAGACAAGTGAGCGGATACGAGCGATTTTTGCCCGTCTGAGCACTCCGTATGAAGCATTTCTTTTTTTGAAAAGTTTGACCGAACCTTTGCTTCAGAAGATCTCCTACATATCCCTGGCTAAAAGGGAATCAAGTCAATGTAGTTCGGGAAGTTTTGGTAGCTGGGACTACCATGACTGTTGTGATCTTGCTGTTACTGTTGTTGCTGCTATTGCCACTGCTTAACTGACCTCCTTATTACATCGTGCTAAACAAAATAAGAAGCTAGACTAAGTTACAGCATTGCGAAATCTTATCTATCTCTTCATCTTGACTCTCCCATGTTCCTTGCTATTCTGTCGGTCTTGATGTTCCTTCTGATGCTTCTTCTCTTCTCACAATTGTTATTTCGGCATATCTTGATTGCCGAACTACGACCATTGGTTCCTCCTTTGTGATCCCCGAACTATTCTTCTTCGAAGTCTGAATCTATCTTTCTGATCCTTGTTGCCTTCCTTCTGATTTTGAACTTGAATTCCTGCTGGGGATTTCTGTTATACTCTACTGCTTCCCTCAAACAACTTCGAAAGTAAATCGCCATTCCTCTCTTCAGGCGGGCTCCTGACTTCAACATCTTTTGAAAATAAATCGCCATTCCTCTCTTCAGGCGGGCTCCCGACTTCAACAACATCTTTTGAAAATAAATCGCCATTCCTCTCTTCAGGCGGGCTCCTGACTTCAACATCAACTTTTGAAAATAAATCGCCATTCCTCTCTTCAGGCGGGCTCCTGACTTCAACATCAAATCTTGGAAACTGAGACGGCGTTCTGCTTTTCTGGCGGGCTTCTGACTTTAACAACATCTTTTGAAAATAAACGCCATTCCTCTCTTCAGGCGGGCTCCTGACTTCAATCATCAACTTTTGAAAATAAATCGCCATTCCTCTCTTCGGGCGGGCTCCCGACTTCAACAACATCTTTTGAAAATAAACGCCATTCCTCTCTTCAGGGCGGGCTCCTGACTTCAACAATATCTTTTGAAAAAATAAATCGCCATTCCTCTCTTCAGGCGGGCTCCTGACTTCGATCATCAACTTAGAAAATAAAACGCCATTCCTCTCTCCAGGCGGGCTCCTGACTTCAACATCTTCTTTTGAAAATAAATCGCCTGATCCTTGTCGCCTTCCTTCTGATTCATGCTGGGGATTTCCGTTACACTATGTCACTTTCGATTGTTCACCATCCTTATCAAATCTTGGAAACTGAGACGGCGTTCTGCTTTTCTGGCGGGCTTCTGACTTTAACAACATCTTTTGAAAATAAACGCCATTCCTCTCTTCAGGCGGGCTCCTGACTTCAATCATCAACTTTTGAAAATAAATCGCCATTCCTCTCTTCGGGCGGGCTCCCGACTTCAACAACATCTTTTGAAAATAAACGCCATTCCTCTCTTCAGGCGGGCTCCTGACTTCAACAACATCTTTTGAAAATAAATCGCCATTCCTCTCTTCAGGCGGGCTCCCGACTTCAACAACATCTTTTGAAAATAAATCGCCATTCCTCTCTTCAGGCGGGCTCCTGACTTCAATCATCAACTCCGAAAATTAAACGCCATTCCTCTCTTCAGGCGGGCTCCTGACTTCAACAACATCTTTTGAAAAATAAATCGCCATTCCTCTCTTCAGGCGGGCTCCTGACTTCAACAACATCTTACTAACTCCATCCCATCCATGTCGCCTTCCTTTGCTTCCCGCACCACTTTCTTCTTCCTGCATCGCTTCTTGGGCCATCCTTTCTTCCGAATTACCTTGTTTTGGAATTGCTTTCCTCCCGGGTTGTGTTATTTTTCTCTTGACTGCTGGGGATATCTTTGGAATTGTTTACTTACCTGCCGGGGATGATGCTGCTGGGAAAATCTTCTCTATTTCCTCCTTTTCTACTTCCTTCAAAACCTTTTATTCTCTCCCGGGATCGCGGGGGATTGAAATGTCATTAGCTGAGGATTGTCCTGTCGGGGGACCCCTTTTCCTTCTTCCTCTTTCCAAAACTCCTTCGGGGCTCGTGCTTCGCTCCCTTGAAAAACTTGTAGGATATAATGTTGCCGGGGAAATCTCGAAATCAGTGTTTCATTTTTCCGAGAACTGCTGGGGGTGATACCGGCCTCTTGCCTTTCTGAATGCAAGCTTCCTCGTTTTGTCCTGTCTGCTGGGGGTATAATTTCCTCTATCACAGCTTGTTGTTTTCTTTCTTTCAAAGCTGCTGGGGATAATCGGGTTCAAAGATCATTTCCTCGCATTATCTGGCTTCTTTCCCCAACCGGGTATTTGGTTTCGAGAAAATTTTCACAACGGGAGAAAATTTTCTGCCCCAGTTTGAGAATCTTCTTCGTGGCATGCTTTTCTGCCAACAACCCCTCTTCTTCCTGTTTCAAATCAAAGAAAAATTAGTTAGTTTTAAAATGTGGTGGCTGGTTGTGGTGCTCCTGTTGGGGATGGTTCTCCTCCTCTTTCCCTGCTCTGCGTTTCATTGTCAGACCCTGCCGGGGATGTTATCATTTGATGATATTCATGCTGGGGATAGTTTTCTCCTTTCTTGCTTCCCCGCCTTCCTTGACGACTCTTTATTCGCGAACCTTTCCACGTGGTTTTCCACTGACCACCCGAATTCCTATAATAGTGACCCTTCATGAAGACCTTGCATGTTTTACTGGTGAACCATTTTCTTTGTTCACCCTTGTCACCTGAAAATACCTTTCTGCTGGGGATATCTCCCCTTCTTCGGCGGCATATCTAAGGAATGGGCATTTTCCGACCTTCGAGTCTCATTGGCCTTGGCCTCGAGGTCATTAACCTTCATTGAAATATCCTTTTTCACACCGATCCACCCCTTTGTCGATTTCCTATTGCTGGGGAATATCCTTCTGGACACTGACTTTGCGCTTAACCCCTCCTCACTTATACCACTTGGGTGTACCAATCAAATTCCGTTTTGCATAATTGGAAAGCTGATGGAAAATTTTGAAGTCATTTCTTGCAAACAGACTCTATTGGGGAATTTTCGATAAAAAGGAGAAAGATAAAAGGAAACATAATAAAAGACAAAAACGAGGATGACTCTCTAAAAAGAAAAATTATAAAATAACCCTATCAAACGTGGATACCAACTCTAATGGACATGACACGCACATATAGCCTATCCTCCGTCGTTAAACCGCCTTTTGTAATCTTCTCCTGGGGCTTTCCTATCTCATTTCCAACCTTCGTTTGACTTGTAGTGCCCGAGGGGTTTTCACTACCAAGCCTCTCTCATTTTGGTTTTCTCTCAGCTTTCATCGCCTTATGGTGCCTGTGAAGGTTTTCACCGCTAAGACTCTCTCATTTGTGTTACTTTTCCGCCTGGGGATTGGTGGTGCTACTGCTAAGATTCTCTCATATTTCTTCTGCTACAGATCTGAGTCTTTTCTGATGGGAATCAGAGTGTTATGTTCTGATAAGACTTCTCTCATTTGCCTGACTTGGCCTCTTTTAAAGATTGGTCAAAAGGTCTTTCTTTGGACCGTAATGTGGATTTGGATAAGGCTAGAAAGAAATGGTATTAAAGGCTCGAAACAAAACAAAATGGGTTCAAAATTACAACCTTCGGAGTCTACATCTTCCTTTATAAACACAACTTTTATTGCCCCAGTTTCTAGCTTGGGGATTTTTATTTCTTTATTTACACTATGACCGAGCTGTGAAGCGCCTACGTATCCTCTTTGAGGAATCAGGTCAAACGTAGTTCCCAATTCCTCTTTTTCAAGTTTCTTTTTTTTTTTTTTTTTTTTTTTTTTTCACACATTTTTCTTTTTCTTTTCTTTATCTCTTTTTGTTGTTTTCTTTTTCTTTACTTTTCTTTGTCCCTTTCTTCTTTTGCCTTTCAAACTTGTGTTTCTAGTCTTTGCAACTAATTCCGAAGGAGGGGTATGAAAGAATTTAAAATAAGGCTCAAAGGGTTGACGATGGATAAAGTGTTTAGATAGCAGAACAAAATGCCTTCGTCATTCCAATCTTCAAAACATGCCAAGCGTAAACAACACAATTAATATTCATCATATCTTTAAAGCACCGTTGGGCAACACTCTCATTATGAACGACCCCATGTCAATTTTGGCCAGCTTGCCTTTGACTGTTTCTTTTTACTTGCCCCGGTTTCGGATGACTCGGGATCCAAATAGTCTCAAGTTGTTTTTGTTTCCTTTAGATGACCCGATCATCTTCCAATTGCTTAATGATTAACTTTTAGAATTAAGCCATAATTATGTGTGCGCATGTCGTGTCACTAGATTCGGCATTTGAGCACAAGACAAATCTAAAGGGTAAAAGAACTAAACAAATAAAATGACCGGAAGTAACAAAAGGCCGAAAGCTTCATTAAACTAATGCCGAAATGGTTCAATGATAAAACAAGCAAAACAAACTAGAGTACAGCCCTGAAACAAAACTGGGCAGGACCAAAGCAAACTGCTAGGACAAAAGGGTTTGACCCCAAGAAAACCCTGAAAATAACTCGGACAACAAAAATGACCACAAAAACGAACCACCAAAGCTCCATCTAGCTGACCGAAAGATGGAGTATCTTCCCAATTTCCAAGCACAACATTTTAGCCACTAAGTTCTGCATCAATATTGCCCAGGCTGCCAACTGCTTCAACATTTTTAGCTCCGGTCGGTACACCCCCCAGGGGATTTGTGTGCCCCATGTCATCATCATCGACCACAATCAACCACCCTTTTTGAATCATTCTTTCTATTTCCTTTTTCAAGGTACGGCAACTCTCAATATCGTGCCCTCTGACATTGGAATGGTATGCACATCGTGCAGTAGGATCGAAGCTTCTTGCACGTGGATCGGGAGTGTATTCGGGGAGCGGCGTAATCGGGCCGACATGTTTTAACTTTTCAAACAGACTTGCATAGGACTCTCCGATAGGGGTGAGCCCCTTTTCTCGCTTCAGCAACCTTTCCTCCCTAAACGCCTTATTTGGCCTGAAACCTGACCCGGGGGGTTTCCGGTATGTTCGTGGGGGTTGGTAAGCCTTTTGTGGAGCTGGGTACCTGGAAGGTGAAGTACGATTTTGGTTGTCCCGGGGAGAGTAGTGGTGTTGGGGACGGGAGTAGCGTTGTGAAAACATAGTCGGGGGACGAGTAATTGAGTTACTCGAATGGCTGGAGAAGTTGTGATAGGCGGGTATATATGGAGAGTGCGGGAGATCATCCGGCATCGGGTTCATGGTACGGGTAAGGACAGAGTCCAGGAAGCTAGGTGGTGGCGGAGGTGGTGCTTTTCCATCCATCCACGCCCGATACATATCAGCCACGTGTTGTCTCAATATCTTGACCTCTTCTACTAACTCGTGGTTCCGTTCAACCAGCTGTTGTCGGGTATCGGTATCAACCCACTCAGTCTTGAGATTATCTGCCATTGTCCTCTGACTTTGTCTTACAGGGAAGAGTTATTTTAGAACCACAACCAACCACCTTTCTGGAACTTTACACAACAAAGTGAAGACATCACGTTAGCGTTAGGGCATTGGACAAACGGGTAAACGTGCATTAAGGATGCAATGAACCTAGGCAGTTAAACCTTTCTATCATGCATTTGCTTCAGTTACATGCGTCGTTCCAGCTTCTCATATATGTGCTTCTCAATTGTTGTTATTATTCTTTCCATTTTTCTCTTTTTCTCTTTTTTTTTTTAGTTTTTTGTAGTTTTTTCATTTTTTTTTTGGTTATGGATATGGTCGAATCCTATGTGGATTGCCTACGTATCATGACCCCGCATGAATCGGACCGAGCGTAGTTCTTGCAAATTAATGCAAGAAATAAAGAGATGTTTATTTGATTTTTTGATTTTTTTTTTTTTTTTTTTTGAAGGAAATTTATAGAAGCCGACTCCAACTACAAACTTGTGTAGGAGATTTCTACAAGAATAAGAAAATTTTTGGTGTCAATTATGACTATTTCTACAAAATTGGCCATGTAATGGCTTATTTGGCAAAATGGCTATTTTTGCAAAATTTTTACTTGAAATTTTTTTTTTTTTTTTTTTTTTTATCTTATGGCTCATGGGGCATCGTTCGGCATCACCATAAACCAACACAAGACTATTTTTCATAAATTGGCCATGTAATGGCTTATTTAGGCAAAGTGGCTCTTTTTGCAAAATTTTATTTAAGAAGATGCAAATTCAAAATTTTTATCTTGGGGCCTATGGGGCATCGTTCAGCACCGACACAGGCTAACACAAGCTTGAGGAAGTTAAAATGCAAAAATGTGGCTATTTCAGCAAAACTCCGGCCATATAATGGCTTATTTGATAAAGTGGTTATTTTTTGTGAAGTTGAGTGATGACTCAAAACTTGATTTTTGCGGATACAGCCTTTCGACATTTCCGCGAGGGAATATTTCCAGGCTGTGTCCAAAATTATTGACAAATGACTTAAAGTGGCTATTTTTGCCAAAACAGCCTTCCGGTGTCTTTTTGAGGGACATTCGGCTTATTTTAAGCAAGAATAGCATCACCCGACTTATTTATAACAAAATCAAAAATTTGACATTTTTTGGTTATTTTTGCAAAAGGGGTATGAACCCGGACTTGATTTTGCGGCTATGGCCTTGCAACATTTCCACAAGGAATATTTCAAGGTTGTGCCCGCAAATTATTAAAAATGATTCAAAGTGGCTATTTTTGCAAAAAACAGCCTTCCGGCGTCCTTTCGGAACATTCGGCTATTTTATAAAACAGCATCACTTCGATTTATTGAAAACTAAAATTCAACATTTTTGATTTTTTTTTTTGAAAAAGGGTGGTAACCCAAACTTGATTTTGCGGCTACGACCTTTCAACATTTTCGCGAGGGAATATTTCAAGGTTGTGCCCAAAAATTATTTATAAAGATTCAAAGTGGCTATTTTTGCAAAAACAGCCTTCCGGCGTCCTTTCGGAACATTCGGCTATTTGCAAAAACGGCATCACTTTGATTTTATTGACAAAATTAAACACACATTTTTTGATTTTTTAAAGGGGTGGTTGAACCCGATGAGGGTTGCCTACGTATCTCACCTAGTGGTGAGAATCAAACCTGCGTAGTTCGGTCAGATTATTTTATGACCAATTATTTCAACAAAATTGCTCTTCCCATTTTTTCAAATTTTTCTTTTCAAATTTTCGACTGCGTTTTGTCAATATTTTAATACTTTTTTGTTCCAAATTTCTTTCTTTTTGTTTTCAGGAATTTAACCAATCAGCATAATAATACAAGACAAATAAATGTAACATATAATATGCTCGGTCTTTGATTAACGGGTCACCTGTCCTAGATGGACCCAACCCCTGTGTTGAGTCCCCTAAGTCATGATGCAAATAAGCGTTCCTACTAGGGATCCGGCATGAAGTCACGTTATTCTAAGTTCAAAACCTGGGTATGTGTTCTAGACTGTGTACCCAAGCGGACAACTCGGGCTGAGAAGGAGCTCCTTTCCGGGAACCAAAGGCCAGCCGGCTTAGAAACTTTCCGAGCCTCTTTATTATTTCGGGTTATGACACTAACAGAATAAGGAGTCTCAACCAGTGAGCATATTGACACTAACAGAAAGGGGAGTCTCAACCAGTAAGCACATCCCCGGGGGTAAGAAGAGACGGGTTTTCGGCACAGTTTTGTACACAGTTCACGCAATATCAAAGCGGTAAACATATAGCACATTAATTTAACATGTAATAAAATCAGATATAGACAAAACAACAATTTAACCGAGCTCGAATTCTTAGACCCCGAACCGAAGTTCAGAGGTTTAGTCCCCAGCAGAGTCGTCAGAGCTGTCACACCTCCTTTTTACGCGCCCGTTAGAGCGCAAGGGAGTTTTTCCAATTAAAGGACAATCGAAACGGGATTTATTTAATTAATTCAGAGTCGCCACTTGGAAAAATAATGGTGTCCCAAGTCACCGATTTAATCCCGAACCGAGGAAATTTTATGACTCTATAATGTAGTCTGCGAAACTAGAAACCTGGATAAGGAATTCTGTTAACCCGGGAGAAGGTGTTAGGCACTCCCGGATTCCGTGGTTTTAGCACGGTCGCTCAATTGCGATTTTTGTTTCTATCTGATTCTTTTATATATTTTAACTATGTGCTTTTAATGTTCCGCTTTTATTTTTTTAGAAGAATTGCGACGTCACGAAAACACATTTCGAGTCACACCGCAACCAGTACGCCTGTGACTTTAATGTATTTCAGTTTCGCCGAGAGTAAGATTTGGGTCACATAAATGCGCACCCGTATTTAGGAAAATAATTTACTTACAAATCGTGCCTAAAGAGTCTACCGTCTTTATTAACTTTGGGAAAGGACCGTGACATTCACCAAAACGGTCCTTCCAAGTCTAAGTTTTTTATAACCACTAATTTGAGGGCCCCGCAATTATATATTTCTGTGCGGCGAGGCTCGTCTCATTTTTATTTAAGGTCAAACTAACGTGACTATGATTTTTTCTACTTAATTGGTCTCTAATAATAAACAAAGGTCCTAATTTATTATTATTAAGAAATGTTATAGCCTATCAATTAAACATTAACGGGCCAAGTGTCATTTTATCCTTAGGTCCGAGGAACTCAATTTATGCATGCTAGGTTAATTCTTTTCCAACATGCTGGGCCTGAGATAGGCCCCAAAAGAAGGGCAGAACCGGCCATACATTAATTCGCTTGAGTAACACAGTATACTTATTTTTATTTGAACAAATTAAACTTATTACAAATTAAATTTTCATGAGCTAGCTGTTGTATTTTATGAGGACTAGTGGTGCATTAATCTAGTTAATAAGAGTCGAGTCTCTCCCCTTTCACCGTCGTAACAAGCTAACAGTGAAGCCTTTGAGTCGAGGTGCAGCTGATTTGCAAATGTTTCCTATAGCCCATATTTTATTATCAATTTAGAGTCTATAATCCTAAGAGAAGTATGTATGACTCTACAATCGAACATTGGTTATAGTAACATATTTTTGTGTGAGTCATTATCTAGACATTTGATGCTCTCTTTAACAATCCGCGACAAAGTAATCACCTTTAACCGCTCAAGATGCACTTGCTTCAAATCTATTTTTTATTACTACAAAATTACACTAGAACCTTTAACTGGTAATATAAATTCCAGAAATGCGGCCACACAAGCATACTATTTTGATACATCTAACAGTCAACACTTGAAACAATATTGTTCATAGTCCAATATTAAAAAGAGTTGTGTTTGAACTATCTTATCTAATATCAAATACAAGTTCATTCATGATGAGTCTGTCTCTTTAACATTACAAATATTAAATGAAAACTAAGGCATTCTATAGTAAAATATCATCACTTGATTCTGCAAAGTAATACATATGCGATTATCGAACTTCCTATTGCCAGGGGGTAGAGTATACCTGGAAATTGGCAAAAATGAAGGAGTAAGAGATCAGCTATAGCAGTGATAGCAATAGTAGCAGTGAATAGCAATAGTAGCAGTGAATAGCAATAGTAGCAGTGAATAGCAGCAACCAAACACAACAGCAAACGACCAATGGACAACCAGCAAACCAGTAATAGCCCAACCCCAACACACTCAAGTGAACCAGATACAACACTCAGCAACAAACACAGAACATCAATACCAACAGCAGCAACAGGAGACAAACAATAACCGAAACACAGCAACAAATACACCCAGGCACAGCACCAGCAGTGGTAACCAAACTCAGCACCAGTGATACAATCTTCAACAATATCCAAAAAACTAAAACACAGCCAACAGCAAACCAGCGACACTATCTTCAGCAGTAGCCAAACTTAGCAGTCGACCAAGAACTAAAGGCAGGGAATTTGGGTGAACTTCCAATAGGAATTTAATGAAACAGTGAGCATGAATCAAGTGGTCACTCCAGAAGGATCCAAACTCTCCCTATCTGCTCTTTAAAGTTTCTGCCTATAGGAATATCTAGCTGTTTCAGAATTATCTTTCTCCTAAGCCCAGTATCCCCCTCTATCACTGTATTTTCCGACCCCCCTTCTATGTGTTTTTGACAGTCCATTTATAGTTAACAAACTACCTACTAAGGCCAAAACATCAGGGATTACCCCTGCCCATCCCTCTCCTGCTGAGCCCATGATATTCCCTGGACAGACCCATCCCTCTGTTTTTACCACTATACTATGTCTAAGCATGTGATGTTAATATTAAATTGATAAGTGCAGGGCACTAATAGGACACCCTGCTGTACAGCAGGTTCCATTTGGTTATCCTCATGTGCATTGCACTCTACCAACTAACCCCATTAGTTCCTGTCTACAAGCAGCTATATCCAAAATGTCCTTAATTCGAATTTAAACAATTACTCACAGTTATCAACCCAAGCAAAGGTTCGGATGTAACTAGGCAATTCTAATGATATTTCTGCCAACATGCTAACAGTCGATCCTACGACGACATTCGTTTAATTAACTACGACTTGTACCATTGATAACGAATAATCGATATAGGCAGTGATTCAAACAATCTTGGTCAAAAGGTGAAAAATACCAAACTAATTATTCGACGATTCTAATCGCAGCGAATACGCGTTCGACAACATACACAATCAAATAAACAACACAGAATCAGAATTGACCAATACAAAAAGGGTCTTTTGAGAAGAGATGAAAACAGAAAATTGCGATAACGGCTAGAACACACGAACATCAACACAAATAAAATAAGAATAAAACAAAGAAGAAAAGACAGAAGAAAATACCTCGAACCGTAAAACGAGAGTCAAGACACTTTCTGGGGTCGTTCGGACTTGGACTTGCATTTTTGAGGCTACTGGACCTTAATTGAGATGTTTTCAACAACGAAAACATCCCAATTAAGGTCTATTAGACCTCAATTAAGAAGCAATGCGAAATCTAGGGTTCATGGCCGAAATTTGGGGCTCGACTGGTTCCGGTCATATTCGAGCCGGACCAACCTTGGTGGGGTCGTGGGGGAGGTCTGGGGAGGTTGTAGCGTGAGTTTGGGAGCGATTAGTGTAGGTTGAACTTGGACTCGAATCTTCAATTGAAGATTCGAGACATTTGGGAATGATTCGAGACTGGTAAATGAGGGATTCGTATTCAGGGGAAGAAGGGGGACCTAGGGTGTAATTTTGGTGAACGGCGGCGTTGTTGCCGCCGGGTTTTCAGGCGAAGGGAGAGGAGGCGGCGCTAGGGTTTGCGCACCGTCTCTGATAGGGACGATGATGAGGGAGGGAATGGGGGCGGATGCGGGGTTTGGGGGGGGGGGTAAGGGGTTGGTATATTAAAATTGATGGTTTATTTTTAGCCGTTCGATCTGATGAGATCAACGGCTTGGATCCGTTCATTAAAGAAAACGACGCCGTTTGGGTAATGAGGGAATGGACCGGGTTGGGGTGTTTGGATCAGGGGAGGTTAAAACATTTGGGCTTGGATTTATTGGCCCAAATCCGATTTCCTTTATTTCCAATCTTTTTCCTTCTCTCTTTTAGTTTAACTCCTAGTTTTTCTTTAAAAAAAAAAAAAATAAAAATAAATAAAAATCCTAACTACACTAAAAATCAAATCAAATTAACTAATACTAATTATACTAACAATCGTTACATACAATTAAATATCAATTAAACATAATCACACAATTAGGCATTTAAATGCTAAAAAATGTAAAAAGATACATATTTTTTTGTTATTTTCTCATTTCGTAAAACGAACTTAATTACTCTAAATTACGAGCATGAGTTTATATGCAAAAATGCAAATATATATTTTTTTTTTTTTATATTAATAGAAATGCGTATTCAAAAATACAAATAATAAGAAACAAAAAACGCAAAATCCACGGATATCATAATGATACAAAAACGATTTTATTTTTGAATTTTGGGAGTAATTCTCTTGTAGGGCAAAAATCACGTGCTCACAACACTCCCCTCCACTAAGGAAAAATCTGTTCGCCAACCGCCGAACGGCTCTCTTTTGATCTCCAGTTTCCTGTTCTGGGTATACTCCTAACCCGAGGTACTCTTTGACATCATGAAACCATGGCTCCCCATCCATCTCTTCATCTATCATATTACAATAAGCATGTTGATTCCGACCCTGAATATGTAACGGATCGACACGAACCTTGTCCGGGTGATGTAACATTGACGCCAAAGTAGCTAGAGCATCGGCAACCTCATTATGCATCCTTGGGATATGTCTGAATTCTACCGACCGGAAACACTTAGTCAGATCATGCAAACACCGACGATACGGGATAAGCTTTAAATCTCTGGTTTCCCATTCTCCCTGAATTTGATGTACCAGAAGGTCCGAGTCCCCCAAGACCAAGACGTCCTGTACATCCATGTCCACCGCTAATCGCAACCCCAAGATACATGCCTCGTACTCGGCCATATTATTGGTACAATGAAAACGCAGTTGAGCAGTAACAGGATAATGATGTCCTGTTTCAGAGATAAGCACAGCCCCTACTCCGACTCCTTTTGCGTTCGCCGCTCCGTCGAAGCAAAGCTTCCACCCCGGATCCTCAGTTAATTCCAACCCATCAATTTGCAATACTTCTTCGTCCGGAAAATACGTCCTCAAAGGTTCGTATCCGTCATCGACAGGATTCTCGGCTAAGTGATCGGCTAGGGCTTGAGCTTTCATAGCCGTCCTTGTCACGTATATGATGTCGAACTCCGTAAGTAATATTTTCCATTTTGCTAACCTCCCTGTAGGCATAGGTTTCTGGAAAATATACTTCAACGGATCCAAACGCGAAATGAGGTAAGTGGTGTAAGAAGACAAATAATGTTTTAGCTTTTGGGCTACCCAAGTCAAGGCACAACATGTCTTTTCCAAATGAGTGTACTTAACCTCGTGGACCGTGAATTTCTTACTGAGGTAGTAAATGGCCCGTTCCTTTCTGCCAGTAAGATCGTGCTGCCCCAGTACGCAACCGAACGAATTCTCCAAGACCGTCAGATAAAGAATCAAGGGTCTACCCGGTTCAGGCGGAACTAGTACGGGTGGGTTTGACAGATACCCTTTGATTTGGTCAAACGCTTCATGACATTCTGTCGTCCATTCTATCGCAGCGTCTTTCTTCAACGGACGGAATATGGGTTCACAGGTTGCTGTAAGCTGAGCAATAAACCTACTGATGTAATTTAACCTTCCCAACAAACTCATTACCTCTATTTTATTCCTTGGCGGGGGTAACTCCTGAATGGACTTAATTTTGGATGGGTCCAACTCAATGCCCCGTCGGCTGACGATGAATCCTAGCAACTTTCCCGATGGAACTCCGAATGCGCATTTGGCCGGATTGAGCTTGATATCATATCTTCGAAGTCTTTGAAAGAACTTCCTGAGGTCGGCAACGTGGTCTTCTTGACGTCTAGATTTTATGATCATATCATCCACGTACACTTCAATTTCCTTGTGTATCATGTCATGGAATACCGTAGTCATCGCCCTCATGTATGTTGCCCCTGCGTTCTTCAAACCGAACGGCATCACCCGGTAGAAATAAGTCCCCCACGGTGTGATAAAAGCCGTCTTTTTTGCGTCCTCTTCATCCATCAAGATCTGATGATATCCCGCGTAGCAGTCCACAAAGGATCTTCACGTCCGGCGCAGTTATCAATCGGGATATGGATATTGGGAAGTGGGAAATTATCCTTAGGGCTCACCTTGTTGAGATTGCGGTAGTCCACGCATACTCCGATCTTCCCGTCTTTCTTTGGCACCGGTACTACGTTAGCCAACCATTCAGGGTATCGAGTGACACGAATGACTTTCGCCTGCAACTGCTTGGTTACTTCCTCCTTGATCTTTACACTCATCTCCGTCTTGAATTTCCGCAGTTTTTGCTTGACGGGAGGACATGCCGGATCAGTGGGTAATTTATGAACCACTAGATCAGTGTTGAGTCCTGGCATGTCGTCGTACGACCATGCAAAAATGTCTTTAAACTCCATGAGTGTTTTGATCAATTCTTCCCTCAGGTTGGGTTCAATATGGACACTTATTCTGGTTTCTTTGACGTCATCTGTGTCCCCCAGATTAACAACCTTAGTATCATTTAAATTTGGTTTGGGTTTTTCCTCGAAGTGACTTAATTCTTCACCGATTTCTTCTACGGCTTCATTATCGCCGTATTCCGATTCACTCTCGTCACTTCTTATTTCATGCGTTATTATTTCCAAACCCGATTGACTTTCTAGACTGGGTTGATTAATCTTTAAGCACTCCATATCATTAAGATCAGTTGAAAGAAAGCTGCTCAGAAAAGTAAAAAGAAGGAAAATAAACAAAATTAGAAACGAAAGGAACAAAATTTTATTAATGGGAACAGTACAAGGAAAAACAAACTTGCGAACTCAAATCAAAATGAACTGAAACAAACGGATTTTACTTCGGGGACAATCCCAACACAAAATTTCAAAAGAAAACAATCCAAAACAAACTACCAAGACTCCTTCCGGACAGGGAGAGGAGTAGCCTTCCAATTATTCAACTTTGCTTTCGATCCCACAAACCGTATATCGGCATGGCTGGATCCTTCGCCATCCTCTACCATGCATACGTCTGTGAATAAGTCCTCAAACTTTCTTAAGAACTCTTTGTCTGGCCTAACCATAGGACTGGGAACCTTTGTCGTCGGATGTTCACTTGTCCTGGACCTGACAAAAGATCGGGAAAGACGCGGAATAGGCTTCGGGAGCACCCATGTCTTCTGCTTATTCCTCTTGGCTCGCTGGATGTCCTCTGATGTTGGCTTAAATCCCAAGCCGAAGGTTCCCACATTTTCGACCACGGATACCGGTTGTATGATTCCTTGCAGAGATGCACCTAAACCTTTGCCGGGTACGAAACCGTTTCTCAGCATTTCATGAGCCACCATGACGTCTGCGGTAATTATTCTGTCATTGGGAATGCATTCCCCTTCCGGAACTCGGTTGGCGGATACCACATCGCAGATCTGGTATACCCATGGCCCAACATCTTCTTCTGTCTCAACAAAGGGGACGATGGTGCCTGGTTGTAGATCATTCTCTCCATGGACTACGATCTCCTGTTGGTCCCACTCAAACTTGACTAGTTGGTGTAGGCTGGATGGAACTGCTTTTGCAGCATGGATCCATGGTCGTCCTATCAGAAGGTTATATGAAACTACCATGTCCAGCACCCGGAATTCCATGGTGAACTCCACTGGTCCGATTGTCAAGATTAACACTATGTCCCCGATCGATGCCTTGCCTCCTCCATCAAACCCTCGGACACATATGCTGTTTTTGCGTATCCTGCCGATATCCACTTTCAATTTGTTTAGTGTAGAGAGAGGACAAATGTTCGCACTGGACCCATTGTCGACCAGGACTTTGCCGACCACCGACTCCTCACACTTCACCGTAAGATATAAAGCCATGTTGTGCTCGGTGCCTTCCTCAGGCAACTCATCATCGGTGAAAGTGATCCGATTCGCTTCGAAGATCCTATTGGTGATCTTCTCCAAATGACTCACCGAGATTTTATCAGGTACGTGGGCCTCATTCAGAACTTTCATCAAAGCTTGCCGGTGTTCTTCAGAATGTATCAGCAAGGACAGCAATGAGATTTGCGCAGGGGTTTTCTTCAGCTGTTCTAAGACAGAATAATCATGCATCTTCATCTTTTTCAGGAATTCTTCTGCCTCTTCGTCAGTTACCGGCTTTTTCGGTGTTGCCGGAGTGGTCTTCCTCAATTCCGTAGGGGCAAAACATCTCCCTGAGCGGGTCAACCCTTGCGCTTCGCAGATTTCCTCTTCAACTTCTTTTCCTTTGTAGGTTGTCTTGACCCGATCATAATTCCATGGAATAGCTTTGCTATCAGCTATTGGCAACTGTATTACTGGCTTGATGATGCAAGGATCCACTCGAACACCCGCTACAGTTAAAACGGGTATGGTTGCTGCCCCTGGTACAACTATTTTTCTCCCTCTGGCCTCATGGGCGCTTTGTTCACACTTCCCTTTTCTGCTTCCAATCCCCCTTGTACGTCCTTCTTGCAGATGAGCGACTCATCAAGGCTTGGCCCCTTTTTCATTCTTACCCCACTAGACTTGATCATCATTATAGTTTGAGAGGTTTTCTCCTTTCCCTCTTCTACCCGTACCAACTCGATCATGTTGGTCTCATGATGAGTTGGAAGTGGATTTTGGTTGATGTTAGGCTCCGCTGGAGTCTGGACCTCAATTCGGCGAGTGTCGATGAGTTCCTGGATGGCTGTTTTCAACCGCCAACACTTTTCTGTGTCGTGCCCCGGACATCCTGAGCAGTATGCACAATTTATTGAATGATCCAGATTCTTTGGAAGAGGGTTTGGTACCTTAGCCTCGACCGGATTTAGCAACCCTACTTGCTTCAAACGGTGGAACAAACTGGTGTAAGACTCTCCCAAGGGAGTAAAAGTCTTTGGCCTTGGCGCCCTGTCGCTCTTGAATGCTTGGTTCGGACGAAAACCCGTGCCCGTGGGATTTCTATACGCTCTTGGGGGTGGATAATTATTTTGCGGGTTTGGTGCACGCCATGGTGCATGGACGGGAGGTGTGGCATATGACTGGGCGTGATGGACAGTAAAATGGGGATCGGGTGCTGGATAGTAGTGTTGCGGGTGGTTATATGGATTGTGGAAGTAATTTTGGTGGTGAGGTTGTGGCGGGTTATACTGGGGTGCGGGGCCTCTGTTTCTGAACCATGTTCCGGACTCGACTGCCGTGACTTCTTCTTTCCTCTTTTTCCCAAGCACTCCTCCGGTACCACTTTGAATAGCTTGGGTGGTGGCTTTCAACGCTGAATAGCTCATAATCTTGTTGGCTTTCAAGCCTTCCTCGATCATAGCCCCCATCTTTATCACCTCAGTGAATGACTTACCCACGGACGTCACCAGATGTCCGAAATAGGTTGGATCCAGTGTCTGCAAGAAGTAGTCCACCATCTCGTTCTCTCTCATAGGCGGATCTACCCTTGCTGCATGTTCCCTCCAGCGGAAACCAAATTCTCTGAAACTTTCGGCGGGTTTCTTCTCTAACTTTAGCAATGATAAGTGGTCTGGGACTATTTCAAGATTGTACTGGAACTGGCCAATGAATGCTTGAGCCAAATCATCCCACGTAAACCATCTGCTGGGATCCTGCCTAGTGTACCACTCTAGTGCGGATCCCCCCAAACTCTGACCGAAGTAAGCTATCAGAATCTCGTCTCGTCCTTCGGCTCCTCGCATTTTACTACAAAACCCTCGAAGATGGGCTACTGGATCACCATGCCCCTCGTATAGGTCAAACTTGGGCATTTTGAACCCGGCTGGCAACTGGACATCCGGGAATGGACACAGATCCTTGTAAGCGACACTGACCTGGTTGCCCAAACCGTGTATATTCCTGAAGGACTGCTCCAGGCTTTTAACTTTTCTAATAACTTCCTCATGTTCCGAACTTTGGAAGTGCTTTTCCGGTTCTGCCGGGTTATCCCAGTGAGGGGTGTGTGGATGCGGTTCGGGAGCCCTAAAGGTAGGCTCGGGAGGATAGTAAGAATTGTCATGGATTTGAACATGCGGCTCACCGGACGACTTTTGTAGAGTAGCGGGTGGGGGTGCCACAAAAACAGGGGTGACCGGAGGAGGATTTTGTTTGATTGGTGGAACTTGGGTGGCATAAGGGTTTTCCCCTTGATAGTATGGATAGAGTGGGGTGCTTGTCGAAGGATCAAGGGGTGGATGTTCTGGAGCTGATGCGAGAGTAGGGAGGTTTGGTGAAGACTGTCCCCTAGCCCAGGCTAGATGTATCTCTGTTATCTGCTGTTTCAACCGATCTACCTCTTCTTTCATGATCTGTATCTCCGATTTCTCTTCCTCGAGGCTTTTACCGGAACTAGACATGCTTGCTGGAATTGGCCCTTTAGATCTAGTATGGTAATGGTGGCTGGCCAGTATATTATGTCAAACCAACTGCTAAACTTTTCTGGAATGCAACAAACTTGTTAGCTTACTGAGCTTAACAGATATGTTATAGCACGTTGGATGCAATGCACCTAACCAAATAACCCTTTCTATATGTACTCATCACATGCATCATTCCAGCTTCTTTTCTTCTCTTTTTTTCTTTTTTTTTATTTTTCAATTATCCTTGAAAGCCTTATTGTTATTAACCTTCATGTTCTTTTTCTTTCTTTCTAGTGGTGGTCGAATCTTATGTGGATTTCCTACGTATCACGTCCCTGCGTGAATCAGACTGAGCGTAGTTCTAATAACAAAATTGTGGCGAAATTCTGGAATTCTTATATCAAAACTCTTATGGTTACAAAACCTGTCTTACAATAATCAACAGAATAAGAGAAATGCTTGACTCGAGAATAAAATGCCAACCGACTTGACTCAAAATTTCGAAAATACATTTTTAATCAAAAGTCTAATGCTCTTAAATTCCTGGGGGCCCGCGAGGCATCATTCGGCCTTGCCGCGGGCCTTGGTGTGAGGTCCTTGTGTAGTCCCCTTAACTCTCTCATGATCTGATGAACGTAGTCCATAACTGAAGCAAAAAGGACGGTGCGGGGCATTTGTTCACAAGCTAAGCATTTCATGGTGACATAATGCCCGATTTCTCCAATTCTGTCATTGATCATGTCCCTTTCTCTGAGTAGCTGTTCTATCTGCTGGTTCTTCGCCCCCAATCTTCGAGCATTGTTGGTGACTTGGTCTAAGAGCCTATCCACTTGTTCTTGCAGTCGGGCCATCAAATCGTGGCAACGGTCGAGGTCTGCTCTGGCATCTCGGGCTTGTTTGAAAACCCGCTCCCTGAGGATAACATTTGCTTCCCTTAGGCTAGTGATGATCTCAGTGTAATCTTCTTCCACCCGTTGTAGGTGAAGTGCCTGTTGATGTGCCTCCTTTCTCCAGCTAGCACGGATCCTCATTGTTTGGGTCTTCGACTCTTCCAATTCTCTTTGGATATCGGCAACTTGGTTTTTCAAACCCTTTATCAATTTTTCGTCTGCTCGACTCCTCAACTGTCTGTCAGCATCCCTTTTCATTTGTTGGATTTGAGCTCTCAAAAAGTCATTTTCTTGTGCCAACTTCTTTTTATCTCCTTCGTCGGCGGCAGCTTGCATATCCTTTTCAAATTGGAGATCTTGGACCCGTTGCTCTATCTTGCCAATCCTTGTTCTGTAAACCTCTTCCTTGGCTAACCAGTCCCATTGTTCTTGTGATGCTTCGGCGAATTCCCTGAGGTGAGGTCTTTTGGCTGGTCTTTCACCCGATGTTTCTCCTTTATACCAAGCAAGATATCTGGGTACAACCTCTCCTCTAGCTCGATCCTGCACACAAGTGTTTGCCTCCAGATATTGGCATTTGCTCCAGATCTGGCGGACCCTTGCTTCCGGGAATTGACCATCGGGACCAATTTCAATAACCTGGGTACTCAGGTCTTCGTCTTTGGGTATTATCTGGCACCTCCCAAGCTATCTTAAGACCCGATGGGGCGCATAAGGTTGAATGCTCTTAAGCCCCATTAAGAGAAAGTGGGACCTAGCCGCCGGCATGTACACGATTTTGTCTATCTGTAACCAACCCAACGTCCATTGTATTTGACTTGCGCTGAGAGCCCGAAAGTATGCCCTCCACGCCAAGGTTCCTTCGGGCAAGACGGTCCTATCAATCCTTGTATAGAATTCGCTTATGCAAGTTTTCTCAACCAACCCATATCTCAAGAATTGGGTGCGGCGACACAGGTGCTCGATCATCCACATCTGTAGCAGTAAATTACAGCCTTCAAAAAAATCTCCTCCGGCTTTGCAGATTGTGAGGGCTCGATATATGTCTGATAGTATCATAGGAGCAAGAGTACTTTCGTTTTGGGCAAGCAAAGTACTGACAATTCCGGCTATCTTTATATCAATATTCCCATCTTTTCTCGGGAATACCATAAGTCCTAAAAAGGCTATCATGAAGGTAATTCGTCTGTGCTCCTCCCATTTCTGGCGATTACCCTTACTACATAACTTATTCTCTGGCTTGTCAAGACCTCCCACATGACCGTACCTTTGATAGATGAAGTTTAAAGTACAAAACCCTTGTGCTAGATCTGGGTTACGTACCGTTCTGGCTGTCTTCGGTGAGTCTAAAAACCGGTGTATGGCGACAACCCTGGGAGCGATTAGATATTGATGCCCCAATGGTATATCAGTGTTTCCAATGTATCCGGTCATCTCCTCCACAGTTGGGGTGAGCTCGAAGTCCGAGAAGTGAAAGACATTGTGCGCGGAGTCCCATGTGACTAATGCTCTTATGATATCCCCTCGAGGCTTTATTTCAAGCAGACCTGTGAGACCTTTCAAATATTTCTTAACTTCATCCTGCCCTTCTTCGCCTAGATCATCCCACCATAGTCGTATTTGTACCGGGATTTTAGTCATGAGTGAAAAGGGTTCATTTCGAATCGTGCTCATCCTGCACATTTATTTAAAGAAGAAGATCATTTTGGCTGGCAATGATTGGACTATTTTTCAAAATTTAAAAATTTTGGTATATTTTTTGAAAAAGGGCAAGTTGGACCCGACGGGGGTTGCCTACGTATCTCACATTCGGTGAGAATCAAACCCGCGTAGTTCGGTCCGTCAAAACAAACTATTTTTTTCTTTTATTGACCGACAAAGAAAACACATTTTGTTAAGAAAACCATTTTGTTGGCAAAGTCAACCTTCCGTCGTCTTTTATTAGCAAACTAAATTATTGATTTGTTGGTAAAACACATTTTTGTATTTTCTGAAAAATATCTATTTCCCCATACTGTTTCCTTTTGTTTTTCGTTTTTCTTCAGTATTTAAAAGCCGGTCAGCATGCAAGTCCGAATAAATGCTTAAAACAAACATGGTATAGCAGGATGGTCTTTTCATTTCAGGTTGCCTGTCCTAGACGGACCCAACCCCTGTGTTGAGTCCCCTAAGTCAAATGCAACGTGATGCAAATAAGCGTTTCCTACTAGGGATCCGGTATGCAGTTATGTTATTCTAAGCTCAAAACCTCGGTACATGATCTAGACCGTGTACCCAAGCGGACAACTCGGGCTGAGGAAGGAGCTCCTTTCTGGGAACCAAAAGGCCAGCCGGCTTAGAAACTTTCCGAGCCTCTTTATTATTTCGGGGTATGACACTAACAGAATAGGGAGTCTCAACCAGTGAGCACATCCCCGGGGGTGAGAAGAGAAGGGTTTTCGGCACAGTTTATATACACAGTTCACGTAATATCAAAGCGGTAAACATATAGCACATTAATCATACAGTCCAGATAGTATCAAAGCGGTAAACATATAGCACATTAACTAAACATATAATAAAATCAGATATAGACAAAACAGCAATTTAACTGAGCTCGAATTCTTAAACCCTGAACCGAAGTTCTGGGTGAACGTTCCCCAGTCACACCTCCTTTTTTCACACACACGTAACGTATAAATGTAAGTGTGCCACTGTTTACTACTACACCCCGAGAAGGGATATAATAATAATCAGTGAAGGAGTTTTCCCACTTAAAGGACAGTCGGAACGGGATCGATTTATTTAATTATTCAGAGTCGCCACTTGGGAAAATAATGGTGTCCCAAGTCACCGATTTAATCCCGAACCGAGGAAATTTATGACTCTGTATTGCAGTCTGCGAAACTAGAAACCTGGATAAGGAATTTTGTTAACCCGGGAGAAGGTGTTAGGCACTCCCGAATTCCGTGATTTTAGCACGGTCGCTCAACTGCAATTTTTGTTTTTATCTGATTTCTTTCTATATTTTTATTACGTGCTTTTAATGTTCCGCTTTTTCATTATAGAAGAATAATTGTGACGTCACAAAAACACATTTCGAGTCACACCGCAACCAATGCGCCTGTGACTCTATGACTTTAATGTATTTCAGTTTCGCCGAGAATAAGATTTGGGTCACATAAATGCGCACCCGTATTTAGGAAAGTAATTTTATTAAAGGCTTGCCTAAAGAGTCTATCGTGTTGTTAACTTTGGGAAAGACCGTGAAATTCGCTAAACAGTCCTTCCGAGTCTAAATTTTTATTACGATTAATTGAGGGCCCTGCAATTACATGTTTGATATAGCGAGGCCCGTCTCAATTTTATTTAAGATTATTCCTAAAGAATACTATATTTACTACTTGTTTCGTCTCTAATAATAAAGGACAAAGTCTTAATTATCAGCTCCGGGATTTACGGGTTCTGGATATTAATAAAGTATTAGTCTAATAAAGGGAGTAGTTTTAAAATCAAAGTAGGCAAACGTTGAATTATAAAAGATTATTGTTACCGGAACATCTGAAGTTACTACCTTACTTACTATTTCTATAATCTAAACTGAATTGAACTATCAAAATGAAGTATGATCAGTGAAACATTTCCATATCTCGTTATGCGATAACTGTTCTAAACCATTTAAATCTAATAGCCAAGAGCCTATTATATGCAGTCAATAAAGATCGATAAAAATATGCTAACTTATATAGTGTTATATTATTTTTGATGCCACTAACATTACTGACCGTCGTCCGTCACCACTATTTGTAGACCAAGGAAGTCAAATACATGATTAACTATACCAAAAAATTTCAACATGAACCCAGTAATTTAAAAAATACATCGGCTCTCAATCTATCAGCTTGAAACACATATATACTTCTTTAATCTCACAAAAATGATGGTTTAATTAGAGCAACCCACCAGGCTTTTGGTGGTCTCTGTGAACACAAACATTCCGAAGTTTTAGCTGAAATGTTGTTACTAAAATGAGTATCAATTCTGATATAGTAATGAAATAGTCCATTAATTACAGTCTATACAACTTTGGCTAATCCTATCAGATACACACTCCACATTTAATACTATGTCTATAACAGCATGATCAAATTGATAACAACAAATATGTTTTCATATTCCAAATGTGAAGAGATTTTCTCGTATCTTTCTTCAGTTGTATTTCAACTCAGCAATCGTAGCTACAGCAGTAAAGTCAAAAATTATGTACCTGGAAAATTGGAAACAATGAAGAGAGGACAGAATCAGCAGTAGCAATGATGCACAGCAAACAACAATGCAACAGTACACCAACAGCAAAATCAAATGTGGTTCAAACAGTCGATAGCCCAGGACCAATTGTAGCAGAACCAAACAGTCACACCAATACCAACAAATAAGGATTTCAAGCAATATATGCAATGATTTTTCAACTTGTAACACCCCAGCAGTGATAACCAAACTCAGATACCCAATTGAACTTGAAATTGAACAAGAGTTCAATGGAACAGTATGTTCAACTTATACTCTCAGCTCTCTATTTCTCAAAATGAACCCCTAAATCTCAACTTAATGTATCAGCTCTCTATTTCTCAAATGAACCCCTATTCTGTTCTCTATCTTTTCTAATCTTTTTCAGTGTATCTCTCCCTATATATCCCTGAGTGTATCTGTTTTTCTCTCCCTCAGTGTATGTGTATATCCCCTACTTATAACCAAAACAGACCACTTAAGATGCCTCAAACCACTAGAAAGACCTAGCCCATCATCTTTTCTGCCCAGCCCATCCCCTATCTGTTTTTTTTCCACTCGGATTTGTCTGAGTGTGGGTTTTATTTAACTAAACTGTTGGTCTGCAACATACTAGTGGGGATACCCTGCTGTAGCAGGCTCCACTAGCCCCTTTTATGGGCAAAGTACTTTTAAAATCCAAAAAAATATGCTAATATTAATTGAATCACTACCAGCTAACCCCATTAGTCCCTGACTACAAGCATCTATATCCATAATTCAAAATTACACAATTACTCACAGCTTTCAATCCCAACAATGGTTCGGATGTAACTAGACAGTCCTAATGACATTTCTGTCAACATGCTAACGGTCGATCCTACGACGACATTTGCTTAATTAACTACGACTTATACAATCGATAACGAATAATCGATATAGCAGTGATTCAAGCAATCTTGGTCAAAGGTGAAAAATACAAAACTAATTATTCGACGATTCTAATCGCAGCGAATACGCATTCGACAACATACATAGTCAAATAAACAACATAGAATCAGAATTGACCAATACAAAAAGGGTCTTTTGAGAAGAGATGAAAATAGAAAAATCGCAATAACGGATAGAACACACGAAAATCAACACAAATAAAACCAGTACAAAAATAAAACAAAGAAGAAAAGACAGAAGGAAATACCTCGGACAGTAGAAACGGGAGTCAAGACACTCTTTGGGTCGTTCGGACTTGGACTTGCATTTTTGAGGCTACTGGACCTTAATTGAGATATTTTCAACAATGAAAATATCCCAATTAAGGTCTATTAGACCTCAATTAAGAAGAAATGTGAAATCTAGGGTTCATGGCCGAAATTTGGGGCTTAAACGGTTCGGGCTTGATTCGAACCAAAACAAAGGTGTTTATGATGCGAGGGAGGTCAGGAGACGACGGGGTGTGAGTTTGGGCTTGGTTGGAGTGGATGTTCAAGTTCCGGCGAGTTTCAAATGAATATTCGAAACGTTCAAGCAATATTCGAGCCTAACGACTGCTAGATCCGTGTAGAGGGGGTTTAGGGGGATCTATGGTGTAAATTTGGGAGCCATTGGCCTACCGGAACCGCCGTGAGGCGATTTCTGGCAGGCGGCGGACAGTGGCAAGTAGACCTGATCTCTGATGGTGAGAGACGAAAGGGGGGTCTGAGAGGGGGTGGCCGGGTCGCGTGGAACGGATATATACTGGGCTTGGGATTTAATCCAAGCCGTTGGATCCGATTAGATCAACGGTATGGATTGCATTACGAACGTAAAGCGGCGTCGTTTGGTTAAGTGGGAGATTGGGTCGGTCCGGGCAAGAGGTCGGGTTATTTGAAACGGGTGATGGTGAAGTGGTCTCAACCGTTGGATCAAAAATGGCTACACGGGTGAGATCTATTGATGCTGAAACGACATAGCTTCAACGCTAAGCTACGTCGTTTTGTTGGTCTTATAGACCCCTGAACTGGACCGGATAGCACAACTCTTTGGGCTGAAGTGGCTTTGCAAAATTAGCCATTTTCTTTCTTTCTCTTCACCTAGCCACATTTAAAAATCACTCTAAACAATAAAATCACACGCTTGTTAATTAATATTCACACTATTAATATTTAATAAAGTCACCTAATGACAAGGAGCGAGGATGTGAATTTTGTAAATTTCATTTTAAACACCTTATGGTCAATTAATTCTCACAAATGCTCAATCAATTCCTACATGTCCGCAACACGTATTTTTGATCAATTTAATCAATAACACATACACAAAGACAAGTGCTAACGTCAAACAAAGATCTCACAAAATCCACGAAAAATCAAACTACAACACAAGACTATTTTATTTTGAATTTTTGGGAGTAATTCTCGTATAGGGCAAAAATCACGTGCTCACAGCTGCCCCTCTTTGCGCGGAAACATGAAGAGTTTTCGTGCAAAGATAAGTGAGCGGATACGAGCGAGCCGTAGTGGAGGCCGAATCATTAATGGATTTCAGGTATGACAAGCATGACAAAGGCAATGGAAAGGACTCAAA
This sequence comes from Nicotiana noctiflora, assembly GCA_032618575.1. Classification (NCBI taxonomy): domain Eukaryota; kingdom Viridiplantae; phylum Streptophyta; class Magnoliopsida; order Solanales; family Solanaceae; genus Nicotiana; species Nicotiana noctiflora. Next base: position 137,681 of record JASVEL010003470.1, read on the forward strand.
AGTTAACAATGTCAAAGGTGGGGGAGATCGTGGCAAAGGCAAGGAGATACATCAACAATACTCCAAGACTCAAGATTCCAAAAAGTTGAGTGGTCGTCAGGGCTACGCAGAGAAGAAGGCACAGGCCGAGAACAAAGGATGCTACATATGCAGAGGGCTGCACGGCTTTAGGAATTGTCCCGACCTAAAGAGCCTCAGCGCCATAGTAGGAACGAAAAGAGCAGCCGCAATGAGAGAGTTCGGGAACCACATAGTTGGGTATGATCGGATTATGTGGTGCTATCACAAAGAAATCTATCCATCCTACTAAGAATGGAAATCGGTATGTGGATCTCACCATCAACAAAAAGCCCGCTCGTGCAATGATGGATACTAGAGCAACTCAAAATTTCGTGACTGAGGCTGCCTCAAAGAGACTAGAATTGAAGCTTGCTCCAACCAACTCTCACATCAAGATCGTGAATGTAGAGGTACAAAATGCTCGTGGGATAGTTAATGAAGTAGGTGTCAAATTGGGAGCTTGGAAAGGTATGTCAAACTTTACCGTAACTACTAGGGATATCTTTGACATCATACTGGGCAAGAGTTCTTTAGACACTGTATCATACTTTGATCGATCCCTACCTCCAACGCCTTTTGGTATGTAGCGAGAAGGAGCTTGCATGATACCTACAATGACTATGCCACACGGACAGATCCAAGCACAAATCTCAGCTATGCAGATTGTCAAGGGGATCAAGAAGGGGGAGCCAACGTTCGTGGCAACCATTGCAAGTCTAGAGGAAGACAAGAGTTTTCAAGAGACATTGCCACCTTGCATAGAGAAGTTGCTTGAGGAAAACAAAGATTTCATGCCCGAGGAGTTGCCTAAGCACTTGCCGCCTAGGCGAGAGGTGGATCACAAGATTGAGATGGAGCAAGGGGCTAAGCCACCTGAATTCGCCCCATATCATATGGCATCCCCCGAGCTAGAGGAGCTCAAGAAACAATTGAAAGTTGATCTTTTGTGTGTCATTTTATGTGGCAGTGATCACATTATAAACTGTAATTTTTCTTTGATTTTTGACTGGACTGTGCAATTAATATAGTTGTGGGATCTATAGTATTACCACCCCATAGTTAGTTCCAGAATTATTTTTCTACTCTCAGTTTGAACTACCATGGCATATGCTTGATTAATATTAGGCACATTTGGCATCATCAATATCTACCCTTTAGCTTGCCCGTATGTGTTATTCAAGCCCATTAAAAATTACAGCAGACGCTGAAATTTAATTTCTTCTACATAATCATTTGCATGTGGTGGTGGCAATATAGAATCATATTCCGCCCATAGGTCTTTGAGCTTGGCGAAGTAATTAGAGACTGATAAAATACCTTGATTAATGTGAAGATCTCCTTAGGAAAGTAAAATAATCGTGATGCATTCACCTTGTCAAAACATTCTCTGAGCTCTGCCCAAATGTTTTGGGCATTTGACGAGAAAAGTACTCCATTCACAAAGCCCTTGCTAACATTGCTCATTAGCGAGGAAGTCACTATCGCGTTGCATCGATCCCACTGCTTGGCCAAATCCGCACCAAAGTCACTCTTGCTTGTTGTGCCGTCCACAAGACATAGTTTGTTTTTGCCTAACAATGCGATGTTCATCGCTTTGCAGCAGATTGTGTAATTCTTCATTCCTGTCAACTTTAAAACCTTAGGCTCTGATACCAAGTTTGTCACGCCCCAAAATCGAGGGACATGACCGGCGCCTGACCGGGTTGCCCCAGTCAAGCGGACCTGCGTGCCTTTCATTCCCACGCGTTACCCCTGTGTTGATTGTTTCTCATTAACCAAATATCTTACTAACCATGAATGATTTCACATTAAACAAATAAAATCATACGAGTGATTCATTAACAAGTTTGCAATTTTTACAACGCCCGACATAACATAATGTATACATAATACTGGAGTCCCACAGTTTACATGTCTACAGAGCCTCTAGGATACAAAAAGGGGAATACAATACTTGCCGGTAACAAGGCTCCGGCTATACCTTACAAAACCAAAATGAAATCTAAACAAAAGTGGCATGAACCACACAGGGCCCCAAGGAAGAAAAAGGGGCTCACCAAAACGGGCAGTGGAAGGAGAAGGATACTACTGCCGATGAGCTGAAGTGCCTGCTATCGATCCACCTACAATCATAACACGAATGTAGCGTCCCCGGCAAAAGGGACGTCAGTACACTTGAATTGTACTGGCATGTATGGACAAACTTTGTCCCAAGTAAACTCAAGCCATTGAATTACATCAACAATTAATTAAGCCGAGCCAACCATGTTTTCCACCTTTTTCTCATTTCAGATAAGCCTCAACATAAGCACATTCAAGGTCAACAAATAGAACAACAACCAATTAACAACATAAATTGCAAGTAGTCAAACATAGGGGCAATCAGTGCCTCCCCAGGTTGCAAACTCTCCTGCTGTCTCCTTTCACAATTTCACATCATTGATTTTTGTATCAATTTTCAATAGCGATTTCGATCGCTTTCCATCCTTATTGCCCCCGACCACCCTTATTACCTCGGCCACCCTTATCACCCCAACCCACACCTTATTTCCTCACGTTGCGGCGCGCAACACGACCCCGTCTTACAGTTTAAAACACAACAATTTCAAACAGCAGATAAGGTACTACACACAATTTCAACAAGTTCAAATAAGTAACTTGCACATTGTTTCATGTTCTCAATTATATTTCAAATCAATATCACAACCATGTTACAATATTTCCATAATCAAAGAATATTCACACAAGTATGTTCAACAATTTTCCACAATTCAAGTGTTTCATCTCTTTCCACAATAAACCAATTCTCGAGTGTTTCATTTCCTTTCCACAAAGTGCCATATAGGCCATCATAAGTATTATTCACAATTCTTTACCCAATTCAATTCTCATTTAACTTTCGGTTCATATTCTATACCACATCACTCATATTTCAACAACAACTTTGAGAATTTCACACAATTTGTCAAATTAACATTAACCAAGCAATTTTCACACATATAGGCGATTTCACAAGAATCAAAATTAGCCATACATACCTGGTGATGAGTTTTCTTCCTACTTTATGCTTACCCAAGATATCCTACTCTTGCCAACCTTGTTCTTGAAGACTCTTACTTCTACTCACTTCTTTTTACTAGAAATCAAGTTCAATAATCATGCATGAGTGTGAAAATTCTATTTTCAAAAGCTATTATATGCAAACCTCTCTTTACCCAATTTAAAACTGAAAATCAAAGAAAATAGTTAGGGTTTTTACCTTGAAAAGATTGGGGAAGTTGAATCCTGCCCTAGGATCCCTTGGAATTAAGTGGTTGGAACAATCCTTGAAGATGAAAGATTTCTCTCTCTAAAAACCCTCTCTTGTCTCTCTAATTTTGATAAGATGATATGATAAAATGAAGAAGAAAGGTGTTATATTAAAGAAGAGATCGGGTCAAAATGTTACAAAAATCTGGGCCGGGGCAAATCTGCGGTGCACTTTGCGACCGCAGAATCAACATGCAGTCCGCATAGTGACCGCAGAATGGCCTCAAAATTACACAGGTTCTGTTACAGAATGCGACCAATATGCGGTCTGCATTCTTGATCTGCGATCGCAAAATGCACCGCAGATTCACTATGCGATCGCATATCGACCGCATTTTCAACACGATTTTGGGAAACTCTCTGGAACGTTTTGCGGCAAGAATGCGGTCCGCATGTCAGGTTTGCGATCGCATTCTTGACCGCATATTGGACACTTTTCGGAAAAAATTAATTCTCTACATTTTTGAAACTTAAATCACTACCAAGGGTCCGAACCGCGGCGAGCAAGCTCGCCGCGAAGAATTCTACGCATTCCTAACACATTTATTCGGACCATGACACCATAGCTACTAGGTTTTATGCACAAATATTTTACGGGGCCTTACAGTAAGGGTGCAAATATAATGGATGACTGTGATCGAGAGACACCACACCACCAGCTCCACCACTTGAAGTGTCGTTGTTCGAGTTTTCTAGGATCGTCATGGTCGATGAAATAACATATGCAAATTGAACGAAATTTGTGCAATTTCACCTTAATTTCTGAAGAAACTGCCGGAATTAGGGTTCCAATATATCACAAAATACTGATTAACAGATAAAAATTAGAAAAAATTATGCAAATTCTCTCGACTTCCCTTTGAATGGCATGGGAAAGATCGCACAAAGATCGGCTATGATACCATATCAAATTTTGTGTTCATGAGTGAGAGAAGAAGAGAAATACGCATACAAGAGTAGAGAGGATTGGAAGTATCCAGAAGCTTTTCATTCTTAGCTAACTAATACAAAAATGAGCTTTCAGATGTTTTATACTAGACTACTAACTCCAAGTGCCAAAACTAACTCCAGTTACAAAGTACATTAACTCTAGTTACAAAGTACACTAACTCTAGCTAAGTTAAGTTATATCCTTTACATACCACCACCCATCGCCCCCACCACCATCATTATCAACTATAACTACACACTCACCCACCTCAACTATCACAACCAACCATCCTTTCATCATTAATAATTATTGCTGACATCTCCCACCATTATAAACTACCACCACCCATTATCACCTTCCTCAATCACAACCACAATCACCACCACCACTACCCACCATTTATTAACCATCACCACTCAACACCATTCTCAACCATAATCGTTATCGCTATCACTATCAATCACCACTGATTACTACCTAAAGCCATCACCAACCACCGCCTCTAGTGAGCACTCACTAACACTTTCGTTAGCCATCACCACCATCAATTACCATATATAAAGAGAAAGAGAAAATACTACCGGTAAATTGGTCAAAGTACGAGTAAGTTAGTCAAAAATATGACTATTAAAAAACAAATTAAATCAAAATTTCAAGTTCCCGTATATATAACTTATATAATAGACAATCAAACAAGTTTTCTTGGTCAGATATAAAAGGGAGGTTCAAAATTTCAAAAGTAGCATAACATATAGAATCTTTACAGTAAGGAAATTTTTTCATGTGGATTTGAAAATGGAAACAATTATATTCTTCATGTTTTAGTGGAAAAAAGTTACTTAAATACAACTAAAAAGTACGTAATAAATTATAGAAATTGTTATATCCTATAGAAAAGGTTAACACCTCATATAGCAAAGGTTAACAACTTATTTTAAAAAAATTATATTCTATAGATACATTTTATTGTTTATAGCAAAATATTTGATTTTGGTTACCTACCCATAAGCCACTAAATACGCTATTCAATTACACTATTTTTTTTCTCTCTCTACTTTGATACATGTCATTTTCTTCTCTCATTTCCCTCATTATGCTAAATCTCAAAATTCCTCTCACCCACATCACCTACTTTCTCTCTGATCCCAATTCTTGTCTTCACAAGAGGCGCCGTCACGACCGAGTATGGAATTTGGGTCGTGAAAGCTAACAAAGAATGGTTCGCTAATAAACTCGAGGTTAGTGAAGTTATAGGTATGTTGTTATTGGAGAAAGAAGAGTCCTTATTCTGCCATTATTGCTCGACGACGTCATTTTCTCAAGGTTCATCTTCTGGAGAAAGAAGAGTCCTAATATTGGATAAACTCGAAATTCTCAACTTCCATCATCTTCAATACAAGATTCAAGCTTTAATAGAGTCCTTATTCTTCCACATTGCTCGATGGCATATTCGATGAAAATTAGGGTTTGTTCTTGAACGAAGACGACGGAGTTTGGGGCTGAGCAATTTAATTTTCTGTTAATATATTTTTAACGTATCACGTTGTATTTTCATGTATTTCATTGCATTCATTATCTTTTTTTCATTGTAATTCAATGTATCTGTATTCCATTATATTCATTGTCTTTTTATTTATTTATTGTATTTTAATGTATCCCATTGTATTATATGTATTTCATTGTATTCACTGTCTCGCTATAGGCCATGAATGTATTCATATATCTTTTTTAATTAATATAATTTATGTATTCAGATGTATTATATAATTTCTCTGAAGATTGCTATATTGGGGGTATTTTTTGGTTGAGAATTTTTTTTATACCTGAAAAATACAGACAATTATGTGTTATAATTGAGTTTGTTGAGTTATATTATGAGTCTATTATGTTAATTAATTCACTTTCCACTTTAAAAATAGTATAATCCCCTATTTTACGCCGTGAATGTAGTCGAATACAATAATCTTACCAGCTGCAATACCATATTTCACTCCATGAACACAGTCGAATACACTCGAATACAACAAATGATTAGTTGGACTTTCCTGATTCACGACTATTTATGGTATTGTATTCATGAATACAATAGCTTAAATACGTCTATTACATCTTATAACAACAGAAAAAATATCTACAATTCGTAATATAGCAAATAATAGATAGCTAATTACCACTACAAAATTGTGCTTTATGAAAATTTCTCTAAATTATATTAGCCCTTGATCCACCAAATATTCGGTCGGTGACCTATATAGAACGAATGTAATTTTCTAGCAAGGGTGAACTCATTTATTATATTTAACTCAAAAACATATTTATGTCTATGTATTAATAGTATTTATTATAAATCGACTAACAACTATATTGCTAATTGCCCTAGTCCCCCTCTAAATTTTGTACTTTTTTATTATGTACTTAATAAACTGCGTACTGTCGATCGGCAGTTTTTTTTTTTTTTATAATTAATACCTAGTTTGTTTTGCTTAAATAACTAAAACGTAGATAAAAAATCTATAATAGCCAAGTGAAGGAAAACAAGATAAAAGTAAACCATACGTATAACGTTTTGAAATAAATTAAATTTTCTATTGTATGATATGTAGATTCTTAATACTGGGTACTATTTTTCCTGCCTAGACTTCTAATGTAATGTAACAGAACGGCAAAAATGCGAACTATATCTTTGTTTTTTGGGATATAAGTTTGGATATTTATCTTGTGTAATTAGTACATGAAATCCAGTAAGGAGCAAAAAATATATTTAATCATTAGATCTCGATTCATGTATTATTTAGCTGAAGGATTTGAAGTCTAAAATTGCGGTCTAACTTTAATATATTTATGATTTTATATAGAGATTTTAGTGTGTGATGTGAAACAAATCTGAAAGGATATAAAAGTGTGATGCTTGTGAGAATAATAGGTCGCAGTATGATAGCTTAATATTAAATTGTTAATGCATATATTTCTCGGATAGGATATATTGTAAGAAAATTACCATATTTTCTAGAATTTCTAGTGTGGCCCACATATATGGTAATAAATTATTTACTTTCTCTCCCAAAGGAAATAATATATCAGATAATATTTCGTGGTTATGCATATATGGTAGTTTCTTTGATGGAAAGAAATTACCATATATTAGTAGTCCCTAGGGTAATTATAATTTATGCAGAAGTCCCTAGGGCTAAAGTATTTGCCTAAGAGTCCCTAGCCTACCTATAAATACGCCTGTGACTCCATCAGTCTGGCATCCAACGATAGGCTTAGGCTAGAAGGCTCTAGGTTTTCCTATAAAGTTTTACGAGGCGATTCCACAACACTTGAACAATCATGGCTGAAGGTACGTTCCTTGTTTAATTTCCGCTGCGTTGGCTCTGTGTTTGTATTTAAATTTCAACATGTGGTATCAGAGCCTACCTTTAGCTACCTTGTTCAGTGTTATAATCCGATAAAATTGTAGACTACGTATTAATTCTATAAAGTTTATTTGAAAGAGGGATGAAACTGAAACCAAGAAACAAATCCTAATTGTTCTCTGTTTGTTGGTATTGGTTCGTTGTATAAATTTGTTATTCTTGGTCTTCAAACGTTCTGCCATGAACAGTTCTTATCATTTATTTATTTATTTTTAGTTTCCGGTCCAACTTTCATTTTTGGTAAAATTGAATTTCTTGAATGGGTGGATTTGGTTGGGCCAGCAATGGTAATTGGGTGACTATGTAATAGTATTTGTGTAATACTGACATGTCACGTCCCTCCTAAAGGAGATTACTTTGCCGAGGTTGAGTTTGGTTGGTGCTTTAGTAGCCTATATTCTCTGCTACGTTAACTTGTCATAGCCTTTTCTTTGTTAGAAATTGGAACCTGCTATGCTGAGTTGTACATTCTCAAGATCTTGATGCTTTTTAAACTTTTATAAAATTAATAAAGAAAATAAACGTGCATTTTCCCACAAAATTCGGTAGGTGATGGTGAATGTAAGCCATCAATCTAATTTTGCTGTCTTCTTAGAGCCATAAGTACAAAAAAAAGGCTCTTATGGTTGTCTTCTCAGAGCAGCGCTAGCTGCTTCCTCTGGTTGGCAACGTGGATCGTTGCTGTCAAGGACCACTTTGCGCCACCGCCGTAATGTCGAATTGTTTGCCCAATGGTAGAATCTGATCAAATATTTGATTTAAGTTGACAATTAAAATTAGTTACTCTAAGATGTCATTATTTAAGTTTTCTTTTATGTAATGTACTAAGGAGTAGCCAGTACTTGACATAAAAGAAATTAAGTTATTTAATCACATAAAGGTTAGTGATTAAAATTATAATGACATCTACTTAGTCCAATTATCTCATTCGAATAGTAACCCGGCCCTACAGGGAGGTAACTATACTGGTGAGATTAATTGGAATGAGATAGTAAACCTTTAAGTTGAAAATTATCTTATGCCCACAGGTACGGATAAATTTCTATGTGTTTTGGTTTACTAGTCTAATAAAGTTAGTAAATTCTATGCATGGGTTGCAACCTCTGCCCACAGGAAGGTCTAGAATTTACTATGAATCGGTATTTTACGCGATTCACTTTTGATGGATTGTACTTCATAGCTTATGTATGTTTATCCTTGCTTTGCAGTCTTTACCACTTTTCCTACCGCTAATTTTAATGAGAGTGCTCGAATTCCAATGCTTTCTGGTGACAATTACACTGAATGGAAGGAGAAAGTCCTTCTCACTTTAGGGTGCTTGGATCTGGACCTGGCACTTCGTGTGGATGAACCACCTATCCCCACGGAATTAAGTACGCCAGCTGCTAAGGCTAGTTATGAGCGGTGGGAGCGATCTAATCGCTTAAGTTTAATGCTCATAAAAGCTCACATAAGCCAAAGCATTAGGGGTTCTATCCCTAATAGCGATAAGGTCAAAGCTTACATGAAGGCAATTGATGAACAATTCGTAAGCTCTGACAAGGCATTGGCCAGCACCCTTATGAAGAGGCTCTCAAGTATGACTTTCGATAGAAGTCGTACAGTGCGTGAGCACATTATGGAGATGAGAGACATTGCTGCTAAACTCAAGTCCCTTGAGGTTGATATGTCTGAACCATTTCTTGTTCATTTCATTCTCAACTCACTTCCTGCGGAATATGGTCCGTTTAAGATTTCTTACAACACACATAAGGATAAATGGTCAATCAATGAACTTTTGACCATGTGTGTTCAAGAAGAAGAGAGGTTGAAGCATGAGACACCCGAAAGTGTTAATATGGTGACTCATGGTAAGAGAAATGCAAAGAAGGGCAAAAGTGTTCCCATGAAGAAGAAAAGCACATTTGACAAAGATGTTTGTCGTTTCTGTAAGAAGAAGGGACACTGGAAGAAAGATTGCCTGAAATACAAGAAATGGCTTGAAAAGAAAGGTAATTTTACCTTTGTATGTTATGAATCTAATTTTACTGAAGTTTCCGATAATACATGGTGGATTGATTCTGGTGCTACAATTCACATTGCCAAAATCATGCAGGGCTTTCTAACTCAGAGGAAGCCGATAAGAAGTGAACAATACGTCTATTCTGGCAATAGGACGCGTTCACGTGTGGAAGGCGTGGGGACTTATAGGCTCATTTTGAAAGATGGTTTTCACTTAGATTTAGAAAATACTTTTTATGTTCCGGAATATTCTAGAAATTTAATTTCTCTTTCAAGACTATCGATTAGTGGATACATGTTGAAATTCTAATACATACACAGAGCCAGCGCAGCGGAAGTTAAACAAGGAACGTACCTTCAGCCATGATTGTTCAAGTGTTGTGGAATCGCCTAGACCCCACATTTGAATGCAATGTTTTAACTTTGCATGATAAATAAATTGGCACTAAGCGATGTATTATCAATGAGAACTCATCTAGTCTTTAGCACAAGAGATTGGGACACATCTCTATTGATAGAGTCAAAAGGTTGGTTAATGATGGAGTTCTAAAAACTCTTGATTTTTCTGACTTTGGGACTTGTGTGGACTGCATAAAGGGTAAGCGGACCAATAAATCAACTAAAGGTGCCAAAAGGAGTTCTCAATTACTTGAGATCATACATACAGACATATGTGGACCTTTTCCTACCCCTTGCTTGAATGGTGAGAGATATTTTATCTCGTTTATTGATGACTATTCAAGATATATGTATCTCTATTTTCCGTTTAATAAATCAGAAGCATTTGATGCTTTTAAAGTCTACAAAACAGAAGTATAGAAACAAACTGGTGCTCAGATCAAAATTGTAAGATCTGATAGGGGTGGAGAATATTATGGTAGGTACACAGATAAGGGACAAGTTAAGGGTCCATTTGTTGAGTTCCTTGAAAGTGAAGGTATAATTGCTCATTATACCATGCCAGGAACACCACAACAAAATGGTGTGGCGGAAAGAAGGAACCGGACATTAATGGACATGGTAAGAAGCATGATTAGCAGATCAAGTTTACCTTTATCCTTGTGGAGTGAAGCCTTAAAAACCGCTGTGTATATTTTAAATAGGGTTCCATCCAAGGTTGTCCCCAAGACACCTTTTGAGTTATGGAAAGGATGGAAACCTAGTTTAAATCATTTACACGTTTGGGGATGTCCAACTGAAGTGAGGGTTTATAACCCACAACTAAAGAAGTTGGATGAAAGAACAATAAGCGGTTATTTTATAGGCTATGCGGTTAACTCTAAAGGATTTAGGTTTTATTGTCCTTCTCATTCTCCTAAAATTGTTGAAGCTAGAAACGCTAAATTTCTTGAGGATCATGAAGAGAGTGGGAGTGGTTTGACTCAAAGGGTGGAATTGGAAGAGATAAGGGAACCACCCGTGGTACCTTTATATATTGGGAACTTGAATGTTTCTCGGAGAAATTCTCATGAATTATCTGAACAACAACAAGTTCAAGAGCCACCACCACTTGAGGAGCCACAACAAGATCAACCCACTTTACCTGAACCCGCTGAAGAAGTGTCAGAACGAGTGGGAGTGAGAAAATCCTCAAGAATTAGAAAATCAGCAATTTCTAGCGACTATATTGTGTATCTCCAAGAGTCTAATTTTGATATTGGACTAAAAGATGATTCATGCTCGTTTTCACAAGCCATGAGTGGAGAAAACTCCACATTTTGGTATGATGCCATGAAAGAAGAGTTAGAATCTATGGCTAAGAATAAAGTCCGGGATCTCATCGAATTACCAAAGAGATCCTCTACCATAGGTTCCAAGTGGGTCTTTAAAACTAAAAGAGACTCATCGGGTAATATCGAACGATATAAAGCCAGACTTGTAGCCAAGGGTTTTACTCAAAGGGAAGGCATTGATTACCATGAAACCTTCTCTCCAATATCAAAGAAGGATTCATTGAGAATAATCATGGCATTAGTAGCTCATTTTGATTTAGAGTTACATCAAATGGATGTGAAAACAACTTTTCTGAATGGAGATCTTGAAGAGGAGGTATACATGAGTCAACCTGAAGGATTTTGTGATAAGGACAAAAGTCACCTTGTTTGCAAGTTAAATAAATCCATTTATGGGCTAAAACAGGCTTCCCGCCAATGGTATATTAAATTCCATAATGTTGTTTCTTCATTTGGATTTACGGAGAACATCATTGATCAATGTATATACCTTAAGATAAGTGGGAGCAAATATATTTTTCTAGTCCTATATGTGGATGATATTTTGCTTGCAAGTAGTGATTTGGGATTGTTGCACGAGACTAAACAGTTCCTTATCCAGAATTTTGAGATGAAGGATATGGGTGAAGCCTCCTATGTCATTGGCATAGAGATTCACAGAGATAGATCCCAAAGATTACTTGGACTGTCTCAGAAGGCCTACATTGAAAGAATTCTGGAAAGATTCGGGATGAAGAACTGTTCACCTATAGCAGCACCCATAATTAAAGGTGACAAATTCTCATTGAATCAATGTCCACAAAATGCATTGGAAAAAGACCAAATGAAAGACATTCCTTATGCTTCGCTTGTTGGAAGCCTTATGTATGCACATGTCTGCACTAGACCTGATGTTTCTTTTGCGGTAGGAATGCTTGGCAGATATCAAAGTAACCCTGGTCTTGACCATTGGAAAGCTGGTAAAAGGGTCTTGAGATATTTGCAAGGAACCAAGGATTTTAAGCTCACATACAAATACTCTGACTCATTGGAGGTGATTGGATATTCAGACTCTGATTTGGGTGGATGTAAAGACACTGGTAAATCTACTTCAGGATACATTTTTCTCCTCGCTGGAGGTGCTGTATCTTGGAGAAGTGTCAAGCAGACCATTGTTGCAACATCCACAATGGAAGCTGAATTTATAGCATGCTATGAAGCTACATCACAAGCGTTATGGTTGAAGAACTTTATTTCCGGCCTTAGGATAGTCGATTCCATTTCAAGGCCATTGAGAATCTTTTGTGACAATTCAGTTGCAGTTTTCTTTTCTAAGAATAATAAAAGTGGCAGCCGAAGCAAGCACATCGACATAAAGTACTTGATGGTTAGAGACTATGTGAAGAAGCAAGATGTGAATTTTGAGCATATTAGTACTACTTTGATGATTGTTGATCCTATGACTAAAGGTCTGCCGGCTAATATTTTCAAGGATCATGTAACCCATATGGGGCTTAGTAGCTCAATTTAGTCTTGCTTTGCTCTCTAACAGTTTGTCTAGACATTATGTTTATTTTGATATACATGACGGTGCACACTTTTGGTTTTTCATGTATTATTTGTGATCATTGGATCAATAAAGTTGGACTCCGGATGACTTATATTAAGCTCATTCATAAAGTTGTTAGACACTTTATTAGAATATATTGTGCATTGTAATACATGGAAGGAAGTGTTTGTTTAAAAGCATGACCGCCATGATTCGTGTAATAATATATTCTAGTTAAAGTGGTTGTCGCATAACTTTTAGTTGAGTGATAAAGTTTGTGGCCATATTATATGTTTATCACTCATAAAGGATTATCTGATTTTAAATATGTGGGCCAAGTGGGAGAATGTAAGAAATTTACCGTATCTTTCTAGAAATTTCTAGTGTGGCCCACATATATGGTAATAAATTATTTACCTTCTCTCCCAAAGGAAATAATATATCAGATAATATTCTGTGGTTATGCATATATGGTAGTTTCTTTGATGGAAAGAAATTACCATATATTAGTAGTCCCTAGGGTAATTATAATTTATGGAGAAGTCCCTAGGGCTAAAGTATTTGCCTAAGAGTCCCTAGCCTACCTATAAATACGTCTGTGACTCCATCAGTCTGGCATCCAACGATAGGCTTAGGCTAGAAGGCTCTAGGTTTTCTGTCAAAGTTTTACGCTCGCAGTCCTGACCACGCCCTCGTTGTAAAGGGCGTATAAGAGGGGTCGTACCCTATCAATCGTAAGCGTAAGGGAAGCCGCATTCGGCCTCGTATAGTTAAGCCATATTTGACCCCATACAACAACTACATTTATTTTAGTATTTTGTTACGTCAGCTTCAATGGACAACAACTGGAAAATGATATTATATATATATAACATGTAGGAAAAGAAACAAAGGAAAATCACTGGAGGGAACACGAAAGACAAGTTAGTTACATGGTAATAAAGAGCCCGAAATTTAAGCATAGACAACATTCCAATAGGTTATTACAAAAATCAGCTCTAGCACAAAGGTTTCGTGGTGTAGTTGGTTATCACGTCAGTCTAACACACTGAAGGTCTCCGGTTCGAGTCCGGGCGAAGCCAATCTTTTTACAGAATTCATTTTCTGATGAGTCAACGCTACTAGGAAAATTCACTGATTCCTTTCGGCTTTCACTAGGTTAAGGCCAATGCAAATAAATTAAATAAATACAGTATTTCATTTTCTTTCTGAGGATAAGCAACTTTTATATCTAAAGGTCCTAAAGCCCGTGACGGGCCGGTCCTTACCCTTAGGACCGCGAGACCGGGACCGCGAAGACCGGGACCGGGTAGCGGTCCTGGGCCGGTCTTCGCGGGCCTGGCGGGCCCCAACCGGTCCCAACGGTAAAAAAAAAAAAAATTTTTTTTTTTTTTTAAAAAAAAAATGGCCCAACGGCCAGATTTAAAAACTAGCAGTTGGAGGTCAAAAATAGCCGTTTTTGGCTATCAAAATTTAGCCAAATGGTCCCCAAACTTTAATATAACCCCAAACTTTATATAATTACACTTTTTCCCAATTCTCAACTATAAATATTATCCAACTATTTCTAATTGTCTAGTTTATATTACAGCATTATGTGGATTATTTGTGGATTATAACGAGGGTGGGCCTATTTATGAACTTGCTATAAATGCAATGAAAGAAAAATTTAAAAAATATTTTTTCCCTATCCCTCCTATTTATGGTGTATCGGCAATTTTAAACCCTACAATGAAATTAGGAGGTCCTCATTTTTGGTATACAAATATTTATAACGCTTTAGATCTTACAGTAGAAGAACGTGCTACTCTTGCAGATGCAAAAGCATCAATTAAAATTAATACTCAAATAATTTATAATGCATACCAACAAGCCTTACAAAATTCTAGGCCAATTGTTCCAACCCCTACTTCGTCTACTTCACAGTCGTCCAAAAGAGCCGCGGGCTTGAAGGCACTTAAATCTTGGACGGAGTTTAGGGGTTCTCAAGGAGATAATTTTGACGAATCTTCCCATCTAAATGAGCTTCAAGTTTATTTGTCGCAGGGACTAGAGAAGGAGAATCCAGACGGGAGTTTTGAGCTTTTGGAATGGTGGAAGTTACGGGAAAAATATTTTCCTGTTCTTGCAAGGATGGCTCGCGATATATTATCTATTCAAGCTTCAACAGTTGCATCAGAGAGCGCCTTCAGTCAAGCAAGACTTCAAATAGGAGATCATAGAGCATCTATGAGGGAGAGCTTGGAGAAGTCAGTGCTATTTAGAGATTGGATCCGCTCGGAAAGAAGAAACTTTGGACTTGCAGAATCACAACCGGATGTGGATGACGCTTACGAAGAAATGATTGCAGAGCTTGTTGAGGATGCTGCTTCGCCGGGAAGTGGTGATGAACAAGCTTCTTTTCCACCACCGCCAACGGAACCCCCTCCAAATCTTGAAGGATTTATGAGATTTGTTAGAGATATGTAGATTGTGTTGTAAATTGTACTTTGGCACATCTTATTTAGTTTTTTTTCTTTTAATGGTGGTATTAGTACCTTGTTGTGCTCATTCCATTGGGGGAGAGAAGATTAATAAAGATATGTCATTTTTAGTAATAAAAATTATTACACAAGTTTTTGATTTATCTCTTAATACAATATATATATCTATTTCATACATATACATATAATATATATACATAATATATATTATATATATACATAACATATAAACTTAATACATATATATAAGTTAAGTTTATATATGTTAAGTATATATATATATTAAGTTTATATAATACTTACCATATATATATATATATATATATATATATATATATATATATATATATATATATATAACTTAACTTATATATATAACTTAACTTATATATATACTTAATATAAGTACTTAATACATATATATATATATATATATATATATATATATATATAAAACTTAAATATATATATATAACTTAACTTATATACTTAACTTATATAAACTTAATATATATATATAGTTAACGTAGATAAACTTAACTTATATACTTAACTTATATAAACTTACTATATATATATACTTAACATATATAAATTTAACATATATAAATACTAAACATATATATACTTAACATACATACATATATATATATATATATATATATATATATATATATATATATATATATATATATATATATATACGTAATAAAGAGCCCGAAATTTAAGCATAGACAACATTCCAATAGGTTATTACAAAAATCAGCTCTAGCACAAAGGTTTCGTGGTGTAGTTGGTTATCACGTCAGTCTAACACACTGAAGGTCTCCGGTTCGAGTCCGGGCGAAGCCAATCTTTTTACAGAATTCATTTTCTGATGAGTCAACGCTACTAGGAAAATTCACTGATTCCTTTCGGCTTTCACTAGGTTAAGGCCAATGCAAATAAATTAAATAAATACAGTATTTCATTTTCTTTCTGAGGATAAGCAACTTTTATATCTAAAGGAGCAACTACTTGTTACAAAGGCAGAAGTGGCTCAACTAATTTTTGGGAGAGTGCAACTTCTTCCTTGCTGCCAAACTATTGTAGGTATGTTATATATAACAAAATATATAGATATAAATTTTATACTTTGCGACTATAGATATAAATAATTTCGGTTGTAGACTAAAAATGACCTTTGCCCAAAAACAACAATAAGAAATTAAAGCTCAAATGTGCATCAGTCAATGATAATAATGAATTATACAGCCTAAGCTATCATGATTAAATTTACATTGTATAGTCGCCCACCAAAATAATTGCCGTTAAATATATATTAAATATTAATATACCAAAATATACATATTTTATACATAATTAGTAAATACATTTCGTATATTTGGTTAGTTTTTGTAAATAGTTTCAGCGGGCGGGCCAAATATGATATAAGCTCATAACTAAATCAAAGTATATTTGCTCTTGCGACCTGTATATTGGGCTTTTGATAAGCATTTGTTGGACTGATCCAGTGACAATTTGGCCCAATGAAAGACCACGATGGATGTCTATGGTTAACTCGGAATTTTAACACAAATAGCCGGTCACATTAAGTGTTTACTTTTTCTAGACATGAATATAGATTATATATTAATTATACATAATTATACATATGTATTACATCAATTATGCATATATTATATATACACTAGCTTATTTTAGATTAAATAGTAGGATGAGCGGCTATTTGAATTAATAATACTAACTCATTCGGCGTGGACCATATGGTGCCTATATAAGGCTGCAGTCTTGACAGGCCCCATTAGCATCTAAAAGCATAAATTCTAGGGAACTAGTAATGGGATCTTTAGACAAATAGCAAGACGGATTTAGTCTTTACTTTTTCTAGTTGATATATATAGCTATATATTGAGAGTTATACATTTATTATATATGGCTATACATATATTATATATTGACCGACTAATTTTAGTTTAAATAATTAGGTGAACGGAAACGAGTATTTAGGTTAATCTTCAATTCGAAAACACAACTAACCAAAACTTTACCAAATTGCCATTGAGCATTTGAAGACCATGCAGTGCAATACCAAAAGTCCAAGACTTATCTTTCATGTTCGGCCGAACAAAAACCTAAGCTCAAAAACATGTGGTGAGTCAGGCTCGTTCTGTTATGATTGGACACTTTACGCCCAATATGCAGCCTATCGTCTATAGTTTGGGCCCAAAAAGGATTTATTTTGATATTATTACCTAACTATATTATATTAGAAATTTATTTACCTATATAAATACCTTTTTAAAATTTTACATAATATAATAACCTTTTTTATTTTGTAGCAAAAAATTTAAATTTAATATTTTCCTATATTTAAGCCTTATTAGATGGTACAAAATATTTTTCTCTCACCAATTTATGGTATAACTCCCATTTTTTGTGAAATGACGCCGCTTAATACAGCTTAATACACCTAAATACATATTCACCTTCCCATGATTTGCGCTGAAACGTTACTTTTTTCCCGCTTAATACAACTTAATACACCTAAATACAGATCATGATTTACAGGAATCCCTATTTGTGCGGCGTCATTTCATGTTGTATTATTGAATACAATTCGTTTAATACACTATATACATCATAAAATAACGTAAAATATATCTATATTACGTAATATAGGAAAGGGTTTCTATTTATTGCTAATTAGGTCTTAATGAATGCCTTTTGTGAAAAATCTACCAAAAAAGGCCGAAATATCATTTTTGGCCGTTTTTAATAAGTATTTAAATTTTTTTTACAAATTGTATACATTGATCCTAAAAGGCTCACCCATTAGAAGTGTCTTCAATTAAGTGATTCAGTTACATCCTTTCCTTTTTTTCCGTCTCCTCTTCTCTCTCTTTTTTTTACATAAAAAATTTCTCAATCTATGCCCGAAATCTCCCTCTTCCCACCATTGCTGGCAACTTTATATTATTAAAAATTAAAAAAATATTCAGAAATTATATGATAATTGTATCATAATTGTATTTGAACTGTATCAGATAGATCAATCCTAAAACATAATTGTATCATACTTGTATCACAATTGTATCTAACTTGCTTCTACCAAAAATAAGACTTGATACAATACTAATCAATTAATATACAATTATCATATTTGTGATACAAATTGTAAAATTCGTGACAAACTCACAACAACTCGTAATAATATACAATGAATATACAATTTAATACCGTTCATGCAATAATTATCAGAGCCTAGGTTTACTAGGCCTCATGAGTCTTGATAGGGGTGGCAATTTGAGCCCAAACCCATCTAACCCGCCCAACTAGCCCAGATATTAATGGGTTGGGCTACAACCATTTTAGCTTATGGGTCAATTTGGGTTGAGCCCAAGTTAACCCATTATTTTTTATAACCTATTCTGACCCATTTAACAGCCCAAATAAAACCCATGAAACTCACTCAAAACAAAGTATCTTAACCTAACTTATGTAGAAATTTACTTAGTTGATCTAATTTTTTTATTTTTTGTATTTTTAATTTTTTGTTCTTTGTTTTTCTACGCCACTCACTCACCCACCCCACCACATCCCACCCAACCCCCTACACCACACCCCGCACAAATTCCCTGTAAAAGATAATTTTTTTGTTGTATTTTAAATTTTTAATTATTTTAATTTTCTATTATTTTATTTTTCTACACCCTCTACCCCTACCCCTCCCATGCTCCCTCCCCCTCACCCCCACCCCGGGCGCAAACCCACTAAAATTTGTCACGAACTCACGATTACTCGTAACAATATACAATTATCATACATTTATAATACAATTCCTGCAAGTGTGGAACTAACAAGGAGGCCGCTCAAGGAAGCCACAATTAATGTCATGAACTTCATTCTCCAAGTTTTCAAATTATCTCATGTTCTTTTAGATACGTCAAATTGAATTAGAACAACATTAGAAAAATACTTACCAACATTTATCGTTTTCACCAACTTAATGATAAACATGATATATGCATTTTAGACAAGAGGGGTTGCTCTAATGGTAAGCAATTTCCACTTCCAACTAAGAGGTTGTGAGTTCGAGTCTCTCTATATGTTTAAAATTAAGGATTCATAGTTTTTGTAATTTTACTTTACATATAATGACATAAGTTTATGATCCGCGTCGAAAATACTAGGTTTGAATAAACCGGTACCACCACTCTCAATCCTCCTTTTGTTTTATATACACTTTTTCATTTAACAATACTTAAATAATATGTATTTACACCTCACCACCGACCCCAATATATACATGCACTATATTATGATAAATTACATTGATTTAGTGTAGACATTTCAATGTGGTAAATATTTACCAAAACATTATGCGTTTTGTTTTCATGAGTCAGCCGAGAACAACTTGTATGGGTTAAAATATGACCAAACAAGAACCTGCGTGAAGAGGAATGACAAAAATTTACTTTGGTCTAGGTCGTATTCATACAACGCTATAGCGACAAGCATCTCGACCATGATCGGGGTCGTGTACTCAGAATGCTTGTACGGTGAATTGGATGATATGACATTTCAGAGAGTCAACCTATGATACAGTTAAATGACTTATGTACTCTGACAAATGATCGTTGTGTAAATGAGAATACCTAGTATATATACTAGGTGAGAGAACAAAAATGGAGGGGAGGCTTTTCAAAATCATACACTTCTTCCTAACTGGGGAGGGGAATTAGAGAATCCATCTAAAAAATGAGAGGAGGTTCAGAACCTTGCTGTCCATTCTTTCTGTAGCCTTCATTATGGAATAAATAAAGACATGCCCAGTGGTCATTAATGGTGAATTCCTTCTTTCTTCTTTATATTAGATTGCGGAGTAACTATGTCGAGAATGAATACAAGCTCATTATATACATTAGAATTTTTTCATTATCTTAAGGAGTTCATGAGCTTAACTTTACCTAACTTTTCTTACTTAGCATTCATTGATCAAGAATTAATTATATTTGGTTAGAATTTACTCATTATCCATCCATTAGATTAATTTAACTAAAAAGAGCTTAACACTTTTTGGTCCAACATAAATAACTAGAACAAAATGACAGCTAATAGGGAGGAGAAAAGGATAAGGAGGAAGACCACTACATGTATAAAGAATTTTCTAGCTAGAATTAGGTTAACAATATTAAAGGCCAATCAATTATTGCTTCACAATTTAAGATCCTATAGATATTTAATGCACATTGTCATTAGGAATGGGTCCTAGAATTAGACGTTAACAACGTGATAGCATGCATCAACAATCAAATCCCTGCAATATCATAGCCTAACAATATTGATTTACTTTGAGAAAGTAGATACCCATAGTATTTTAACATTATACTCTCTGAATTAACTTATTGTTTCCTGTCAACTGCCCAAATGAGATATAGGCTAAGATTCAGTGTGGATAGGTTTAAAATAAATATGAATTAATCATAATATATGTAACATCTTTTATTTGTATATCTATAAATAATTTGAGTCGAACGCAAAAAAATTAATCGGTTGAATCTACCAAATACGCTCTAGATCCGCCTTTGATATACGTCACTAAGTAAAAATTTACTACAAATTAAATGTTCATCCACTTTTCACCATCTCCATTAGCTACCGAATATCTTTCCCATATTATGCTTTTCTCTAATCTTTCCCATGTGCTTTCCAAAGTGGGACGTTTGATTTAGAAGAACTAACTAGTAAAAAGAACAATTAGGACCAATTTCTTTAAACTTTAAGCACTCTATAGCAGGGGCGGATCTATGTACACGTGTTACAGGAGATAAAAAAAGAGGAAAAAACATATTTGGGCAATATGTAAGAAATTTTTACATAACTCTAGTAGCAGTTAGCAATTAACAAATATGGCAGCTTATTAACTACATTTCTAGCATAAACCAATAATGCTGGACTGATCCCATTAAAATAGGGATTAGTAATTAATGTTAATCCACATAACTTTTGGAGTTTTCCCTACAATTTTCTCTACCCCATTTAATGTTGTGTAGTGTGTACCTTAAAACCCTCATTTTCTCCTCTTTTTTGAATAGTTGTACAGTTATAAAAAATTTCCACCCTAAATCCTTTCCTTTTGCGTCTATTCAATCCAGCTTTTGTTTTCAATTTATTCCTTATTTCATTCCTCCTTCAAGTAATTAGTTTTACCTCTATTTTTATACTTATATACGTAGTATATTAAATTTAATTATTCATTGTGTTATATAATTATTAAAAACATGCTGAATAATGATGGTATATATGAATATATTAATAGTATATCTTAATGGTATATATAGACTATATTATACTTGTGGATAACTATTGTATATAACGTATTTTATTGTTATAATATGAAGCTTATAATATAATATTATTGGTATAGTATTTGTATTATTTGGCTATATATAGTATATAATTCTTTTAACATTAATTAGTTGTTTAATGCATGAACATATACGATGTATATTCAGCATATATTAAATTTAATAAGTCAATTAACTGTATATTTATTGAATTATTTTATATATTTAGTGTATATATACCTCATATATACTACCTCAAGGATAAACCACTGCCACCGCAATTCCATCACACACAGCCTTCACCACCGCACCCGTAAATCTTCAAAAATACCATTTAACACATCATTTTTTAAAGGAGAAGAAACAAGAAGGAAGCAAAATGAAGAATAAAAGGAAAAAAACGAGAAACATAAAAAATCAACTTCAATAGCCACTAATATCTAAAATAGCTTTCTATTTGGTCAAAACATGTATTGACAAAGAATAAATAACGATCAAGATCTACTAATTCACATTAATAGTGTTCTCATATGCCACCAAAAAACGATACTGATTTTTGATTGGTAACAACATAACAGTCAAATGCTGAAAAGATTAATGGAGATGTAGCTTAGGTTGCAAGAAGAGAAATTAGAAATTAGGTTGAGGGTTGATAAATATGGTGATAAGAATAAAAAAGAATTCCATAATTTGTGGAGTTAATTTATTACTCTGAAACATAATTTTTGCATTAGGCTAATAATGTAAAAAAAAGTGCTATTTATGAAATAAACTAGAAGTGATTCTATTTTTCTAAATAATTATTCTCCAAACGAATTTAGCTAGCAATTAAAAGCCCTAAGAATTTCTTTCCTCATTTTATCGGCACGATTAGGGGCATTCATGATTCAATTTGAATCGATTTTTCCCTAAAAAGAAACCAAATCAATTAAGTGAATTTTTTAAATATTAGAACCAAACCAAATTAATTAAGTCAGTTTTTTTTCGATTATTTGTCGTTTTTTTCTTGAACATAAGATATACATTACCAAACACATATTGCAGCGACCATATTTTCAACGTAACACTATCAAATCAATTATCTTTTTAGAAAAGAATTATTTACCAAGATATATTGATGATAATTGAATCAAATAGTAATAAATAATTTAAAGACTCAATTAAAAATATATTATTTTTAATACAAATAAATTCTTACACTTAACAAAAGAAAACACCAATCAAATTTAAATGTAAAGGTAAAGAACTATACTAAAAGTACAAACTACTAACATTTACCATAAAATTTTTGAAATTTTATATAAAATATAAATATATATCAATATATATAAGTATAATAATTTTGAAATAACTACTCCTATATTCGATTTAGTTCATTTTTTTTTTCCAATTTTTTCCTAATTAAAACTAAATCCAAATCAAATTTGATCGATTTTTAAAATTCCAAACCAAAAAGTATCTATTTAGTTCAATTTTTCGAATTTTTATAAACAGTCATAGGCATGACTAGAGATAAATAGGCTTGTGATTTCTATGACCAAAAAATATTTGGCATTTTAAACATGATAGATAGAAATCAATTTAGTAATACATGTGATCCTTCTCAAATTCTCTCCGTGAAAAGAAATTGCCGACAAGAAGCAGTATTTTCTACTAACACCTAATTCCAATATCACGTGTAACAAAGCAAACAAACATTCAGCGCAAATCAAGATTAAGCGAATAAAGAATCCGAAGTTTAAGAAAAAAAAATGAAAATTTTAAAATTTATAATCCTAAACAAATCAAAATGAAGACCAAAATATTTATATGATTGACTAAAATTATAACTTTAAGCTAAATTATTACCAAATTCAGAAAGAATTCATTCAAACGGACCAAAAAGTAAATAAGTTCACATAAACCGAAACACAAAACACAGGGAATATACCATACCCAAAGATTTCACTTATCGTGTTAAGCAGAAAGAAATTATAGTTATGCATAATAATCAAATGAATAAACTTAAAATGAAACCATAACAAGTTAACAACACAGACAAAACTATCAATTTAAGCTATATACAATACATTTGCAGTGTCTACAAGTCTACAACAATAACAAACCAAAGTGTAAGGGTAAAGTGTACGTAAAGAAGCAAACAACAGTCAGTAACAACAAGAGCATCTCATTATACTTCTATTTCATTTCATTACAAAACACATAAGATTAAAGATGCAAGAACTTATTAAATTTGCAATATCTCAACACCATCATAAACTCATAAAATCAAGCATTTTCTCCACCTTTCATCTCCACCTCCAAACTATCATCAATTTGCATGTTCCCTTTGAGAGGCTCATAATACTCACCCAAATATCCACCAAGATGACTATACAAAGCACTCTTATCAATCCTTTCATTATGATAACTCTTACACACATAGTAAAACAAGCTTTGTACCAAAAGTCCCACCAAAATCACAACCACAAGAACACCAATCAAGATCCCACCAATCAAAATCCTAGTAAATAGACTGTAACCAGCCTCATGTGCACCACCATCTACAACAATTGCACTAAAAGCAGTGCTAGTTAAACCAAATATAACCAAATACCCTAAAACCATTACAGCTGCAATCCTCATTTTTCCCTTTAATAACTCATAACTTTTCTTTAAAGCTCCAAGACCTTGGATTGGTTCAAGAACAGTAACAACACTAGCAAGATGCCATAAGGCACTTAAATAAACATGCACTATGAGGAAGAAAACAGAGAGGACAAAAACAGAGATGAGAAACAGAGTTACACTGTTCTTGCTCTCAAACACAATTAACATGAGCACAATGAAAAAGGACAAGACAGCGTTGTAAACAAGCATGGATAGAAAAACCCATATAAAAGTTATGAACAGACGTCGTAAGATGCTAGGAATAGCAGTGATTATAGAGGAGAAAGATACTTGTTTTGAAGTGTAAAGTGAGGCGACAGTGAAAACAACAGCAGCAGTTGAAAGGAGAGAAAAAGCCAAGAGGAAAACCAAGTAGCAGAATTGGAAGAAGAGGAGTTTGGTCCATTGAGAAGCGTGAGAAGATTTTGGGTTTTCACGGAGCTGATCAAGAATTGGATGAGTGAAAAGGGAATGAGCCAAGATTGCAAAAGAGAGTGGCAAGATTAAGCTGAGAGTAATACGGTAAAAAGTTTGTGGAGATCTTTTTGGTATAGCAATTGATTCCTTCACAATTGATGGTAAACTTAAGTGTTGAAGCTCTTCTGGTGGCAGATCCATGGTTTTCTTGGTTCAAAATTGGATCTTTTTGCTCAGAGAAGAAAGATTGGAAACAGGGCGGTAGGTGTAAGAGATGGTGTCTTTGGTTATCTGAGGTGAGAGAGCAAAGACAAGAAATTATTGGAGTAATGAATTTGGCCCACAGTGGTCATCTACCAAAAACAAGAATACCAATATATTATTTGTAAGTATCAAGGACGACAATACTTTTCAGCTAACACAAGTCCTTGGATGACTTCACGTGAAACACCTTTTTTTTTTCTTTTTCTTTTTTCTATATTGTCGTTAGTTGATTTTTAAACATTTGATATGGATTTGAAGAAAATAATACATATCCCCTACTTATTATTTCAAAAATTTGGTGGGTTAAGTTAGAGGGTATTTGGATTGGATTTTAAAAAGTAGTTTAAAAATTTTAAAATTATAAGTCGGTAATATTTAATTTTTGATTTTTAACTTATTTTCGTATTTTTTATGTCTAAAATAGGATATTTTAAGTATTTTTTATTATTATCAAACACCACAAAAATTAGAAAAATATTTAAAATAAGTCAATTCAAATACCCTCGTAATATTTGGCCAGAGACGGACCTATACTTGTATAAGAGGGATTATCGAATCTCGTTAACTTCGACAAAAAATTTAAATATATAAATATATATATATATATTAAAAACAGTCATATATTTCGCTTGAAATCCTTAATATGCAAAATACATTGCGATACTGATTGTGCAGTTAATTAGCTCAAGTATACTCGCAATCTTCAAATCCGAATGCCGTCAAAACTATCAGAAATAATTATTGAATTAATTCACTTCTTTTAGTTTGTGATTTAGAGGAAGAAATCTTAGTTATGTGATAAATTTTCTTGATCTAAAACGATGGCAAGTCATGCCTTTGTTCATCTATATATCTTACTCGTTCTTACACTTACTTGGTTAGTTGTCACTACGAGATGGTTTCTGGCTCAATCCTTCTTTCAGCCTGCCTTCCACGTGTATTTTTTTGGTGGAATGCCACGTGTATGTTGAGTTCCTCCTAACCCACATATCAAAAAAGCTACAAAGAAAGTAAATAAATACTTAGGGAGTAGATCTTTTTTGTCTTTTGTCATTCATTTTTTTTCATCACTATTTATATAACAATAAATATAATTTAAAGAAGTTAAGTGACTTGAAAGTTAAAGTTCATGCATTAAAAAGAAGCTAAAAGTAAATTAATAAATTACTTTAATACATAAGCTAGACTTATCTATTCATAGAGTTTGGTCTAATTTTAATGAAAGATTAAAGAAGGAAAAGGTTTTGTAATATTTGAAATCATAATGAAGGAGGTATAACAATTCAAAATGTTAAGATAATTATTTCTACGTAACTCTCCCTTAAAAACTGATAGGATCCGTTGAATGGCCTAAGTCATACATAATCTAAAGAGATCTAGAAAAGGTGTTTGACAATTCTAAAGGATTTCAAAAACAGGAATTATAAAGTAGGAAAATTTAGACATTAAACTGAAAGAAAATAATTAGTGCTGGCAAAATAGATTAAAAAAATAGTTATTCATCCATATTATTTATTAAACAATAGGTTGAATGATAAATTTTTTTAAAAATAATTAAATATAAATAAAAATCATATTATCTACTTAAAAAATAAATAACTAATTACAGTTAAACGTACTGCCTGTGTGACACTAAAGATGGAACACACGACCACTTATTTTTCAAATGTAGCTTTACATCATTAATTCGGTCTAAAGTCCTGGTATATAGGGGTGGGCATCAGCCGATTCGGTTCAGTTATGAATATTATCGGTTTAGCATATCGGTTATCAATTTACAAATTTGATAAATCGATAACCAAACCGATGAGATATCGGTTATCGGTTATCTATCATTATCAGATTGGTTATCGATTTACCCGATAAGATAACTCAATCTAGAGTTAAACAAAAAAGAGAAAACAATTCACTGGAGTTAAGCAAAAAAGATAAGACAATTCACTGGAGTTAAGCAAAAAAGAGAAGAATTCACATATAGTATATTCCCCCATTTATGCGTTATGTCACGTGGCCACAACTATAATAGTATTAATTCTTCAATAACAGTTGTCCAAATACATTAATAATAATAATACAAAGTAGTAGTAATTTCACCTTAAAATTAACAAGTCCAAACATATAGTACTAACAATCCAAGATAAACTGGATGTTGTTTGTCAAATGCCTAACCTGAAAAAAGAAACCATAAAGCAAAACCTTGATCTGTGTATGAGCAATACTAACACAGAAATGAAAAACACCTAGAAGGCAAGAAAATATTGGCATGTTGTCAAAGCTCAGCATAGTGTACAAAAGAATAATGTTAAGAGATATACCCAAAACTGACGAAGATTGTCGATTGAGAATTGATAAGTGCGAAGAGAAATTGATAGTAGGTATAGGCTGCACAACGTGAGCTCACAATTTTAAGAAACAAAAATAAAAAATAAAGAATCATTAACAGTAAAAAATATCAATATGAAGATGAATTTTGTTATAGAAATTAAAAGCCTAATATATAAGACGGAGAATTAAGTAAGGAATAACTAGTAAGGTCTATGAAGAATGCAAATGAAGCAACTGAAAGTGCGTCTGAGAATGAATCGAAGCCCTAGCATACGTATATACTTAAGGGTAAAATTATAATTTTATTAATTCTTATTGGATTATCGGTTAACCCATTAACAACATTGCCAAATCGAGACCCAACGATAACCCAATAGTAAAAAAATTCTAAACTGTCCGAACCGTTAAAACTAATAACTCGATACCGATAACCCAATAAACAATTAACGATTCAAATTATTAATTTTATCCTATATATGCCCAACCCTACTGGTATATCCAGGAATTTCTAAAAGCACTACAGGATGAAATGAAGTGGAGGCATCTATTACCTATGGCAAGAGAAAAATCAAAGTATTTTCCAGAGTAAAGAAAGAAACCTTGAGACTATGGAAACTGATCATACAAGGCAAAAATCAATGGTGCAAGAAGATAGAAAGTCACTTCCAGAAGCTTAATTTCTATCCATAAGTAGCTGCAGTAGCTTTAGAGATGAGATGTAGGTTGTATAGTGAAATTGGGCTGGAAAGATGTCAGTTGTATATGAAGTTGGGGATTTCCATCTTCAGTTTTTTTTCGACTTGTCTTACTTTAAATACTTTTACTTGGCAATAAAATGACTTAACTCCCAAAAAACAAGCTTCAACTGGGGTTTTGTAACGATCCAAAATTCCAACCCGGTCGTGATGGAGTCTCTCGTGGGGACGAGGCTAGCCAACAACAAAACATTACATCTCTTTATGATTACTTAGCAGGAATAAGTCTAATTTACAGATAATATGATCACAAGTGCGAAGTAAACATGATAGAACAATGAAAACCATCTCGACTCAGCCCGAAATCGGGGTGTCACAAGTCATGAGCTACTACAGAGTTTACTAATATTTTACAAGTCTGGAATTATCATAAATAACAAAAGATAAGGGAGAAAATGGGGATGCGGATGTCAAAAGCTACCTCGTTACTCCTAGTCACTGCCTGGTCTGTAAAGAATCAGCGCTCATGAGCGAACTCAGCTGAGCCTGTATCTCCACATATGGTGCAGGGAGTAATGTGAGTACTCCGACCCAGTGAGTAATAAATATAAATAATGACCGGAAGCATGAAATCTCATAAAGGTACAATATAACTCTATCTCAAGCAGTAAAATCAATTAAACAATAAAAATCACAAGGCATCAAATAATTCTCTTTTTAAAATAATGGAAACAACAATTTCAACAATTAAGTGATAATCAAAAGTTTACCCCTCGGACTCAATATCAAACTCTTAGTATAGTATCATCCCCGCGGGCTCATTCCCAACTCACCAGCATACAACATCAGCCTCTCGAGCTCACTCTCAACTCACCAAACACAAACAACGGCTTCGTGGGCCCACTCCCAATGCACCTGGGTATCCTGCGCTCACTGGGGATGTGTATAGACTCCGGAGGGGCTCCTACAGCCCAAACGCAATATCAATAGGCCTTAAAGCCTTCACACATCACACTCGAGGTCTGAAAGCCTCCTTACATCACTCAACATATCCTCACATATAGCCCTCGGCCTCAATTAGTCCAGAAAATAATCATAAGCCCCTTGGGCATCACTAAAACAATGGTGCTCAACTCAACAACATTATAAATATTATTAAATCTCAACTTGAGTATAATTATAGCGGAGTTCACGAAATAATATAATTCAATTGGACTGAATTCAAATAATATTTCAATTGCTAAGGAAAATGGTGATGGAAATTCACAAAAAGATTTCAAATAATTGGCACGAAGCCCAAGTATGGCAATAAGCCCAAATCATGATAAAAATCAATAATTCTTTATCAAATACACGGTAATATATAAATCTGGATGGACCAAGTCAAAATCCTTAATAGTAAATGACTCTGATCTCGTTATACAACGCGTGTCTCACCTCAACATAGCACTACATTGTGCAATCCAGGGTTTCAAACCCTCAGGACATCATTTAAAATCATTACTCACCTCAATCCGAGTAAAATCCTTCTCCGAAATGCCTTTTCCCCTCGAATCGGCCTCCAATCGATCCGAATCTTGCCACAGTTAATTCAATTACGTCAATACTAATTATTGGAATTAATTCCTAATCCGAAATTGCATTAAAATTCATCCGAAGTCCCCACATCTCGGAACCCGTAAAAATTACGGAATATGAACCCCTATCCAACCACGAGTCCAACCATATAAATTTTTCCAAAATCCGACATTGGATTGGCTTTTAAATCTTAAATATTCAACTTTATAGAATTTTAGAAAATTCCTCCATTTCCCTTCAAATATCAATAATCTAAAGCCAAAAATGAATGTTTATTCATGAAATATAATCACAAGAGAGTCAAAAATACTTACGCCAAGTTTTTTCGTGATTTCTCGCTCAAAATTGCCCAAAATCCGAGTTTGTAACTCAAAAAAAAAAAAAAAAAAAAAATAGTGTGCGTACGAGCACTGTTCATGTATACTATATACGGGTACTGTACACCGGTATTGTTACGTAAGTGCGATCACTGTTCACACGTACGAAAAATGCAGAAATTGCCCAGAAAATTGCAGCAACTTTTCTTTTCACTAAAAAGGCTCTAACTCTATCACACAAACTCAGAATTAGACGATTCTTATTCCTATGAGTCATAAATAATAATACGAACACTAATATTCAATTAAAACTGAATTCGGAGCTCATTTGCCCAGTTCAATACCTATTTCGCGCGTTAAATAATTAACTCACATTTCGCGTCCAAAACCCTATCGCGACTTGATAAAATTAAACCAAAATTTTCAGATCAGTCATATAATTCATGATTTAAATTCTAGAAGTCTCGAAATCAAATTTCAATCTCTAGAACCAAAAATGGACCTTTGGATCATTAGAGGTTTATGCTCAAAACAACAAAAATCTTCCAAAAATGACCTGTTGGGCATCCAAAATACACCCGAGGTCCCCAGGACCTCAACCAAAAGTACATACACATTTTAATGCCTCATTCAAACTTGCTCGAACCATTAAAACACTATCATTTTAATGGCTTTAGATCAAAATCATCAATTTTCATCAGATCAAGGCCTAAGTTAAACTAAAACTTTCAAAACTCATATTCAATCAAAAACCCGACCTAAACACCTCCGAATCAACTAAAATTTTGCGCACAAGTCCAAAATCACCTAACAAAGCTACTAAAATTCTCGAAATTCCATTCCAACTCCCAGATAAAAATATCACCTATCAATCGGAAATCGTCAAAATACTAACTTCGCCAAAATAGGCTAACTTCTTCATCGGACTTCTAAAATTACTTCCAATTGTGCTCATAAACTTAAATCATCATCCGGAGCTAACATAATCATCGGAATTAAATTCTAAGCCCTCTAACTCACAAGTCAATATCCGGTTGACTTTTCCAACTTAAGTCTTCTTAAAAGAGACTAAGTGTCTCATTTCTTAATAAAATCACTCCCATTAAATTCTAACGCACCCAATACCGATAATGAAATATAAGGAAGTAGAAAATGGGAAGAATGGGATAGTAACTCACGAGATGACAGGCCTGGTCGTCACATTCTCCCCAACTTAAATAGATGCTCGTCCTCTAGCATACCTAGAGTCATCCTAGAAGCCAACAAATAACTGAATAACCTTACTAAGTATGTACCCGGGGGTGATCCCACGTTACCATATCTCATATAGATCTGATGACACATTTAAATCGGATTTACACAATCCAGTCTAGCCCATAAATCATAGAACTACTTTTTTACTTCTGAAACCATCAATATGATCAAAACCTCACACCAATACTTGAATAGTCTCGAACCAGCTGTAATAACCCATACTTGCAACCTCGGATGAAATCATATGATATACTGCATAATCCAAGCACTCGAAACGATAATTTCTATTCACAACAGTTGGCCACAACAACCAAATACCGATAAAAAATACCCTATTGGCTAATGTCTTATTCCAACACTTTCATATACTGCCAACGATGAATGAGACACGCAGCAAACCATAATCATTTTTTCAGATCAACCAATTATGAAACCACACCCCTTTTGACTAATACCACAACACATTTCCGAGTTGAACCTCGCTATTATCCTTCTAACAAGCCGAAATCAAATATGTTCGTATTCCTCTATGAACCCAATGATCATCTCAAATCCAACACACCACTCTGGTGATATGATACCTCAATATAGGCCTAAGACACAACTTGCATAATATGTGCACCAATAAGAAATGCTCCGAACATACTCAAATCATGAAAATGACTCAACTAAGAGAGTTGTACCTCAAACTCACTAGTACTGCCACAACACAAGGCTGAGACCTTATCTCACTGTCACGACCCAATTTCGGTCGTGATGGCGCCCAACACTAAAGCTAGGTCATCTAGACTAACAAACTGTTTTCACAATCAAATATCAGTCCCAAAAGGATAACTTAAGAAGATTATATGAGTCAATAGATACTCCAATAACAATAGTATTAATAAATACTGAGAAGTGCGGATAACAAAATAACACTCCCAAAAGATCTGGGGTCACGAGTATAGAGCCTCTAAACAAAACCGAATAGTAATAAAAATACTGAATGAAATACTCAAGTCTGAAATATATAGTAATAACTGAATGGAAAGAGGAGCTAGGTTCTGCGAACGCCGGCAGCTACCTTAGCAACTCGAAATAACTATGATAGAAGGTGGAGTCCTCGTCTAACCCTCCTGTGTACCTGAATCTGCACACAAAGGTGTAGGGAGTAGGGGTGAGTACTATGTACTCAGTGAGTAAAAAGTATATATTAATAGTTGAAAGCAGGAAAAATCCACAGAATACCACAAAGTAAAGCTAAACTACAACCCGATACCTCCTACAAACTAGTAACAACAACAACCACAATTAGCACAGATAATTCACAGATAACAATGCAATGCAATGCACATTGCCGCTACAGCGTGTATCCCGATCCATTTAACGTCGACGGCGCTTACTGGGGGTGTGTACAGACTCTGGAGGGCTCCTTCAGCCCAAGCGCAATATTCATATCATCTGCTGTGATGCGCAGACCGATCCTTAGATCCTCTGCTACGGCATGCAGCCCGATCCATCCTCAGTCCACAACATGAATATGAGTCACACAATAGTTCAAATTATTTATCTCCGGGTTCCAGTTCATTAATAATGAAAATACTTTAATTTTTATTTAATTTCCAAGAACAAGTGACTTAGAATTTCAACATGGTGATTTCAAACCAGGACTGAGATCAGTGATTAAGCAAATCAAGCTATCACACATATATATCTATCCCCTAGGGATACTACAGGTCGGCACAAGGCCCCAAACATGGCTTTCAACCCACAAATATATCTAACACAGTGTGTGTTTCAACCACATATATCATGTTATTCATATCCGGGATGGACCAAGTCTCAATCCCTCGTCATAATCAATCACGCACCTACCACGGGGTGCGAGCCACACCCTACTAGCGTCACAATGTGCTAAGTCGGGGTTTCGAACCCTCAGGCTACCATATACACTAACTACTCACCTCTAGCCGACTGTGGACTCATCCGCGATACCTTTTCCCTTTGAATTTTCCACCTCGTGCATCGAATATAGTCAAAACCACAACAATTATATCAATACGGGTAAAAGAAACATAACCCAATCAAATTTACTTGAAAAACACAATAATGCACCAAGTTGGTAAAAGCTGGGCCCCAGGCCTGCTTCTAAAAAAATTTCAAAAATAATACCAACGGATTCTTCGTCTCGCCACGAGTCCGTGTATATAAAATTTATCGAAATCGAAGTTCGAATGGCCTTTCAAAACTCAAAAAATTATTTTCATAATCTAGGCCCTAGTTCCTCACAATTTCTACCCAATTTCATGATTCTTTATGTTGATTCTAGCATAAAATCGTGCTTTTGAGTCAAGAAACTTACCTCCAATGTTTTCCCGACAAAATCCTCTTACTTCCCATCCAAAAGCTCTCCAAAACGCTCACAATTTATGATAAAATAGGTTTTGCTCGCGGGGGTTCTGTTATTAAACCCATCTGTTAGACCTGACTTTTACTCTATGCGATCGCGACACCATGTACGCGATCGCGATGAACAATTTTTCCCAGGCCCTTATTTACCTTACGCGATCACAGGAGTCAGTCCGCAATCGCAGTGAACCAGGTTACCCTTCTACGCGATCGCAGGGCAGCCTACGAGATCGTAGTGCATTCTTGCCCAAGCCTATGCAATCGCAAGCCTCTTCACGCGATCGCATAGAGCAAATCCTGGCTTCCCAATTTCTCTTCGACGTGATCAAAGCCCCATGCTCACGATCGCAGTGAAGAAAAATAACTGGCACGTGCTGCTGCAATTTTTGCTGCATTTTTCTAACTAAAAATTCCCGTTGGGCATCCAAAATCATCCAGAGACCCCTGGGACCTCAATCAAAAGAACAAATACATCACATTACCTCATTCAAACTTGCTCGTAACATAAAAATACCATCGTACACATCAAAATCACCAATTTCACACGGATTCAAGCCTAAGTTTCTTTAAAACTTCCGAAACTAACATTTGATCTAAAACCCGACCTAAACACCTTCAAATGACCTGAAATTTTGCACGCATATCCAAAATCACCTAATGGAGCTACTGCAACTCTCTGAATTTCATTCTGATCCCCGGATCAAAATGTCACCCACCGTTCGGATTTCGCCAAAATTCAATCTTAGCCAATTCAATTCTAAATCTACACCGGACCTCTGAATTCGATTCCGATTTCTCTCCTAAGTCATAAATGATCTCCCGAAACTAGTCGAATCATCAAATTTCCATTCCGAGTTGTCTAACTCACCGGTCGATATTCGGTTGACTTTTCCAAACTATTCTTCTCATAAAGAGGCTTATGGCCTCATTTCTATCTAAATTCCCTCCGATTTGCTTCTAACTTTCCAAACACATATGAATTAGCATATTGAAGTATTAAATGAAGAAAACAGGATGATAACTCCGGTAACGATGGGTCGGGTCATTACATTCTCCCCAACTTAAACAAACGCTCATCCGCGAGCGGGTTAAGAAACATACCTGGAGTCTCAAATAAGTGTAGATATCTGCTCTGCATCTCCTGTTCGGTCTCCAAAGTTGCTTCCTCCACGGGACGACCTCTCTACTGCACTTTCACTAAACTTATGTCTTTAGATCTCAGCTTACGAACTTTTCGACCTAAAATGGCTACCGACTCCACATCATAGGTCAAGTCCTCATCCAACTGTATCGTGTTGAAGTCTAACACATGTGACGGGTCTCCAACGTACTCCAGAGCATAGATACATGGAACACCAGGTGAACTCCCGATAAGCTGGGTGGCAAAGCAAGCATATATGCCACCTCCCCAACTTTCCTAAGCACCTCAAAAGGTCCAATGAACCTTGGGCTCAACTTTCCTTTCTTTCCAAACCTCATAACGCCCTTTATAGGCAAAACTTTCAGCAACACCTTCTCACCTACTGAATAAGACACATCTCGGACCTTCCGATCTGCATAACTCTTCTGACACGACTGAGCTGTGCGAAGTCTCTCCTGAATCACCTTCACCTTATCTAAGGCATCTTGGACTAACTCTGTCCCTAACAACCTAGCCTCGCCGGGCTCGAACCAACCAACTGGAGACCTACACCGCCTCCCATATAAAGCTTTATACGGTGCCATCTGAATGCTGGACTGATAGCTATTATTATAAGCAAACTCCGAAAGAGGTAAGTAATCAGCCCATGAACCACCGAAATCAATGACACAAGCACGCAACATGTCCTCTAGTATCTGAATTGTACGCTCGGACTGCCCATCCGTCTGTGGATGAAATGTTGTGCTTAACTCTACCTGTGAACCCAATTCTCGCTGAAATGTCTTCCAGAACTGAGAAGTGAACTGGGTACCTCTGTCTGATATGATAGAAATGGGAACTCCATGCAATCTCATAATCTCACGGATGAATATCTCTGCTAACCGCTCTGAGGAGTATGTAGTACACACTGGGATGAAGTGAGCTGACTTGGTCAGCCTATCCACCACCACCCAAACTGAATCAAACTTCCTTGCTGTCCGAGGGAGTACACTAACAAAGTCCATAGTAATCCTTCCCCACTTCCACTCAGGAATATCAATACGCTGGAACACACCACCAGGCTTCTGATGCTCATACTTGACCTGCTGACAGTTTAGGCACCGTGCCACATAATTCACAATATCTTTTTTCATCTTTCTCCACCAGTAATGCTGCATCAAATCCTGATACATCTTTGCGGCACCTGGATGTATAGAATACAGCGAGCTGTGGGCCTCCTGCAATATCAACTCACGAAGGCCATCAATATTGTACATGCATATCCGGCCTTGTATCCGGAACACACCATCACTATCAATAGTGACATCTCTGGCATCATCATGCTGAACTCTGTCCTTAAGGACAAGCAAGTGTGGATCATCATACTGGCGCTCTCGAATACGGTCATATAAGGAAGATCGAGATACCACGCAAGCCATGACCCGACTGGCCTCAGAAATATCCAGCCTCACCATATGATTAGCTAACGCCTGAACATCAACTGCAAGGGGCCTCTCTCTAACTAGAATGTACGCCAAGCTGCCCATACTAATAGCCTTCCGGCTTAAGGCATCAGCCACTACATTGGCCTTCCCAAGATGGTACAAAATGGTAATATCATAGTCTTTAAGCAATTCGAGCCATCTCCTATGCCTCAAATTGAGATCTTTCTGCTTAAACAAATGCTGAAGGCTGCGGTGGTCTATATATACATCACAAGATACACCATACAAGTAATGCCTCCAAATCTTCAATGCATAAACAATGGCAGCCAACTCTAAGTCATGAACCGGGTAGTTCTTCTCATGAGGCTTTAGATGACGATAAGCATATGCAATGACTCTACCCTTCTGCATCAATATACAACTGATCCCAACTCTCGAAGCATCGCAATACATTGTATAAGACCCTGAGGCTGATGGTAACACAACTACCAGAGCTGTGGTTAAAGCCGCCTTCAGCTTCTGGAAGCTCTGCTCACATTCATCAGACCACACAAATGGAGCATTCTTCTATGTCAACTTAGTCAAAGGTGAAGCAATAGATGAAAAACCCTAAACAAATCTGCGGTAATAGCCTGCCAAGCCGAGGAAACTCCGGATCTCAGTAGCTGAGGAAGGTCTGGGCCAATTTTGTACCGCCTCGACCTTCTGTGGGTCAACCCGAATACCATCACTAGACACTACATGTCCCAGAAAAGTCACAGTATCAAGCCAGAACTCACACTTAGAGAATTTTTCATAAAGCTTTTCCTCTCTCAATCTTTGCAATGCCACCCTCAAGTGTTATGCGTGCTCCTCCTGGCTACGTGAGTACACCAGGATACCATCAATAAATACGCTCACGAAAGAATCAAGGTACGACCGAAATACATTGTTCATCAAGTGCATGAATGCGGCCGGGGCATTAGTCAGCCTAAAAGACATCACCAGAAATTCATAGTGCCCATATCTCGTTCTGAAGGTTGTCTTCTATCACGACCCGGATTTTTCCCCCAACATCGGGATCGTGATGGCGCCTACTCGTGGTAGCTAGGCAAGCCACTGTATTCCCTGGAGCTTATCAAACAAGTCCTCAATAGGAGGCAATGTGTACTTATTCTTCACTGTCACCTTGTTCAGCAGCATGTAATCAATGCACATTCTCAATGTGCCATCTTTCTTCTTCACGAACAATACCGGTGCACCCCAATGTGACACACTTGGGCGAATGAACCCCTTATCTAAGAGTTCCTAAAGCTATTCTTTCAACTCTTTTAACTCAACTGGTGCCATGCGGTAGGGAGGAATAGAAATGGGCTGAGTGCCCGACATCAAGTCAATACCAAAATCGATATCCGTGTCAGGCGGCATGCCCGACAGATCTGCTGGAAATACATCCGGGAAATCCCTTACAATGGGGACCGAATCAAGACTGGGTGTCTCAGTCTCAACATCTCTAATGAAGGTCAAATAAGATAAACAACCCTTCCCAATCATTCGTTTGGATTTTATAAAGGAAATTACCATGTCGGATACATAATCAGTCACGCCACGCCACGCCACTCGATCCTCGGATTACTTGAAATAGCTAATGTAACTCTCTTGGCATGACAGTCCAGAATCGCATGGTAAGGAGATAACCAATCCATGCCTAGAATCACGTCGAAATCCACCATGCCCAACAGTAATAAGTCAACTTGGGTCTCTAAACCCCCAATAGTAACAACACAGGATCGATATACCTGATCCAAGATAACTATATCATCCACCGGGGTAGACACATACATGGGCAAGGCAAGAATACCATGGGTCATACCCAAATGATGCGCAAAATATGATGAAATATAGGAATAGGTGGATCCGGGATCAAATAAGACAGAAGCATCCCTATGGCAGACTGAGATAATATCTGTAATGACTGCATCTGATGCACTAGCGTCCCTCATATCCGGAAGAGCATAAAAACGAGCCTGACCTCCGCCAGTACGATCTTCATCCCTAGGGTGACCTCTGGCTACCTGAACACCACTCCTAGCTGACTGTGCTGGTGCTGAAGAAACAGGAGCAGAAGACGAGGGCTGGTCCCCCTGCTGATACCGCTTACAAAGCAACTGGGGACACTCCCTCCTGATGTGGCCAAACTCACCACACTCAAAGCAACGGCCTGAAGCTGGAGAAAGGGACTGCTGAGAACCCATCGTTGTAGATGAACCCTGAGCTGAAGAAGTAGGAGCAGAGCTCTAAGATAGAAGGGCGCTTAGTGCAGGCTAACTCTGCTGACGACCCTGCTGACCCTGATATCCCTGATGACCCTGACGACCACGGTCTGATGAAGCTCCACTGGACTCTACACGACCTAACCGAGGAGATCTGAAAGAACGACCTTTGCTATGCTGAGGCTGGCCCCTAGACGGAGCACCACTGTAACTACCAGTACCACAAGGCCTCTTAGCTTTCCTCTCCTCACGCTCTCGGCGGCGGTCTGTCTCAATTTGGCGAGCCGCATCAACCACCTCCTCAAATGTAACTACTGAAGCCCTCTCTCTAGTCATCAATATACGGATAGGATAGATGAAACCATCTATAAATCTCCTAATGCTCTCTCGATCCGTCGGAATCATCCACATGGCATGACGGGCTAGCTGTGTAAATTTCAACTCGTACTGAGTCACCAACATATCTCCCTGCTTCAACCACTCAAACTGACGACGCAGCTCCTCCCTCTGAGACTGGGGCACATACTTCTCCAAAAATACCGTGGAGAACTGCTGCGAAGTGAGGGGCGCTGCCCCAGTAGGCATACGCCTCTCAAAATCCTCCCACCACTAAAATGCTGGTCCTGTGAACTGGAAGGTAGTGAAAGCAACCCTGCTGGACTCTAGAATACCCGTAGTATGGAGCATACGCTGGCACTTATCCAGAAAACCACGGGCGTCCTCGCCCTCAACACCACTGAATTCCGGAGGCTGTAGCCTCTCAAACCTCTCCAACCGACGCTGCTCATCATTAGGCATAGCTGGAACCACATGAGCTGGGGCTGGTGCAACAAGTGCAGCCGGTTGAGCTAGCTGAGCTGGAGTTGCCTCAGGTGCCTGTAAACCCTAAACTACCCGCTCGGGTGTGCGAGCAACGGGGGTCTGATTCCCCCCTACTTGTGAAGAAGCTGCTGCAGTTGAGGCTCCAACCACCTGAGCTAAGCCAATGCATACTGTGAGCACATGATTTTTGCATCGGGCAAACCATTCCAAAATTAAAACAAATATATTTTTGAGTGCAATTGCATGCCTTGTTTGAAATTAGCTAATTAGAAAAATCAAAAAATAGGTTGAGTACTTACTTTGTTTGAATTAATTAGTTTTAAGAAGAAAATTATCAAAAATAGTTTTTAATAGTGGAAATTAGGAAAAATAGTAGAAAAATTGCAAAAAATATTAGATAATTAGTGCAAGTAGGAGATTAAGTTGTTATAATATTTCATAAAAGAAAAAGAAAAAAATAAAATACATAAAAAATAATTAAAACATTAGAAAAATACATAGGAATAATGAAACTAGGCCAATTGAAATCCAATAGTTTGGCCCAGTGAATTAGCCCAAGAGGTAACCCGTTTGATCCCTAAGGTCATTCGATCTCAACCGTTAATCCTGTTAGATCCAATGGTTGAGATAAATAGTGGAGTTAATTAGTTAATTAATTGAGAGGATTAATCCCAGCCGTCCATCTGATTTGATCTAAGGGCCATCGGCTTTGGCCTTTCAAACAAC
This sequence comes from Nicotiana noctiflora, assembly GCA_032618575.1. Classification (NCBI taxonomy): domain Eukaryota; kingdom Viridiplantae; phylum Streptophyta; class Magnoliopsida; order Solanales; family Solanaceae; genus Nicotiana; species Nicotiana noctiflora. The sequence goes on from JASVEL010003470.1 coordinate 177,747, forward strand.
TGAACGATGTCGTTTATGTAACGCGTCTGGTGACCGTTGATCTTCATCAGATCAACGGTCTGGATTACCTTAGTCAATCAGCCTATATAAGGCTTCGGTCTGAAAGTTGGGCCATTTCTCCAAATCTCCTAACCCTAGCCGCCCAAGCCTCCCTCTCCTCTCTCCCTCTTCATCTTCTTCAGAGATCATCACAGACTTCACCGACCATGGAGGCCACCACCTTCCACGGTGGTCTCCGGCCATCTCCTTCACTTCTCTTATCCTCTTCATCATCTTCTTCACCTCAAACTCCAGAGAAACCCTAAAGCAGACCCCTTCTCCAGAACTCCGGTCACCAGAACTCACCACCGATGACCACCAAACAACGAACCACTCTTCCAAACCAATGCCAAAAGGACCGTCTTGGTCCGATCTACCCAACCGTACCACTCACCTCCCTCAAATCTCTTCGGAGCTCTTCGAATATCCAAAACAGTGTTGCCGGAAACCTAACTCCGGCAACTCGGAACTTCAACCCAAATCAAGACCCAACCTTTTACCCTCCCCAAATACCCCTATGCAAACCAAAAACCTAAAAGACTTCGCCTTGAAGTCTAAAACCAGAAAAACAGAAAGAAAAATGAAAAAAAGAGAATAAGGAAAAAGAGTCTGGAAGACTGGAAAAAGAAAAGAAAAATAAGAAGGCTAGGAAAGCTTGGGGGACAGACCCCGCAAAGCTAAGTCCCCTTCCCCCCTATGTTTAATTTTTTTTTTGTCCGTTCTTCATGTTTTCATGTTTTGCATGTCTTTTCTGACTCTATGCTTTACATGTTAGTTTTAGGGTTTTTCTTTGCTCCCTTTCCCGTTTCTGTTCATCTACCCTATATTTCACATCTTACTCTTGTCTGTTTCTCTGATTACATGTGTTCATCTCCTATATCTTGCCGTTGTTTCTTTGAGCCTGTTAGTGCTAGGGTTTCTGTTTGCTATTTTTTGTTCTATCTATCATGATTTCTTTCATCTGAGTTCAAAGATCTTGTCTGTTATCTTTTATTTCTGATTTGGGGTTTTTGATTCATGACTGTTGATTTTTTGTTTATCTCTCGTTCTCTCATATGTTTAGTAAGTCAAAAGTAGCTTTGATTCTCTTTTTCTCTTCATTATTGATTAAGTCATATAGTTTTGATCTGTTTTGATTCCTATAGCATAACTTCTCTTTTATTGTCTTGCATACTCTGTCATCTTTTCTTTCTTCATGTTGAATCTCTTCTGTGCGTTTTTCACTTTTGTCTATAAGTGTCTCTGTTGGTCTTCAATATCACATTCACATGTTTAAACTTGACTCTTAGTCTGCATTAGTCCATCTTTATTTAGCTTTCAATAGGTTTGAATGAGTCTTATTTTCTGGTCTTGTCATGTTTAGTTATAGTGTTAGGATTAACTGTTAGTTTCATATCTAAGTTTGTACTACTTCAGCTTTCCATGTTTTCACTGTTTTCCTTTTTAGCATAATTCTAGGATTAGCCATTAAACCCTCATGTCTACTTAAGGATTACTGCTCTAATAATACCCTCACAAATCCTTCACATGCATTTCAAATGTCTTTCTCCTGTCTTGTGGCATGGTAGATTCAATGCCCTTCTTTCATTATATTCTCCATGTCCTCCTGTTCTACATGCTTCATTCTGTTTGTCATGACTTGCATAAAAAGTGGTTTGGTCTGATTGATCTCATAGACCCATAGTTTCTTGTGAGCCATGCTTAAATCCTTCTCTAATTGTTTGTGATAGTCTATGCTTATATGTGTAACTGTGTCATGAACCTTGGTGATTTTAAAGTTTTCAAACTGTCATATGACTTGAACTGGTAGTAATTAGGTCTGAATTGACATGAATTCATACTGTATCACATGTAGTTTGATGATATGAGTTAATTGATTAAAATTCAACCATATCAATTTTCCTCTGAGTTTGGGTTGATTAATGCATTTTATTTGATTATATGTGATCCTGTGTGCAACAAATGTTGAGAATGATTAAGTTTTGCTAGTTCTTGTTAAATGTGAGTGTTTGATTAACATTGATTGAACCTTAGGGGATTGGTTATAGCTGCTAATGTTAGATTCCATGAAAATGGCTAGTTTTCAAATATGTTTAAAACTGAAAATGAACAAAAATAGGATATTGGGTAATAATTTACCAAGGAGTGGTTAACTTTGCAAAGTTGATCAACTCTATAAGGTCCAAACACACTAGTCCACCTCAAAAGGGGCTAGTTGTACAAAACTGGTTGAGCTTGCAAATGCAGGCTCACCAAGGCTCATTTGAGCCCTGAATCTTAGGTGGCTAGGTCTGCAAAGACCTTAGCCCAGCCTGTGATCAGTCAAAAAGGCTGGATTTCCAAAAGGGGCTAAGCCTGCAAATGCAGACTTGCCCAGGCTCATTTTTGAGCCCTGAACCACAGGTGGCTAAGCCTGCAAAGGCTTAGGCCCAGCCTGTGTTCAGTAATTGGGCTTCAATTGCCCGAGCTAAGTCTCAACTTGAGACTGGCTAAGTTTTAAATAGGCTAAACATAGTAATAAGGCAGGTTGGTCCTGCAATCAACTTAAAATGAACTAAAATAGGTTAATTATGCAAAAATTGGCTAAGTCTGCAAAGTCAGACTTGCCCAGACCCTTTTTGAGCCCCGAACCACAAGTGGCCAAGCCTGCAAAGGCTTTGGGCCCAATTGTGTTCAGCAAATGGGTTTAATTACCCAAGCCAAGTCTCAACTTGAGACTGGCTAAGTTTTAAATAGGCTAAGTATAATAATAAAGCAGGTTAGTCCTGCAATCAGCTTTAAAATGAATTAAATTGGTTAGTTTTGAAATAGTTCTTCAAGTTAGAACTGGCCAGTCCTTAAATACCAATGCAAGGACTGTCCCTTAGTTAAATAAGTCCAAAAATGCTGGAAACCTGACCTAGGTAGGTCGGGTAATTCAACAAAGTCACTAAGGGTATAAAAGAAAGCCAAATAGGTAAAATGGTGAATTGTTTAGAACATAAAGGGTTATGGGAGTAATTTGTACCCCTGATTTCTGCAATTTTGCAGAGATTAAAGGGTATAATGGTCTCCCTAAAAGGGAAATCAGTAAAAATCTTCAACCCTTAGGGATATGTTATTAAAAGGCTTTAAAAAGGAATCTTTAGAACCTTCCAGCACATGCTCAAAGGGATTTGATAACAGAAATTGGGGCCTAAGTGTAAGTTTAGTAATTTTAAGAGGGGAGAAGTGGGATTTAATCCCAAACTTTCTCCCCAAGTCATCAGCCCATTCCCTTCCTATATATACCTCCTGAAAAGGCTGATTAAAGGGGGGCTTCTGGAATTATTTCTTAGGATGGCTTTTAAGAGAAAAGTTCAGAGAATATAACATTAATATAGCAATAGGTTTTTCCCTGCATTTTTCGAGTAAGAACTGGTTGATATCCATCTAATCCTTTTGGGTTTTTGCTCGTACATTGGGTCTGGATTTCTGTGTGCTTTTGCTGTGGTCTTCATTTGTTAAAGCCCAAATTCCTACTGTTGCATTGTTGTTTGAGTCTTCTGCTGTGCCTTGCTTGCTTAACCCTTAGACTCATTGACTTCTTTGCTGATTCAGGTACTTTTCTATTCATTTGAAGCTATAATGGCGAGCTGATTGAAATAAAATGAAGACTTGGCTTATTTTTGTTATTGTTATGTACTGGTCTCTTAAACAGCTGTAGTCTTAGTTTGAATGTGTAGTATATTTATGTTACAGTAGATAGTAGTAGAGAAACAGACATAAAATGTTGTAATAGTTGGTAAATGTAGCAGTAGTGTAGTAGCAGTAGTACGTCACCTAGTTTAATTAGGAAAAGAACTTTAAAACATAAGCTGATATATCACAGTCTCAAGATCAGTAGTCGATCCTCACAGTAGCTTTTTTCGTAAAAAAAAAAATCAGAATCACATAGCTAACCATCCTATCATGAATCTATGTTTAAACATCTGATTGAGTCTAAATGAAGAAATACACGTATAACATGATAACTCAGTTTGAGCTGAATTTGCAATATCAATTGAGTTAGTTCGCAGTAGAATCGATAGTTAATAAGTGATTTAAAGGTTAGCATAAACTTGTTAATAGAGATTAAAGTTTGAGGTAATCTGTTAGTTAAAGTTCTGTGTATGATATATAGTTGGTTCAGACTTAATGATTCATGTACTGATTTTCCTTTGTATTAATGAAATAAAGATGCAGTTGAGTTCATTATTAGTGATTCATACTTATTCTGTTGTAAGTTTCTTAATCATGTTGTCATTGTTACGATTTAGTTTAAGCCCAAGAAATGACATATGCCTGAATGGTTGTATAAGGTCTGCTGGAACTATGAGCAAAGGCTCAAGAACGGCCTGGGTCTTTGGGACCTGGGCATATCTGATGCATTGAGACTCATTCCAGTGATCCAGGCCCAATAACAACAGAAATAATATGGGCCTGGAATACTTGGTACCAGTAATAACTAAGGGAAAAAACCAGTATAGATAACATAGTATATACATATTAAGATTGAGCCTTTAAAATTAAACCGGGACGAGCCTTACATGACACCGAATAGTGGGGCCCCCTTTAGTAATGAGATAAAATAACTAGACTCGGAAAGACTATTAGCGAATTCCATAGTCTTGCCCAAAAGAATTAAAAGTCGATAGACGCTATTAGGCACGATTTAATATACCTTCCTTAAAACGAGTGTGCACCTGGTGCGACTCAAATCTTAAATCTCGGCAAAGCCGAAATATACCAAAAGTCACAGGCGTACTGGTTGCGGTGTGACTCGAGGTGTGTTTTCGCGATGTCGCAATTCTATAAAATTAAAGTAAAAGCGCATATATGTTGTTAAAATCTGTATGGAGTCAAACAAGAGTCGAGAACGACAATTGAGCGACCGTGCTAAAACCACGGAACCCGGGAATGCCTAACACCTTCTCCCGGGTTAACGGAGTTCCTTATCCGGATCTTTGCTTCGCATACATTTTTAAGAGTCAAACTCCTCGGATTCGGGATTAACCGGTGACTTGGGACACCATTATCTTCCCAGGTGGCGACTCTGATTAATCTCAACAAAATCCCGAACCAACTGTCCTTTAAGTGGAAAAACTCCTTCCCTGATTATTATTATATCTCTTCCCGGGGTGTAGTAGTAAACATCGGCACATTACGTTTGCGTTTGTGCGGTAAAAAGGGAGGTGTGACACATACTGATAAAATCTGTGCTAAAGTCTCCTGAAGACCCGGTATCTCAATAGACATTGTCGGTGCCTGAACCTGAGCTGCTGGGGTGCCTGCAGCTGGAACCTGATCCTGAACATGGGCCACTGGTGCTGGGATCTGACCCTAAGTCGGGTCAGCTGGTAGGTCAGCAGGTGCTGTCACTGCTGCCCTACATCTGCCACAACCATGGCCTCTGTGTGCCACTAGTGGTCGTCCGCCAGTTCTGCTAGCACGTGTTCTCTCCATGTGCGAGAGAGTAGAATATGGAAAAGTTTAGTTTTTTGATAACACAAACCGCACGATATGAATCCAAGAAAGTGAAGTGTTTCCTAAAGTTCTGTAGTCTCCCGAGGATAGATACGGACGTCTACGTACCGATCCGCAAAAGTCTACTAAACCGGCTCATGACTCGCGAGTCCTAGTAACCTAACCTCTGATACCAACTTGTCACGACCCAATTCCGGTCGTGATGGCACCCGACACTAAAGCTAGACCAGTCAGACCAACAAATTGTTTTCACAATAAAATATCAGTCCCAAATAGACAACTTAAGAAGATTATATGAGCTAATAGATACTCCAATAACAATAGTCTAAATATATATTGAGAAGTGCAAAAATGAAATAACACTCCCAAAGATCTGGGGTCACGAGTCAGAGCCTCTAAACAAAACCGAATAGTAATAGAAATACTAAATGAAATACTCAAGTCTGAAACATATAGTAATAACTGAATGGAAAGAGGAGCTAGGTTCTGCGAACGCCGGCATCTACCTCAGCAACTCGAAATAACTCTGATAGAAGCTGGAGTGCTCGTCTAACCATCATGTGTACCTGAATCTGCACACAAAGGTGCAGGGAGTAGGGGTGAGTACTAACTACTCAATGAGTAAAAAGTATATATTAATAGCTGAAAGCAGGAAAATCTACAAAATACCACAAAGTAAAGCTAAACTACAGCCAGATACCTCCTACGAACTAGTAACAACATCAACCACAATTAGCACAGATAATTCACAGATAACAATGCAATGCAATGCAAATGATCGCTATGGAGTGTAGCCCGATCCATTTAACATCGACGACGCTTACTGGGGGTGTGTACAGACTCTGGAGGGGTTTCTTCAGCCCAAGCGCAATATTCATATCATCTGATGCGACGTGCAGCCCAATTCATCCTCAGTCCATAACATGCATATGAGTCACACAACAGTTCAAATTATTTATCTCCATGTTCCAATTCATTAATAACGAAATTACTTTAATTTTTATTTAATTTCCAAGAACATGTGACTTAGCATTTCAACATGGTGATTTCAAACCAAGACTGAGATCAGTGATTAAGAAAATCAAGCTATCACACATATATATATCTATCCCCTAGGGATACTACAGGTCGGCATAAGGCCCCAAACATGGCTTACAGCCCACAAATATATCTAACACAATGTGTGTTTAAACCACATATAACATGTTCTTCATATCCGGGATGTACCAAGTCTCATTCCCTAGTCATAATCAATCCCGAGTTCTGATGATTCAATAATCGTATTACTTCAATCCAAAGTTCTTAGTTACTTCGACTGCATGAGTCCTAGCGACACCTGCCACGGGGTGCGAGCCACGCCCTACTAGCGTCACAATGTGCTAAGCCGGGGTTTCGAACCCTCAGGCTACCATATACACTAACTACTCACCTCTAGCCGGCCGTGGACTCGTCCGCGATGCCTTTTCCCTTTGAATTTGCCACCTCGTGCATCAAATCTAGTCAAAGCCACATCAATTATATCAATACGGGTCAAAGAAACACAATCCAATCAAATTTACTTGAAAAACGCAATAATGCACCAAGTTGGTAAAACACGGGCCCCGGGCCTACTTCTCGAAAAATTCTGAAAATCATACCAACAGATTCCTCGTCTCACCACAAGTCCGTGTATATAAAATTTATCAAAATCGGAGTTCGAATGGCCTTTCAAAACTCAAAAAATTGTTTTCATAATCTAGGCCCTAGTTCCTCACAATTTCTACCCAATTTCATGAGTTTTGATGTTGATTCTAGCATAAAATTGTGTTTTTGAGTCAAGAAACTTACCTCCAATGTTTTCCCGACAAAATCCTCTTACTTCACGTCCAAAACGCTCACAATTTATGAAAAAATAGGTTTTGCTCGCGGGGGTTCTGTTATTAAACCCCTCTGTCAGACCTGACTTTTACTCTATGTGATCGCGGCACCATGCACGCGATCGCGATGAACAATTTTTCCAAGGCCCTTATTCACCTTACGCAATCGCAGGAGTCAGTCCGCGATCGCAGTGAACTAGGTTACCCTTCTATGCAATCGCAGGGCAGCCTACACGATCGCAGTGCATTCTTGCCCAAGCCTATGCAATCGCAGGCCTCTTCACGCGATCGCATAGAGCAAATCTTGGCATTCCAATTTCTCTTCTACGCGATCGCAGCCCCATGCTCGCGATCGCAATGAAGAAAAATCACTGGCACCTGCTGCTGCAATTTCTGCTGCATTTTTCTAACTAAAAATTACCGTTGGGCATCCGAAATCATCTCGAGACCCCCGGGCCTCAACCAAAAGTACAAATACATCACATTACCTCATTCAAACTTGCTCGTAACATAAAAACACCATCGTAAACATCAAAATCACCAATTTCACACGGATTCAAGCTTAAGTTTCTTTAAAACTTCCGAAACTAATATTTGATCTAAAACCCGACCTAAACACCTCCGAATGACCTGAAATTTTGCACGCATATCCAAAATCACCTAACGGAGCTACTACAACTCTCGAAATTTCATTCCGAGCCCCGGATCAAAATCTCACCTATCATTCGAATTTCGCCAAAATTCAACCTTAGGCAATTCAAGCCTAAATCTACACCGGACCTCCGAATTTGATTCCGATTGCTCTCTTAAGTCATAAATGATCTCCCGAAACTAGTCGAATCATCAGAATTCCATTCCGAGCTGTCTAACTCACCGGTCGATATTTGGTTGACTTTTCCAAACTATTCTTCTCAAAAAGAGGTTTATGGCCTCATTTCTATCTAAATTTCCCCCGATTTACTTCTAACTTTACAAACACACATGAATTAGCATATTGAAGTATTAAATGAAGAAAATGGGATGATAACTCTCGTAACGACGGGTCAGGTCATTACACTCACATAAATAGCTTGTATATGAGAACTCTCAGTCTCCAACTATATATAGCACAGACATCATCATACCTGACCCTATTTTCCACTCTGTGAATACATGCACACCTTTAATACCCATTCATTCCATGATAAATACTCTAAAATTTCCATGTGCCATACAAGCAACTCGAAGACCAGTAGTCGATCCTGCCTTAAAAGTGCTGCAATACTATTGAAGTGCCATATACTTAATCACATTGGCCTTTTTCTGAAAGATATAACCTCTACAAATCACCATGATCAAATATACAATTTCGTTAATCATCTGAAGATCATTCACCCTATTCATCTGAAGCTCATTTCTCTAATCACCTAAAGCTGCTTGTACTGCGTAAGAATGTTATGAATTTCCATTCAGAACTGAACCATAACCTTACACACACAATTCTCAATCCTTCATAACATATCGCATATACCATATCATCCTAAGGTAACATGAGGACTTCACCTCCCCTTCCGAACCAGGGACGTTTACGTACTCAATTAGTCAAGAACTTTCATTATTCCCCTATAGAAGAAAAATCATTACACATCCCATGCTTTGAATGACATACATAGGTCTTGTTCAAATTCTTACAATACCGCCATGACAGATAAGATCTGTATAAATTCATAACACCACCGAATCAACAATTCATTGGGTCTATACTTCTCACAAGAACTATTAACTCATTCTGAACCAGCCAATGGTCTTAGCCCCTTAATTTACTTTATATACTCAAATTGTACTGATCTCGTCTCACCCATTACGAACTTTCGAGGCAGTAATCCACCTCAGATATAATCAAAAGCCACATGTGATGCCCTAATATGCCAATAGGATACTAATTCAAACGCGACACAAAAGGAAAATAAACTATGGAAGGAATTACCAATCCCACGCACTAATACAGACTTTCCATAAGAAACAGGAAGCAAGGCATACAAAATAGTATATAGAAAACTATGCTTAATATCACACTGTTGCGGCGTGCAACCCGATCCAAATAACATACACATGGTGGCGTGCCACCCGATCCACATATAGATCTCACATAAGGAGATGCACATCAAGCCAAATCTGCTTATTACAACATAATACTGAGTATCGGTCGTATGCATGCTAAGTGAGTAATAATATCTCTGAGGGACATATAGAGTTATAAGCTACAAAAATCAAGTACAACTAAGGTGCAATGTACAATTTGAATTTCAAGAGCCAATATGCTCATATAACGTCATTCCTATGCAAATTCTCAACACATAGCAATTTCTCAAGTCGTCTCACAACTCACACAGCGCAATGCATCACTACGCGAAATATCTAACAAAGAAACATCAACCTAACTACTCCTCCATGAGGACCCCGTTACAAAAATGCACACATCTGGCCTGATATAAAGCCTTATTTACATTAAATCTATCCACCGACTTCAAGTTGATTCTGATCACACTGAACTTGTCTGATAACCTTTCAAAGGTCCATAATAACTTCTATTTTCTTTATAAAACACCCGAACAACTATCACAATTGGAGTAACCCTCCCAAGTTCACAACCCAATATGCCACGTGTCCTTCAGGCATGAATCTTTAATTTAATGACACCATCTCAAACTTCATACTTGATTTACATCTTTAATCAATAAAGTGCTCACATGCCACACTTATATAATCTTTCCGTGGGACACACTCCCACAACCTACCACAACAACATCTGGAGCGTACCTCCAAACCACCAGTCGCACTAATGCTGAAGAGTGATCAAGAATCATTAACTAGGACGCAAAACCCTTTTTTTTTACAAAACACCAATTTGAGGTGACGCTGAAGACAATACCAACTTACTGTAAACATCGAAACTTATCTCCTGCTCATTCGATCTCATGATATCTTATCGAAAAATTTTCCTTCACTCGTGCCATTATCGACCCAATTTCCATAATCAGAACTGATTCCCCAGCTTGCATCAAACTCGAACTAATATAGCATATAATCGTGCAATCAACTTATTTAATAGCAAAACTCCCCAACTTGGCCCAAAGCCACAGATCAAAACGCACTCTATAAATCGCAATGCATGTACTCTACTGCTGCCGTAATACCTTAGTGAGATTAAACTCACCCCTTCATAAGCTTGTGGAAAACACAAATCATCTTGAATTTTAACTCTTTTACAATTCTTGCATTTACTCACACAACAGTTAAGCCCGCTCTTTAGGTGACAATATTTTTTTTATTACAAAGTCCTAATTTTTTTAAAAATTACGGCAGAGTTTCCTTTGTAATTGGGCCTATCCATTTGCCAGAGAATCACCAAAACCAGCCTAACAACATGTCCACAACTTGAAAAAGTATCACAATGTATAGCAATAACATTAATCTCAATATTACAAGTATTATATTCTCAAAATTGATACATGGACATGCGTTTCACCTACTTGAATCATAACATATAAAAAATACCTTTCAATCCTCCATTATTGGGCTATTCAACCGAGTAAGAAAATATTCTTTCTTTAATGTTTGCAACCTTCAAGGTGGTCCCTTTGACTCAACGATTTTGTCATAATACATTTACAGAAGCGTTCTCAGCTCCCGAACTTATCTAACTAGTATGACAAATAGATTCCCCTCATAAGCCAATTACCCACTATCTTTACCTTTATTTAATATTTTTGTATACCTTCCACTGCCATACACATTGCACAATCACTTAATCTTCCTGAATCTAAACTCATACCGTAACATGAAATATACTTCACTCCAAACAGGAAACATAAAAAGATTCTTCACGCGCTCATAACTTGGGGCTACACATCCTATCACAATGGAAATCATACACTCAATAGTCCATTTATTATCCAGTAGACCTTCCTCGTCACTTCCAAGTCATATAGATACATCTTGCAGTACTAACATACTCTTCACATAGCTATCCAACTATCATTCCTACTAATAGGGACAATACTGGACATATAAGTTCAAAACACTTGCTTGCACAATCAGTACCTCGGTTCTCAAGCCATAGGCAAAGACCCGACCTCAAGTTCTTCAGACTGGCCCAACATCCACTCATAGAGATCACGTCTTGCCCCTCGATCGGGGATTTACAAGCCATTAAGGCACATTTAAATAATGAGCTACGTTTATGTGGAAGGAAATGTAAGAGTTGCTTTTCAAGCTGAATCAAGGACGCATGATACGAATTTCAAGAATATGAAGTTTTTTCCTTAAGGTTCTGCAACCTCTCGAGGATAAATACAAACATCTCCGTACCGATCCACGACACTCTACTAAAACTGCTTATGACTCGCGAGACCTTGTAACCTAGGCTCTGATACCAACTTGTCACTACCCAAAATCCCAACCCAATCGTGATGGCGCCTCTCGTGGGGACGAGGCTAGCCAACAACAAAACAGTATATCTCTTTATAATTACTTAGCAGGAATAAGTCTAATTCACAGATAATATAATCACAAGTGTGAAGTAAACATGATAGAACAATGTAAACCATTCTGACTCAGCCCGAAATCAAGGTGTCACAAGCCATGAGCTACTAAAGAGTTTACTAATATTTTACAAGTATGGAGTTATCATAAATAACAAAAGATAAGGGAGAAAACGGGGTTGCAGACGTCAACAGCTACCTCGTTACTCCTAGTCACCGCCTGGTCTGGAAAGAATCAGCGCTCATGAACGAACTCAGCTCTGCCTATATCTGCACACATGGTGCAGGGAGTAATATGAGTACTCCGACCCGATGAGTACTAAAAATAAATAACGACTAAAGCATGAAATCTCATAAAGGCACAATATAACGCTGTCTCAAGCAGTAAAATCAATTATACAATAAAAACCATAAAGTATCAGATAATTCTCTTTTTAAAATAATGGAAACATGTTCAACAACTAAAGAATAATCAAAAGTTTACTCCTCGGACTCAATATCAAACTCTCAGTATAGTATCAGCCCCACGGGCTCACTCCCAACTCACCAACACACAATGGCCCCCCGGGCTCACTCCCAACTCACCAAATAGGCCCCCTAGGCTCACTCCCAACTCACCAAACACAAACAATGGCCTTTCGGGCCCACTCCCAACTATCATGTGCTCACTGGGGTGTGTATAGACTCCAGATGGGCTCCTACAGCCCAAGCGCAATATCAATAGGCCTTAAAGCCTTCACACATCACACTCGAAGCATGGATGCCTCCTTACATCACTCAACATATCCTCACATATGGCCCTCGGCCTCAATCAGTCTAGAAAATAATCATAAGCCTATTGGGCATCAGTAAAATAATGGTGCTCAACTCAACAACATTATAAATATCATTAAATCTCAAGTTGAGTATAATTATAGCTGAGTTCACGAAATAATATAATTCAATTGGACTGAATTCAAATAATATTTCAATTGCTGAGGAAAATGGTGATGAAAAATCACAAAAAGATTTTAAATAATTGGCAAGAAGACCAAGTATGACCATAAGCCCAAACCATGATAAAAATTAATAATTCTTTATCAAATACGCAGTAAAACATCAACCGGGATGGGCCAAGTCAAAGTCCTTAATAGTAAATGACCATGCACTCGTCATACAACGCGTGTCTCACCTCAACTTAACACTACATTGTGCAATCCGAGGTTTCAAACCCTCAAGTCATCATTTAAAATCAGTACTCAGCTCAATCCGAGCAAAATCCTACTCCGAAATGCCTTTTCCCCTCGATCGGCCTCCAATCGATCCGAACCTGACCATAGTTAATTCAATACAGTCAATACTAATTATTGGAATTAATTTCATATGAAATTCTATATTTTCCATATAAAAAATCCGAAATTGCACTAAAATTCGTCAGTGGGGCCCACATCTCGGAACTCGTATAAAATTACGAAATATGAACCCCATCCAACAACGAGTCCAACCATATAAATTTTACCATAATCCGACATTGGATTGACTTTAAAATCTTAAAAATTCAACTTTATGGAATTTTAAAAAACTCCTCTATTTCTCTTCAAATATCAATAATCTAAAGCAAAAAAATGAAGGTTTATTCATGGAATATAAACACAAGAGAGTCAATAACACTCACCCAAATTTTTTTCCGTGATTTCTCGCTCAATATTGCCCAAAATTCGAGTTTAAAACTCAAAAAAAGGGAAAAAAAATAGTGTGCTAGTCATTTAACTGCCCAGAAATTTTCAGGCCACTATTCACGCGTGCGGGTACTGTTCACAATAATTATTCACAATAACTATTCACATTTACTGTGCATGGCCACTGTTCATGATACTGTTTACAGGCACTGTTCATGTATACTGTATACGGGTACTTTACACGGGTGTTGTTCACGCAGGTGCGATCACTGTTCACACGTACGAAAAATGTAGAAATCACCCAGAAAATTGCAGTAGCTTTTCTTTTCACTAAAAGGCTCTAACTCCATCATACAAACTTGAAATTAGACGATTCTTGTTCCTATGAGTCACAAATAATAATACGAACATAACCCTTCAATCGAAACTGAATTCGGAGCTTATTTTCCTAGTTCAATTCCCATTTTGCTCGTTAAATAATTAATTCACATTTCGCGTCAAAAACTCAATCGCGACTTGATGAAATTAAAGTAAAATTTTCAGATTAGTCCTATAATTCATGATTTAAATTTTGGAAGTCTCAAAATCAAATTTCCATATCTGGAACTAAAAATGGACCCTTGGATCATTACAAGTTTATGCTCAAACCAACAAAAATCTTTAAAAAATGACTCATTGGGCATCCGAAACACACCCAAGGTCCCCATGACCTCAACCAAAAGTACAGACATGTTTTAATACATTATTCAAACTTGCTCAAACCATAAAAATACTATCGTTAACATCAATATCATCAATTTTCATCAAATCAATGCCTAAGTTATACTAAAACTTTCAAAACTCATATTCAATCAAAAACCCGGCCTAAACACCTTCGAATCAACTGAAATTTTGCGCACAAGTCCAAAATCACCTAACGAAGATACTAAAACTCTCGGAATTCCATTCCGACTCCCGGATTAAAATATCACCTATCAACCGTAAATCACCAAAATACTAATTTCGCCAAAATAGGCTAACTTCTTCACCGGACCTCCAAAATTACTTTTGATTGCGCTCCTAAGCCTTAAATCATCACCCGAAGCTAATCGAATCATCGGAATTAAATTTCACGCCCTCTAACTCATAAGTCAATATCCAATTGACTTTTCCAACTTAAGCCTTCTTAAAAGAGACTAAGTGTCTCATTTCTTAATAAAATCACTCTCATTATATTCTAACACACCCAATACCGATAATGAAATATAAGGAAGCAAAAAATGGGAAGAACAGAGTAGTAACTCACGAGACGACAAGTCGGATCGTCGCATGTTTCTCATGTTTGAGTGACTAAGCTAGCGTTAGGACATAGATTTGGTTAAACTTAAAAAAAGAGTTTTTAAAGTTTTGTTGAAAAAAAAAGTTAATGTTGTGTTTGAATATTGCATTTTATTTGAAAAGAACTTAAAGTTTTGTAAGCGAAAGAATTTTTTTTTACCCAATAACTGCATGGAACCAGTTTTTGAGACATTGAAAAAAATTTCAAATGTTTTTCAACATGTTTTATGAACAAACTATGTTTCCAAAAAAAAAAATTAAAAAAATGTACCCAAAATTTATTATCAAACAGGTAAAAATTCTCCCAAAAATAATCATATTGAGCACATTTCCACGAGTTCTTTTTTCTAAGTCATGGGAGTTAACTCAAGCTAGTAACTTAATTACCTATGAGCACGAGCAATTGAGGTCAAGCTTAATACATTAACAGCATGAGAATGGGCTACTCTAGAATCTTATTTTCATGAGCTCCTTTCTTAGTGCATTTTCTTGAGCTAACAGATCTATTGTTAGTGCTTGGAAGCTTCCATCGACAGGTACTTTATTAATTTTTTGATTAATGTGGATGCATCATTTAATTTTTTAGGCGATTTTTGCTACTGTATTCATGAATACAGTAACACAAATATAACAAATACACTACCGTTTTGGAAGTAATTTTGTGTATATTAGCTATATGAATAACCACTAAACAACAATAACAATAACTACCCAGTATAGTCCCACAAAGTGGCGTCTGGGGACGGTAATAGCTAGACATGCCTTACCCCTACCCGAAATGGTAGAGAGGCTATTTCCAATCGACCATCGGATCAGAGACAGAAAAGAAAAACAAAAAATATAACAAAAATACAAACAAAAGAGTATTAGTAACCGCAGTAAAAATCGCGTAATTTAATATATAAACATAAGAACCATAAATAAAATGGCATGCAATAATATCGAACAGTAACTACGATAAATAACTACCATAAGAGGCCACAATCCAATACGTGAATCATCTATGGAGAGCCCTACCAAGCCCTGCCCAACCTCGGAGAAGGAGTACGAAAATTCTCGAAACCCCTATCCTACAATTCTGATACTAGACCTCCAGACTTTCCTATCAAGGGCCATGACCTCGAAAATTCGCATACTAGCCATGTCCTGCCTAATCACCTTTCCCCAATGCCTCTTAGGCCTTCCTATGCCTCGCCTCATGCCGACCACCTCCAGCCGCTCACAACTCCTCACCGGGGCATCAGGGCTTCTTCTCCGCACATGCCCGAACCACCTGAGCCACGCTTGTCGCATCTTCTCATCCACTGGGGCCTCCCCCATCTTCTTTCGAATAACTTCATTCTTAATCCTATCTAACCTGGCGAGCCGGCATATCCACCTGAGCATCCTCATCTCCGCAACCTTCATCCTCTAAACATGAGAGTTTTTCACTGGACAACACTCCACTAAACAACAATGACTTCTGGAAACTCGACTAGAACAAACACAAATGATCAATTCTCGTTAAATTCAAACCAACACTCCTAACATAGTAGGATACATATGGGATAAAAGAAGAAGATAAAATCAAAACAAATGCCGAAAATTCAACTCGAATTTACTTATTACTAGTACTAGGAGTGGTAAACGGACGGTTCGGATCGTATATGGTTCAGGTCGAAAACGGATCAATTATCCGACCCGATCCATATTTTATACGGATAAAAAATGGGTTAATCGGCGGATAATATGGGTTACCCATATTATCCATGACTTCTTGTATATGATCACTTTTGAGAGAATTCTTAGTCTCTCTAACTTAAGGAACCCCCAATTTGAGGTTTATAAATGTAAAAGTTAGACCCATTGGTTATCCATTAGTTACTCATTGGTTATCCATTTCTAAATGGATGATATGGTTCTTATCCATATTTGACTCGTTTTTAAAAAGTTCATTATCCAATCCATTTTTTAGTGAATAATATGGGTGATTAACTATTTTCTTTGAACCATTTTGGTACCCCGGTACTAATTTATAACATGGATAGCTTCTCAGGTCATTTCCATGAGTTCTTTTCTCAAGTCATTGGAATTAACTCGAGCTAGTAACTTAATACATTACCTATGAGCTCGAGCTATTAATGTCAAGCTTAATACATTTAACATCATGAGATTGAGCCACTCTATAGAATCTTATTTTCATGGGCTCTTTCTTAGTGCATTTACTTGAGCTATTAACCTAAATCCTAATAGGGATTAAGGATATCATTTCACACAAATATGACAGATTCAATTGTTAGTGCTTGGAAGCTCCCATCGGCAGGTAGTTTATTAATTTTTTCATTAATGTGTATTGCCTCAATTAAAGATGGATTAACGGATATAATTAAGCAAATAAGGTATTAGGGGTAAGGGTATAATGTGGGCCGGTCCCGGACCGGGACCGCGGGCCTGGCGGTCCCAACGGTCCTGGTGGGCCGGTCCTGCCGAGCCGGTCTTCGAGGGGGGCTAAAGCCCGTGACCGGCCGGTCCTTACGCGTAGGACCGTGAAGACCGGGACCGGGTAGCGGTCATGGGCCGGTCTTCGCGGGCCTGGCGGGCCCCAACCGGTCCCAACGGTAATATTTAAAAAAAAAATTTTTTTTTTTTAAAAATGGCCCAACGGCCAGATTTAAAAACTAGCCGTTGGAGGTCAAAAATAGCCGTTTTTGGCTATCAAAATTTAGCCAAATGGTCCCCAAACTTTAATATAACCTCAAACTTTATATAATTACACTTTTTCCCAATTCTCAACTATAAATACCCCCTCATTATTTCATTTTAACTCACCAATTCATCAATCTATCTTAATCTCTCTCAATCTCTCTCAATTGCTTATATTATTATTCCAATTTTGTGAAATTTTGTGAAGTTGGTGAATTGAAGTATTCAAGTCTTCAAGTCTTCAACAATTTGCAATTTTTAATTTTGAAGAAGTTGTTCGTCAATTCGGTAAAGTCGTTCCAACTCTTAATTTTTAAGAATATATTTTGTGTTATTTTGTTTGCATAAATATAATTAAAATGGCATTTTCATTGAAAAAAATGTTTAGTGCTAAGGGAAAAGCTAAAATGGGTGAAAGTAGTCGTCAACCAACTAACCTTCCCCCCTCCCCCGGTTCCCCGACCTACCCGTCCTAGTGGTCCAATTATTCTTGATAGTGATAATCCCTATTTTCAATTTAGCGATACTGAATTTTCTCATAATATTTCACGAGAAGATCAACTAGATAATGAAATTATGACCGCTCTTTATCCTAATTTACAACATCGTAGGCAATTGGATTTTGATGAAACCCAAGAGGATTTTGATGAAACTCAACAGGATGTAGATGAAACCCAAGAGGATTTAGATGACACACCTACTAGTCCGGCTAATAACCCAACTAAACCACAACACCCACCCGTACAAACACCGACTTTTAATAGACAACCTTCTAAACGCCAAGAAACCTCATTAGTTTGGCAATTTTTTACTCAACTAAGAGATCAAAATAAGGCTCAATGTAAAAATTGTAATAAATTATTGGTTCATGAATATACGCGTAGTGGCACGGGTACTTTGACTAGACACATAAAAACACACCCTACTGAAAAAGCTAAATATAACAGATTAAAAGCACAACTAGAGGGGACAAGTGTAGAAAAAGCGGGTAACGCTAGTACAGGTTCTAATCTAGTTCAACCTGGAATAAATACTGTCATCGGAGGTATATTATATTACGATCCAAACAAAGATAGGGAAGAATTAGCAAAGATGGTTACCGTTATGTGTTTACCGTATACTTTTCCTTCTAATCCTAATTTTGTGCATTATATTAGAAAAGTTTTTAATCCTACTTATAAAGGTTGGCCTCGTGCAACGGTTAAGGCCGATATATATAAATTTAAACATGAATACGAACAATATTTGCGGTATTTATTTAGTTCATATAACTAATAGAATTTTTATTACCACCGATATTGGTAGAAGTAATAATGATTGTGACTACCTAATCTTGAAGGATTTATGAGATTTGTTAGAGATATGTAGATTGTGTTGTAAATTGTTGCGTATAGAATAATTAACTCCCGTCACACAGGTAAGTTTATCGCTAACATTGTTGGTGATATTTGTAGATATTTCTGCATTAATGATAAAATAATGTCAATTTCTATGGATAATGCTTCTAGTAACACTAGTGCAGTAGGCACTCTTACAAACACATTAAATCCTGCATTTAGTAATATATTTCATGTTAGATGTATTTGTCATATTTATCATTTAATTGTCGGTGATGGTATGCGAATTTTAAATGTAGAAATTGAAAAGGTTAGAATGGCTCTTAATTGGCTTTTTTATTCTAACCGCGGAAGTAGACTTAGGGAGTATTATAAAAAATGTGATGAATATGGCCTTAGAGAAAGAAAGGTTCCTAAACCTTGCCCTACTAGGTGGAATTATATGTACGAAAGTTTAGTAGTTGCTTACGAATATAGGAACCCTATTAATGCAACGTTCAATGCTCGGGTTGGGGGTGTGGATGATGATGAAATGCTTACAACCCAAGATTGGACTAATATTAAAACTCTTATAGATTTTTTAGAACATTTTCACACTGCTACAAATGTATTTTCCGGACAATATTATCCAACTATTTCTAATTATTTAGTTTATATTGCAGCATTATGTGCATTATTTGTGGATTATAACGAGGGTGGGCCTATTTATGAACTTGCTATAAATGCAATGAAAGAAAAATTTAAAAAATATTTTTTCCCTATGCCTCCTATTTATGGTGTATCAGCAATTTTAAACCCTACAATGAAATTAGGAGATCCTCATTTTTGGTATACAAATATTTATAACGCTTTAGATCTTATAGTAGAAGAACGTGCTACTCTTGCAGATGCAAAAGCATCAATTAAAATTAATACTCAAATAATTTATAATGCATACCAACAAGCCTTACAAAATTCTAGGCCAATTGTTCCAACCCCTACTTCGTCTACTTCACAGTCGTCCAAAAAAGCCGCGGGCTTGAAGGTACTTAAATCTTGGACGGAGTTTAGGGGTTCTCAAGGAGATAATTTTGACGAATCTTCCCATCTAAATGAGCTTCAAGTTTATTTGTCGCAGGGACTAGAGAAGGAGAATCCAGACGGGAGTTTTGAGCTTTTGGAATGGTGGAAGTTACGGGAAAAACATTTTCCTGTTCTTGCAAGGATGACTCGCGATATATTATCTATTCAAGCTTCAACAGTTGCATCAGAGAGCGCCTTCAGTCAAGCAAGACTTCAAATGAGAGATCATAGAGCAGCTATGAGGGAGAGCTTGGAGAAGTTAGTGTTATTTAGAGATTGGATCCGCTCGGAAAGAAGAAACTTTGGACTTGCAGAATCACAACCGGATGTGGATGAAGCTTACGAAGAAATGATTGCAGAGCTTGCTGAGGATGCTGCTTCGCCGGGAAGTGGTGATGAACAAGCTTCTTTTCCACCACCGCTAACGGAACCTCCTCCAAATCTTGAAGGATTTATGAGATTTGTTAGAGATATGTAGATTGTGTTGTAAATTGTACTTTGGCACATCTTATTTAGTTTTTTTTCCTTTTAATGGTGGTATTAGTACCTTGTTGTGCTCATTCCATTGGGGGAGAGAAGATTAATAAAGATATGTCATTTTTAGTAATAAAAATTATTACACAAGTTTTTGATTTATCTCTTAATACAATATATATATCTATTTCATACATATACATATAATATATATACATAATATATATTATATATATACATAACATATAAACTTAATACATATATATAAGTTAAGTTTATATATGTTAAGTATATATATATTCCGTTGTAAATAAGCTTCCTGAAGAAGCTTATCCGTATGTGACTCCGCCGTAAATATGTTTATCTATTTAGTACTCTATTGAAAATAAGCCTCCTGAAGAAGCTTATCATTTTGGTATCCGGTTATGGATAAACATTACCCTCGGTAGAAGATTATCCATATCGGATATAGTAGCAGCTTACACACCAGCTTGTAGTAGCTTACACAGCAGCTTGGAGTAGCAGCTTGTAGCAGCTTACACAGCAGCTTGCAGTAGCGCTTACGCAGCAGCTTGTAGTAGCTTACACAGCAGCTTGTAGTAGCAGCTTACACAGCAGCTTCCTTTCTTCTATAAATAGAAGGATTTTCATTTCATTATGTACATCAGTTTGAATTCGAATAATATATCACTCTCTCTCTATATACTTGTCTTTACTTTACAGTCTTTATTTTATAACACGTTATCAGCACGAGACTCTGCCATCTCGAGCAAATACTTTGAAAGTATCTGAGGTAAGAGCTTTCTTTTCCTAAATAATGTCAAATCTTTCTAAACTTGAATTTATAGCCCTGGATATATTGGGCAAAAGCTATATGTCTTGGGTGCTTGATGCTGAAATTCATCTTGATGCGATGGGTCTGGCAGACACCATCCGTGATAAAAATCAGTCATCAAAGCAAGACCGTGCCAATGCAATGATATTCCTATGCCATCACCTTGATGAAGGCCTGAAAATGGAATATCTTACTGTTAAAGATCCAGTCATACTGTGGAATAATTTAAAAGATAGATATGACCACCTGAAGATGGTCGTTCTTCCACAAGCACGATATGATTGGACTCATCTAAGGCTACAAGATTTTAAATCTATTTGTGAGTATAATTCTGCTATGTTCAGAATTATTTCCCAACTAAAATTATGTGGTGATAATGTTATTGATTATGATATGTTGGAGAAAACTTTCACCACTTTTCATGCCTCGAGTATGCTTCTGCAGCAGCAATATTGAGAGATGGGATTTAAAAGGTATTCTGAACTTATCTCACATCTTCTTATAGCCGAACAACATAATGGGCTATTAATGAAAAATCATGAAAGTCGACCTACTGGTTCTTGTCCATTCCCTGAAGTGAATAAGACGAACTTCCACCAAGCCAAACGTGGAAGAGGTCGTGGCCCCAGTCGTGGTCATGGCCGTGGTCGGGGAAGAAATCCCAATCATGGTAATAATAATGCACCAAAGAACCCTCCTCGCCACCAGCAGTGGAAAAGGAAGGAACAAAAGCATGAAGCGGTGCAAGCACCTAATACAGAAAGTGCATGCTATAGATGTGGAGGAAAAGGGCACTGGTCACGTACCTGTCGTACGCCAAAGCACCTGGTTGAGCTTTATCAAGCCTCCTTGAAAAAGACAGAGAAAAATGTTGAAGCAAATTTCATCTCTGAAGATAATTTTGACTTCATGCATTTAGATGTAGCTGATTACTTTGCACTCCCAGAAGGAGAAACAAGTCATGTAATCGGTAGTGAATCTGTAGAAATATAAATATTTTTAATTTTTGTTGTTTGTAATAGATAGTATGGTTATGTGATTATTGTACATAAATAAAAGTTATGTTTTGATAATATATTTTATTTATGTCATTTTGAAGAATATGGATAATCCTCAAATTATGTTTGGATCAAAGACAAATCATGAAGATATTTGTGTTATTGATAGTGGAACAACTCATGCCATATTCAGGGATCAGAAATACTTTTCTTATTTGCATAAGGAAAAAGCAAATGTTTCAACAATTTATGGTAATATAAGTTTGATTGAAGGCTCCGGAAGAGCCGTTATCTTTTTGTCTAAAGGAACAAAACTAATTATAGACAATGCATTATTCTCCTCCAAGTCCCGAAGAAACTTGTTGAGTTTTATAGATATCCGCCGAAATGGATATCATGTTGAGACAATAAATGAAATGAACATGGAATATCTTTGTATTATAAAGAATATTTCCGGCCAGAAATGCATTGTAGAAAAGTTACCAACTTTATCTTCTGGCTTATACTATTCAAAAATTAGTACAGTTGAAGCACACTCTATCGTAAACCAGAAGTTTACGGATTCAAATACTTTTGTGCTTTGGCATGGCCGTTTGGGCCATCCTGGATCAATAATGATGAGACGAATTACTGAAAATTCGAGTGGGCATCCGTTAAAGAACCTGAAGATTCTTACGAATGACGAATTTTCTTGTGATGCTTGTTATCAAGGCAAACTAATCACTAGACCATCACCAATGAAGGTTCGCATTGAATCCCCTGCCTTTTTAGAATGTATACATGGGGATATATGTGGACCTATTCACCCACAAAGTGGGTTGTTTAGATATTTTATGGTCCTAATAGATGCATCTTCAAGATGGTCTCATGTGTGCCTATTATCATCTCGCAACCTGGCGTTTGCAAAGCTATTAGCCCAAATAATTCGATTAAGGGCACAATTCCCAGATTATCCTATAAAGGCTATTCGCCTCGATAATGCTGGAGAATTCTCATCTCAAGCTTTTGATGATTATTGTTTATCAGTTGGGATAAAAGTTGAACATCCTGTAGCTTATGTTCATACTCAAAATGGCCTTGCAGAGTCATTTATTAAACGCCTACAATTGATAGCAAGACCACTACTTATGAAAACAAAATTGCCCACTATTGTTTGGGGCCATGCTATCTTGCATGCAGCATCACTTATCCGTCTCAGACCGACACATTATAATAAATATTCTCCATCACAATTAGTTTTTGGTCATCAACCAAATATAGCCCATTTACGAATTTTCGGATGTGCTGTATATGTGCCAGTAGCACCACCACAGCGCAGTAAGATGGGACCACAAAGAAGGATAGGAATATATGTTGGGTTTGAATCACCCTCTATTATTCGCTACCTTGAACCATTGACAGGAGATTTATTTACTGCTCGATTTGCAGATTGTCGGTTTGATGAAACAAATTTCCCACAATTAGGGGGAGAGAAAAAGGAAATCAAAAAAGAAATTGTGTGGAAAGTTTCATCATTATCTCACTTTGACCCACGCACCCCTATATGTAATCAGGAGGTCCAGAAGATCATCCATTTACAGAATATAGCAAATCAAATGCCAGACGCATTTACTGATTTGAAAAGGATAACTAAGTCACATATCCATGCAGAGAATGTGCCTATCCGAATTGATGTTCCAGTAGGACCATCTACTAGCATGAAAGCTAGTGAACCTAAAGCACGCCTGAAGCGTGGTAGGCCTTTGGGTTCTAAGGATCGAAATCCTCGAAAAAGAAAATCGGCAAATGATCAAAATGATACCATGAAGGGATCTCCTGAAGAGACCCAAGATCTAATTAGTTCCGAGATTCCTGAAGAAATCAACGAACCCGAAGCTCATGTAAGTGAAGAACTTTTAATAAGTTCGACCGGTGATGGGATTAATTTAAATCGTTCTGAAATAGTGGTGGATAATATTTTTGCATATAATGCCGCACTTAATATTATGCAAGATAGTGAGGATCTTGAACCTCGATCTGTCGAAGAATGTCGACAAAGATCTGATTGGCCAAAATGGCAAGAGGCAATTCAATCAGAATTAAAATCACTTGCTAAAAGGGAGGTATTTGGACCAGTTGTCCAAACACCTACTGGTATAAAACCAATTGGTCATAAATGGGTTTTTGTGCGAAAAAGGAATGATAAAAATGAAGTTGAAAGATATAAAGCTCGCCTTGTTGCACAAGGATTCTCACAACGACCTGGAGTCGATTTTAATGAAACATATTCACCTGTTATGGATGCCATAACATTTCGATATCTCATCAGTTTAGCACTACATGAAAAGCTTGAAATACATCTAATGGATGTAGTTACAACTTATCTGTACGGTTCACTTGATAATGAAATTTATATGAAAATCCCTGAAGGATTTAAAATGCCTGAAGCAAAATCTCAGGAAATGTATTCAATTAGATTACAAAGATCTTTGTACGGTTTAAAGCAATCCGGGCGCATGTGGTATAATCGCCTTAGTGAATATTTACTGAAAGAAGGTTACATAAATGATGTTGTTTGTCCATGTATTTTTATAAAGAAAATGGCATCAGAATTTGTTATACTTGTTGTTTATGTTGATGACATAAATCTTGTTGGAACTCTAGAAGAGCTCCAAAAGGCAATTGATTATCTTAAGAAAGAATTTGAGATGAAAGATCTTGGAAAGACTAAACTTTGTCTTGGTATGCAAATTGAACATTTAGCAGAAGGGATCTTTATCCATCAAACTGCCTATATAGAAAGGGTCTTAAAACGATTTTACATGGACAAAGCACACCCATTGAGTACACCAATGGTTGTTCGATCACTTGAAGTGAATAAGGATGTGTTCCGACCTCCAGAAGAGGACGAGGAACTCCTTGGTCCCGAAGTACCGTATCTTAGTGCAATTGGTGCACTAATGTATCTTGCTAATGCTACAAGGCCTGACATAGCATTTTCTGTTAATTTACTAGCAAGATATAGTTCTTCTCCTACACGGAGACATTGGAACGGGATTAAGCATATATTGCGATATTTAAAGGGAACTCTTGATATGGGTTTGTTTTATGCTAACAAAGATAGTGCAGATCTTGTTGGTTATGCAGATGCAGGTTATTTATCCGATCCCCATAAAGCTCGATCTCAAACCGGATATGTATTTACGTATGGAGGTACTGTCATATCATGGCGCTCCACAAAGCAATCTATTGTTGCTACTTCTTCAAATCACGCCGAGATAATAGCTATTCATGAAGCAAGTAGGGAATGCGTATGGTTGAGATCAATAATTTATTTTATTCGAGAAAATTGTGGTTTGGAATGTGAAAAAAGACCCACAATTTTATACGAAGACAATGCTGCATGCATAACCCAATTGAAGGGAGGATTTATAAAAGGAGATAGAACGAAGCACATTTCACCAAAATTATTCTACACACATGACCTTCAGAAAAATGGTGACATTGATGTGCAACAAATCCGTTCAAGTGATAATCCAGCAGATTTATTCACTAAATCTTTGCCAACTTCAACTTTTGAGAAGATGGTATTCAAGATTGGAATGCGCAGACTCAAATATTTGAAACAAGGTTTCCATCAGGGGGAGTAAAATATGCGATGCACTCTTTTTCCCTTACTAAGGTTTTTTCCCATGTGGTTTTCCTTATAAGGTTTTTAATGAGGCACCTAGCAATGCGTATTACTAAATATGTGTACTCTTTTTCCTTCACTAGGATTTTTCCCACGTGGTTTTTCCTAGTAAGGTTTTAATGAGGCACATTATCTTTTAATGAACATCCAAGGGGAGTGTTATAAATATATTATATTATGGATGTTCATACTCCGTTGTAAATAAGCTTCCTGAAGAAGCTTATCCGTATATGACTCCGCCGTAAATATGTTTATCTATTTATCCATACTGGGTATAATAAGTTTTTCCTTTCAGTATCCGGTTATGGATAAACATTACCCTCGGTAGAAGATTATCCATATCGGATATAGTAGCAGTTTACACAACAACTTGTATTAGCTTACACAACAGCTTGGAGTAGCAGCTTGTAGCAGCTTACACAGCAGCTTGCAGTAGCAGCTTACACAGCAGCTTGTAGTAGCTTACACAGCAGCTTGAAGTAGCAGCTTACACAACGACTTCCTTTCTTCTATAAATAGAGGGGTTTTCATTTCATTATGTACATCAGTTTGAATTCGAATAATATATCACTCTCTCTCTATATACTTGTCTTTACTTTACAGTCTTTATTTTATAACACGTTATCAGCACGAGACTCTGCCATATCGAGCAAATATTTTGAAAGTATCTGAGGTAAGAACTTTCTTTTATTAAATAATGTCAAATCTTTCTAAACTTGAATTTATAGCCCTGGATATATCGGGCAAAAGCTATATGTCTTGGGTGCTTAATGCTGAAATTCATCTTGAACATACATACATATATATATATATATATATATATATATATATTTTTAATTAAAAGTCCACGAAGCCCAGGACCACATGGGTTTAGGCCCGTCATGGGCCAGTCTTACCCACCAGGCCCGGGACCGCAAAAAAAACCACCAGGCCCAGGACCGTCCGGACCGGCCCGGCGAGGCCCGTTTAGGCCCGGGACCGGCCCAGAATACACCCTTAATTAGGGGTGTATTGCTCTTGCTCTTGGTTTTTCTGATCAAGTATGTTTCTATGACAGGAATTTTCTCTGATTAATCATAATCTTTTCCACAAGCTATTAAACAAACATCTTGGCTTATTACTAGTACCTATTTGGTATTTTCTTGTTAATCACCTATTGTAATTCTTGATATTGCAGTACCACATAGCTTAAAATGAGCAATGTTTGAGTTGAAGGAAAATCAAATATCCATTGTTATTCATTTAAATAGCCTCCACAATATAATTAGGAATCATCTTGGCTTTGAGGGAGTTGAAAGTTAATTACTTTGAGCCCTTATTATTTAGATTTAAGCAGCTGATATGAGAATCTTGTGCTGCATTATTGATATGTATTCATGTTCCTATAATTGATCAATAGCTGACAATGATGACGTGCAATGATCTACTGCGCTAAACTTGCAGATCATTCGTGATATGAGAATCTTGTGCTACATTTTATTGGATCCTGTGGAGGTTATGGTGTTGTGCATTTGTGTTTTGACCTGTCTTTTTTCAACTGTACAGAAAATGGAGAGGCTTTTAAACAGGAATTTGAAACTTAGTTTGTAGGGAGAAAGGCCTTCTCTAAGGTCTCTCATGCTTGTGTTCTCTGGCAATGGCAATGCATATTTATGCGTTGCCCTTGCTTTGCAGCTGCAATTTACTGTCACAATAAAGTCCTCGGAAAACTTCAATAGGCGCCATTATTCTCGGTAAGTTTCTATTGGACTTTAAAGCATTGAGTTTTAAAGTATAAGAGTGTGAATTGGAAATAGTGAGAAACTAGATTGAGGGAAATGAAAATTTAAATGAAGTGAGCTTTTGACTTGCACTTTGACCCTCTATATATAGAATCACTTCTTAAAGCTCTTAAAAAGAGTTGAAGAGAATGAACCCTCGCACCGTCGTCGTCGCTCGGCTTTGGATTTTTTTAATTATTTAATAATTAATTGAAGTCAGAACCCTGCTGCATATTAAGAGGGCCGCGGTCCTGACGTAAACTTCTAAAAAGGCACCTTCCAGAACAAACATTACACCTCTTCCAATATTGCCTATAAATTGTGAGGCATGACTTCGTTTTTAACACACCAAAAAATATTACAAAATTTCCTTCTTTATGAAAATGCTGCATTCTAATTCACAGTCTCTCTCTCGAATTCTTAAGTGTGATTTTGCTTCGTTCTTTAAGTTCATTAGTATCCCGCAGATTGTATTGTCACTGTTGCATGAAGGTTTATTCTGTTTTTATCCTGGGAGGATTTAATCCATTACCTTGGCAACGTGTGACGGGGTTAAAATTCCTTAAGGAAGCACAAGTAAATTGTGGACTCGGAATATTTCTTAATCTTTACTGTTTTTTAAGTTTCTTTTATTCTTCTAACAGTTTTCAGATTTTGTGTTTGAACACAGTAACGTTTGTTGTTTCCACAGCCCCAGCCTCTAGAGGCAGTTACTAATTTGATCTCTCCATGTGTTTAGCAAGTTTTAAGTGAGGTGTAGTATTCTTTATTCATCAATTTTGCTCTTTTTTTGTTTAGCTTCTATTCTTTTCTTCCTTAACTGCTCCTAAATATGACCAAGACTGATCAAAGATGACATGAATGATTGAGAACTGAGTAAAATACTATATCAGGTTGTACTTCTTTTTTCTGTTTATAAATCTCATTTTCTTGATAAATATTACCATGTACATTGATCAACAAAAGAAATTGTCAAATCTGTGATTTAGAATTATAGGAAATATTATCAAAAAAGACTCCTGAGTTTTGTTGTGCTATATATATCAGTATTACCAAAGAAGGAATCAGTCCAGCAAATGTAACCAACTTTTCTTCTGCATTTATTCATTCTTAATAAAATGGAAGATCATGTACACTATCTATATGATCTTCTTGCTAAAATGTATACAAAATTCTACTGAGCAAGAAATGTTGAAGAGAAAAAGATGATTAAAATTTTTTGGACTTCTTTTTTGCTTTTTTTGTTCCTAACTATTTCCAAGCTTTTGCTTTGTTGGTGTAGCTTTCCACATCTAGCAAAAATTCTAAATAACAGAGAGGGAGAGAAATGTGGTTTTCTTGTTCAATTTGAAGTTGATAAGACTCTTTTTACTCTGCCCAAACAGTTATCTTTTGGCCTACAATGAGGCAAATACATCAAGGGGCAACAAGGATTTTCCCTTTCAAGCCTGCAACAAAAACAGCAAATCACCAATCAATCATCAACCAAAAAGATTTTTAAGTGCTCAAAACATATGTTGATGCGGACTCTCCAAAATGCCGCCACACCCGTGTCGGATCCTCCAAAACTATACTGCTTTCGGAGGATTCGACACACACCCGGTGACGTTTCCAGAGAGTCTGTGCAATATAGCTCAAAACCAGAAAGGAAGAAGATTTAACTCACTCATAATCAAGAAGAAAATAATGGAGAAAAATAGATATTTCAAGCTTGGCAAGGTCATTTCCTGGGCACAATCTGCTTCCTGCTCCAAAAGGAAGGAATGTTCCTGCCTTTGGTGTAAGTCCCTAAAGATTCACAAGGCATAAAAAGTTAACATAATGTATGATAGTTTAAGCAAGTTAAAACACCCTTCTTTTCCCGAGCGAAACTCGGTGTTTATACCAAACCACATCAGTTGACGTAGTTAAGTATAAAACTGAGGTAAAGAAGTGTACATTAAGTGATAACAAATGTATGTAAAGATACATCATGAATTCATAAGATTGTTGTAAACACAAACACCGAGTGCGGATCAGTTTTTTCCCAAGAGGTGGTGGCATTTAGGTAAAACAGAAAGTTTTTCAAACTTACATCCCATCTAGAAGGATTAAACTCCAATGGATCATCATAGATTTCAGGATCCAAATGAACAGACCTAAACCACACCAAAACTTTCCATCCTTTGGGAATGGTATAACCTGGAAAACAAGACAGTTTTATGTTGTGTTAGCCATAACTTGGTTATACTTGAAAAAAACATATCAGGAAATGACATATAATGACTAACCATTAATCATGAAATCTTTCTTTGCTTCCCTGAAGACTACAAAGGAAAAGGTAACCACACGAAGCGTTTCGTCGATCACCTATAAAGGAGCAACAAAATGGTTTCATTACATTAACAGATTGGCTTGAGATATCACAATTTATATCCAAGAATGTTAAAAGGAAAACTCTAGAATTACCTTTGAAAGGTAGTCCATCTGCCTAATTTCTTTGAGTGTCACACCTTTTTGATCTGATGGCCTATTTTTCACAATAGCCTCTTGCTCTGCCTGTTTTTGAATCCAAAAATATGATTTCTTAAGAAAACTTTCAATGTGAAGATTAAAAAATGTTTCAAAAAATGGAAACTTTTAGCTACCTTAGCTTTTCTGAAGATTTCAGGATGTTTCTGAAGAAAATAGGTAGCCCACATTGTAATATGACCAGAAGATTCATGACCAGCATTAAGATACATTACCAAAACATCAATAATCTCCTCATCATTCAATTTCCTTCCATTCTCATCCTCAACTTCTAATAGAATATCCATCATGTCTTTCTTCTCTCCTGGTCCTCTTTTTTCTCTCCTCTCCCTTCTGTCATCTACGATCGATTGGAAGATTTCGACGAGCTTTTTACGCGCCTGAAATAGATAGTACAAAGCAGTGTTATCAAAAGCGAAAAGATCCAAAAGGCGCTCCAGGTTTAAGCGCAAAACACAAATAAAGTGCGGACTTTAATAAAAAAAACACAACTAAGGAAAGAAATACATATATAGTTAAAGAAAAAGAAACAAATTTACTCTTAATGTTTTCCACAACGACTAATACACTTATTTGATGATAATATTTGTTGTTTAGTGCTGTCCAGTTTAAGATAGAACTCATGGGCATTGAGGTACAGGCTTTAGTGCCTTGCCTACACTGAAGCGCAACTTAAGCGAGGCGAAGCGCCCTCCTTGAGTTTTCCTAAGCTTAAGGGCTTAAGCGCGCCTTAAATGAGCCTTTGACAACACTGGTAGAAAGAATGTTTTAACAAATAGATGATTTTTCGCGCAAAATATTACAATTTTATCAATGTGACAAAGTAAGGCGAATTTTCTCATTTTATTTACAGGTAGAAAAAGGGATACCTTGAGTGCTTTATGATAAGCAAATCCTGGCAAATTGATAGCCATAGCTCTAACACCATAATTGAGAGTTGTGTATTCCCTTTCTAAGGCATCCATAACCTGTTCACTTCCAGAGCTAAGAAAAATGTGCATGATAATCCGAAAAGTAAGCTTTCTCAGCTGTGTTAAGAACTCAATTTGTCCCATGCTTGCCCATTTATCCAATGCTGATATTACATTTTCTTCAATATATTTTATGTACATTGACAGCGCCTCGTGCCCGTTTACAGGTGCTGCAGTTAGTTTCCTTAACCATTTGTGTTCTTCATATGAAATGCCAATAAATGATTTTTTCCCAATGAGTTTCATTGTAGAAGTAGGCCATCCTGGCTTGAAGGCTTCATCATCAGTTAAAACTCTCCTGCAAGCTTCTGGTGTTGTAACTATAACACTTGGACTACCAAACATCAATGTCTTGTACACTCCTGTTTGTCCGAATCTACAATATACGATTAGCGGCAAAGTCAAGAATTTTAACAGGGGTGTCAAAAACAAAATTGCTAGAAAGTCGCATTTGTGAAGCACTTTTGCTATTACACTATGGGAAATTTAACAAGTTATGAATATATATAAGATTGTCATCTATATGCGCAATATAATTTTCCGATGAAAGGGATACTGAACTCCTTTGATTCATATTGTTCCAGCCCTGCAAAAAGATGGATTGGAATTCACACTAGAATGACCTAAAAATGAACTATAAGAACATCAATGCATTTGCTTTTTATTTTTCAATTGAGGATTCTACTTTTTTTCATGGGTGAATTAGATTGATAGTTCAAAAATAATCTCACTTAAAAAGTAACTCTCACTAACGGTCTACAATAAATATGATTAGTAGTTTTTAAAAAATAAATTACGATAGTTTTTTTTTCTTTTTGGAACCCCAGAAAAACCTAGTCTGCAAACCACACAGGGGATGTAAACCGCACTAGGCAAGCCTCGTGCAACAGAGACCCAAAAAGCATTGAGGGGGATCAAACCCACGTCTCACGTGTGGAAAACTCCCTCCAAACCCACTGGGCTGTCCCTTAGGGACATAAATTAGGATAGTGCTCGATATATACTTAATATATTAATAATGAAACAACCTCTTGCGGAAATGTAAAGTAAGGCAGCGTACAATAGACTTTTATGGTCCAATTTACTCCGAACCCTACGTATAATGGGAGCTTTAATAGTGTAAAGTCAAAAGAATACAAGAATCTTTTTTCCTAGGTATTGAAAAAGCAAATGGCTGGGTGGGAGCAGGTGTTCATACCCTATCTATGTAACATGCACTTTGTTATCTTGTCAAGTTGTCTACCAAAGTAGTGGCAACAAACTAACGAATAGACTATACTTGTGTGATTGTTGTTCCAAAGATAAGATTTTAGTGTTTTTCAACAGGAAAAAGTAAGTGAGAGTTTATTGACAAATCGTATGTTCGAATATTTTTATCAAATAGATATTTGTTTTTCCAATCCCAGGATGTCTATTACTGGAATATTAAAACATGAAAATGTACAGTTATTCTTATCTCCTCGAGATCCAAATAGTGGATATGGATCGTATAAATTTGACTATGATAAAAATAATGGTCTAATAAAAGAGAATGTCAAAATATGTTGATGGAAATTCAAGATTCAACGGTGTAAAGTTTTGACATAAATAAGATGATTAATACCAAAATCAAACAAGTCTTTTCCTCTTCTTCTTTCTTTTTTTCACTCACTTTTTTTATTAAGTTCTAAGAATGTTTTTCTCTTTACTGCACCATCCGGTCCACAATAACTAACTAATTTCTTTGGGCACACCTTTTAAAAAATACTAAATTCTAGATAAAAATAGTTAGTGAGACTAAACTACCCTTAATTAAATATTGCAGCATAGTTATAGTAACACTATTGATCACTTCTTGTGGACCAAAAAGAGTAGTCCCTCTATTCCAGCTTATATCAGTTTATATAAAACTATTTCCTTTTTGGTCAATTTCCAAAAAAATGGCCACATTTTAAATTTGGAAATTATTTAGTTTAAAGTTACTATTATACATTTAATGAGAAGCTTTTATAACGACACAAATACTCTGCGTCCCTTTTTGAACTTATTTAGGACCATAAATTTTAAAATATTTATACCAAGTTAAATATATTCATATAAATTAGAACAAATGTGAAAAGGGAAAAGGAGAGAAATCAAATTATAGAGAATGTTGTTTCCTTGTTGAAAGGCCAAATAAATGTGACAGGTAAAATGACAAAATGTTGCCTCTACCTCTTTTCTCGATTTAATGAAAAGCTTGTAATAGTTTTTTTTTCCTCTTTTCTTCTTCTTTTGTCAGTTTCCCTTTGACTAGTGTCTCTCACTAGATGACATTACACAAATGGTTTTTACCATTTAGAATTGCAGGAAATGGACAACTTGTAAAACAGCCAAGCAAATTTCCACTAAGTTTTTCTTATACAAAAGGCAACCTTTTTTTTTTGTAATACAAAATCTAGCAAATCAATGCTACAAGCTTTGCTAATATGAATTCACGAGATATATGATTAGTTTAATATTTATAAAATTTTATAAAAAATACAAAAAGGAAATAATCTCTTTGATGATTCAAATTCAAAACTTCTGAATTTATGACTGGAGTTTAATTCCCTTGGTCTAGAGAAGAAAAAAAAAAGTTTGTATTATTCATTGACGAATTTAGAATTTAGACGTGAATTTTGAAATGTACATTTTGTACCGTTAAATTTCTCAATAACAATCCTTGTTTGTTTCAATATTTTTTGACTAGTATAGTACTGAACTGTTGTTATTATAAAAAATACTGGCAACTATTGTTATAAAGAGGTCTGACTACCACTACTGAACTTGTTTTGAAATCAGAGAGAGAGAGATGACCTGGAAACAAAGGAAGAGATGAAAGAATCAGGATTGCTGGACTTGAAAGCTCTGAGGAAGGACCACATAGTACCAATGAAAGGCCAACCTAAATCACCTGGTGGCAATGATAAACTCTTCTTGTCACCTAACTTTATTTTTTCATAGTACCAAACATTTACACTTCCAAGTAGCCATTTTAACCCCAAAATCACACACAATATGCTCACCATCAATCCAATTAAGGCCATTAATTTGATATCTAAGACAACTATAATGGAGTTTACTTTTTTTCTTTATTCTTTTTCAAAGGCTGAGAAAGGAGGAGGAGGTGGTGGTTGTTGAGAGAAAAGAAAGAATTAGTGTGAGATTCAAAGATATATCCCTCTCATGATGTTACTCTATGTTGGTCCTATGTTGCATTACTCATTGTCTATATATATATTAGTGTACATGATAATGGGGATTTCTTACATTACAAAATTTGGGATTTAATAATTTCTTTTAGTGCGCGTCAAAAGATATCTCACTTAAATGCGATAAGAATTCTTTATAAAATACTAGTATTTATCAACAAGAGTTGATTGGTATAATATGAAGTGAAAATATAGTATAAAAAGAAGATAGTACGTAGGGGACGTGCTAAAGACATAATACTTATTTAAAATAAAAATATATTATTTTAAACTATTTAAACTTTTAGGTAAAACGGAAAAGCGCCATATATATGCCAGTGACTATGTGAATTAGGACGGATATGCTTGTCGTTAATAGTTTACTGATATATATGATCATTTTTTGTAGATAAAATAATCATACAATTTAATATGAAAAAAAGGTGTCTGAATTAAAAACTGACAATGAAGTAATAATTAACTAATAAAAGTTTATAAAGAAAATGATAGAATTAATAGTCATTTCCTATGGGTGAAAAATAATTCTAAGAAAAATTTACGAAATACAGCCTACATTCGTATGATCGTCAATATATAGAAGACGACAATTGAAGTGTTTGGAAGACTTTCTTGCCGGCCTATTTTCTACTTTGTGTAGTCTTCTTGTCATTAGCTTGCTCTACTTTCTATCTTCTTTATTATTAATGTATGTACTTTGAATATAGGAACTTATCAGTTTGCCACTTAACCCTAAGGTTAGCTCAGCGGATAAAGGCAAGAGGACAAAGTCCTTTAGATTGCTAGTTCGAGTCCTCGTAGGATACTGAAGGCATTACAAATCGGCCACATTTTTTGGACCCCGTGGATCTAATCATGTAATTGCATTAAAACAGCAGGACCCGATAGATACAGCTAGTCGGATTCGCAAAATGATACCTTGAAAACCGCAATTAAAAAAAATGAGATTGCCACTTTAAGTGTGGAATTTTGTATCACTGTAGTGACATAAATGAAATTTTTTACTCTTTTCGGCACAAAATAAGTGACTAATTATTATTTTTTGGTTCAAAATGTGTTCCTTTTTATATAATTAAGAACAAATCTAATTTTTTTTTACAAAATTATCCTTATGTACATATCCCTAAATTAAATTCTTACTCCTAACATTAAATATCATTAAGGCAAGTTTAGTCGTACTGGGTATTTTTATATAGAATTTAGTATTTTCTTAATTGTCATGCCAAAAGGAAATTTTAACTTACACATTTTAAGGTAAAATTTTTTTTAATGCAAGATGAGCATGGTTCTAAAACAAGAGTCAAGTTGGCGGGTTAGGTTATGATATATTTTTTAGTTATTTTGACTAGCTCATCTTAGCCCAAATACACTTTAGGCTGGGTTGAATAATGACTTATTTATTAGAGAATTTTTCACAAAAGGCATTCATTAAGACCTAATTAACAATAAATAAAAATCATTTTCTATATTATGTGATATAGATATGTTTTACGTTATTTTATGATGTATATAGTGTATTAAACGAATTGTATTTAATAATACAACATGAAATGACGCCGCACAAACAGGGATTCCTGTAAAATCATGATCTGTATTTAGGTGTATTAAGCTCTATTAAGCGGGAAAAAGTAACGTTTCAGCGCAAATCATGGGAAGGTGAATCTGTATTTAGGTGTATTAAGCTGTATTAAGCGGCGTCATTTCACAAAAAAATGGGAGTTATACCATAAATTGGTGATAGAAAAATATTTTGTACCATCTAATAAGGCTTAAATATAGGAAAGTATTAAATTTAAATTTTTTGCTACAAAATAAAAAAAGTTATTATATTATGTAAAATCTTAAAAAGGTATTTATATGTTATAAATAGGGTACTTACTATTCTATAGGTGGTAAAATTTCCTATTTATTAACCTAAAACATCTTGAACAACTCAAATTCAGCCCAACCCACTTATTTACCGTTCCTCATCGAAGGGGGTATTTCAAAAATTTTGGCTTCAAGCTGTGATCGGTAATACTTCTCAACGTACGAATTGAATTAAATTAATTACGAATATCATATAGTTATAAAATAAATTTAAAGAAAAAAAAGAGTTTTACCTTGCCAACTTTGGCTACATCATCCTGTTGTCGTATGGGGAAGTACTCAAATAATCTTTTTTTGGTTGCTAATTAGGGATTAGTTAATATTTATTTTTCCT
Source organism: Nicotiana noctiflora (assembly GCA_032618575.1). Lineage (NCBI taxonomy): Eukaryota > Viridiplantae > Streptophyta > Magnoliopsida > Solanales > Solanaceae > Nicotiana > Nicotiana noctiflora. The sequence goes on from JASVEL010003470.1 coordinate 214,336, forward strand.
AAAAATTTGAATTAATTGTATCTTGGAAAGTTTAACTAAAAACTAAAATTAAGGATTACATGAATTAATTTCTCAATAGCATCCTTTGAAATGGCTACATTTTGTCATTTCTACCCTCAGGACCTCAAGTTCTCTAAACTTTGTGAAAGTGAGATTGAGCGTGATTCTTTGTCTTCAAATATCTATGTTTGATAATTTATCAAAATACATAGAATTAATAATTAAAAGGCATCACTTCATAATTAATATTTTCTTTGATTCATAATAAGTGTCCAATTTATTTTTTTATTTTGGTTCAAAATAAGTGTCTAGTTATGTAATCGAGAAAAAATTTAATTTATTTTTACAAATTAACCCCTATATACATATCCCTACAAAAATTTCTTACTCCTCACATTAAATATTTAATTAGGGATAGTTTAATCATACTACGTATTTTTATATAAGATTTAGTATTTTTTTAATAGATGCGCTAAAAGTAAATTAGACATTTACTATGAACGAGAGGGAATAAAGAACCTTCCGCATTTAATGTGCTTAATCCACTATTGAGTTTATTGACAAAATTTCGAAATTATTGAGTCCTGTAAATTTAAGCCCCGTTTGGCTATACATTTTGGCATCGTTTTTTCAAATCTTTTTTGAAAATATTATTTGCTCATAGATAATGGTCTATTTTTGAAATATTTCTATAATTATTTTTCAAATTCCAAAATCAAGTTTATGGTAGATTTTAGGTGAAACTTGTTTCCCCACTTACAAAACTTCAATTTTTTTTCAAATAAAATACATGTCAAAACATAATTTTAACTTCCAAAATTATTTTTTAAAACTATTTCAAAACTTATTTATTAAAGTTTCAACTAAATCTATGTCTAAACGCTAGGTTAAAATATCAAGTGATTGAACAAAAAATGAAATAATTTAGCGAAGAAAACACATTCATAGCTGGTTGAGATTGCAATACTCTAGTGAGTATTTCGATAACCCACAAAAGCAGGTAAGTCGTGTAATAATTAATCACCAACTTAAAAGTGAATGTGCATATTATTTAAAGAAGTCCTCAAACGAGAAATGGCCATTAAAATTATGACGAGTACACTTTTTAGCTTGAATCAGATTACTTTGGATTAAAAGATGGGTCATATTACGGATAGGCATTCAATTTTTTTCATTATTCTAAAGTTATAAATTAAGGGAAAAGGGTCGGTGTGATGATGTTTATTATAGATGAGTGTTCGGACAGATCGAATTGGATATGAGATCAATTTTTGGATCGAAGAAATGACAATCCAAATAAGTACAAAAGTGAGTTGAATTTTTTAAGTTCCGTTTCAGACTAATCAGTTTGGATATTATAAATTTTCGGTTTCGAATGTATAAATTGAGATGTTTCTACGTTTCGAGTGTATATTCCATTAATTTATTGTCGACTTTCACTCCAGCTCCATCATCTAGAGGCGACTTGACCCTAGGCTGGTGGCTATAAAATAAAAAAGTTAATAAAGATATTTGATCAACAAGCAAAGAGACAAGTTTGGTTGAACACTACTAGAAAACTGCTTATAAGTTTCGGCGGCCACTTGTTGGCTAGTAATTTCTTGATTTCTTCCATCATTTTAATTAATATATATATATATATATATATATATATATATATATATATATATATATATATATATATATATATAGATTTTATTTTGACAATGAAAGTACGTTCTTGTTGTCAGTTACTAACATTTATCATAAAGATTTAGGAGTAATTACTTTAGTAGATAATTTCTTCAGTCAACTATAATTGATTTTTTAAGGAACTTATTTTTTAACATTAATAAAATTAACTATATTAATTTTTATTATCTTTTTAATTTATTTATTAAAAATATAACAAATACGCGGAGATTATTTACTCAAGGGTAACTTTGAAATAAAAAATTAATTTCTTTCTGATATTTGAAAAAATTAAAAAAAAAATAGAATATAAAAAAATAAAAAATTTAATTAAAATGGACCGTAGAAAATCTCTTATTTGAGAAAACTTTGCAGATTTCAACGGCTACTACGGTAAACCAATAGCAAATCATCTCTAGACACTATGAATTATGATGACTCTGCAGCAACAACATCTCTAGACACAATGGGCTGGCCAAATTTGACCAATAAATCTATTTGTACATGTGCAATATTTAAAGAGTAAAACTTGCTTGGCTTCATCTTCTTCCTTCAGGAGCAAGGATAGATAGAAATCCTTTACCATTTTCAGAAACTTGCTTGGCTTCATCTTCTTCCTTCAGAAGTAAGTGTCGATAGTGATCCTTTACCATTTTCAGGTGACGTTTGAGGGGGTAAATTTTATTAACCGTTGTATAGCTCGTTACGCTTGCACCTCGTATACCATTTTAGATTACTATATACTCTATATTAGGGGGAAATGGTGTCAAAAGTCTCAAAATCAAGCAGCTGCTAAACTTGGCTTCTTTTGACTTTTTCTGTTTTAATTTGGATGTGATAGTTTGATTCGATACACAATTTAAGAAGAAAAAAAAAAAGGAAACTTTTGAAAATTGTGTTCTTAAAACTTAAGGGGTTAAAGCTTTGTGGGCCATGATATTTGTGTGATTATAAAACTTCTCATTAAGGGTAAAATGAGTAAAATAAAGAATTTAAAGTTGAATTATTTCTAAATTTAAGAATGTGCTATATATTTTGGAACAGACTAAAAAAATAAAGTACCCTTCTAATTGAAACAGAGGGAGTAATATTTGTCTTTTCAGGTTGGGAGAATTTCACTTACGACAGTTTGAATTTCAAATACTATTTTTCAACGTAACTCCAAATATTATTATTTTTTTCAAATTATAATTTTTATGTCCAAACGCCTTCTTATCTTCTCTAGATTTTTTCGGATGATACGTTTTGCACTAGATTTAACTCATATATGTTTATGGCTAATGATGTAATTTTTGTTACACAAATAGTATGTTTAACATGTAGGAGAAGGTAACATTATTTATTAATTGAAATTAGTTACTAATTCTTTATAGAATGATAGTTTATACTTCAATGCCACACAAGTGAGGGGATGCTTTATGCGGTGTCCAATTTTCGCGTGCACATATTATAGAAGGGCCTGGTTCTTCTATGTGTACCTTAAACTATTATTGCTAAAATAATAAAATGCGGAAAGTAAATAACACAAGTATTTTTACGTGGAAAACACCCGACTCAAAAGGTAAAAAAATTACGACTTACCACTCAGTAGGATTTTCCCCAATACTTCACTAAATCATTGAGCCAAAACAGCATTTACAAAAACTCTTTGTAAATCTAAGGACTTCCTCTAATCTCATTGCAGCAACTAGCCTCTAACTCTTGTGACAACTTCAAGTTAACCGTAACTTGAATACCTAGAGTACCTAATACGATTGCTTCTAGATAAGCTGAATGGTACAATTTGAAAACACCAACTACAATTGAACTAGAATAAAAGATAGACAATTGGAACAGATTCTTCCACCTGGTTCATGTAGCTTCAAGTTCGCACACTTAAATCACATAAGAATTGCTTGCAAAATGCCTTACTATTTTGCTCTCAACTCACGTTTAACTTCAGCTTTTATGTGTACCTACAAAGTGAGAATATGATGTAATTTATAGAGTTAGTAAAATAGGAAATAATTAAAGTTCCAATGCTATACACTTCCTTGGTGGAAGAGTTCAAGTTAACCTCAATTTCTTACTCCTTCCTTAGCTTGGATAGTGTTCTCTTTGAGTAAGGAATCCCTCTCCTTTTCAATTATTAAACCTTTTCGATCGGGTGATATCAGATATAACAAGTTAAGCTTATCTCCCTCGTGTACATCCCTTATGCTTGAATATGCCCATGTCTCGTGTGCACTATAGACGAACTTGGTTCATGCTTGAATTCCTTTGTAATTCTTCAAAACAAATTTCACTTGGACCGACAAATTCCTCCTTTTTCATGATGACAAACTTTGTATTTTTCATAAGCGTAGGTGCTCGTTTCAAGTTAGCTCAACAACAACACAAATTCAAAATATTTTACCTTTTTAAAGTCACTAATCATCAAGGATCGATTTCATTAGGTTATAAATATCACAGTCCAAAGTAAAAGCACAACCTAATCCCCCCTTTTGGCATCATCAAAAAATTGCATAATTATGTGAGATAACCAGATTTTAATAGAAATTACTCATTGTCACTGAGGCTACTTCAAATGCAATCATGGATTTAAGCATCATCTATCAATCTAAGGATATTAGCCATCTAAGAAATATCAACAAACAATTAAAGAAAAAGGCAATGAATTTCATTGATTGATAAGACCATACCACAAATCATAAAAAGAAATAAATATATTGGATCATGAGCAAAAGAAATAAAATAAATTCCAAATTGGGTCACTGGTTGATCTACACTAGGCTAAGAGGTCTAAGGCTGGGAAGGACTAGGTTCTTGATTTTTGGCTTGAAGAAATTTCAGCATATCCTAAAGAATGCCATCATTCTTCTGCTTCTCTTTTGCTAGCTCAGCAATGAGAGCATCTCCTCAGTCTCCACTTCAGCCAACCTCTTCTTCAACCTATCAATCTCAGCATCCTTAGCCCCACTTTCTTGCACCAAAATTCGCACTTTGCTGGTCAACGGTACCTTTTTGGATGAACCAGATTCTTTGGGAGTGGTTTGAACTTCATAGTCATAAGCAGTTAGAGTGATTGCCCCACAATGATCCTTGCTTGTGCCAAGTTCTCATTTTTTGATGGGTAGCTTGAAATATGCAAGTACAACTGTGAGAATAAACCCATAAGGTATGACGTGACTCTTAGTGCCATTTAGAACCCTATCAAGAAGTCGGATGGTAAATCCAGGCCAATTAATTTGCCTCTCACTTTCCAATTAATGAGCTACAAATATGGATATCTAAAGCGGATAAGAGTGGTAAGGTTGTAAATATTATGTGTAGTCCAAGGTTTCAGAACAAGAAGGTTTGTTTCTTCCTTGTGAGTTGTTAGAATATCTTTCTACATGTGCTTTTTACAAAGTTTGTAAAGTATTTTTATGGATGTTGAAATATTTTTTAAATGATTTGAAAACTGCATATAATTATTCTCTAGCCTCTCTCTGGAATTAAAAGTTTTTTTTTCCATTCACGTGACTAAGACTAGTTACCATTTGAAATAAATTTATATTTATCATCTGACAATTATTCTTTTCAATGATGCATTTACAAGAGGATATTTTTTGGTAATACTAACTAAAAGTATGTCAAGCTTTTTAAAGTCTCTAGATGATGATCGGTTTGAAAATGAGTATGATGAAGAATCTACCTTCATATTCACATTCCAAATAATGCGTAGCAAGGAGAAAATTGGTAAGTCGAACGATCAAATAAAGTACCAAGGCATGACCGACTCTCTATTATTATGACAAATATTTTAGTATACCCAATCCATAATATCTCCTGTTAGTGGCACAGAAATTTTTTAGTTAACTTCTAAAATATGGATTATTCTATGCAAGAACTAACTGTTTCGATCTAGTTGGATATTTTCATAAGCAAACATTGCAGGCAACAAAGTGGACTGAAAAAAAAAATGGCATGGAGATTTTTTAATTCTCATGAAAAAAGACAAACTAGAGCACAGGGCAAAATATGTGTCATTAGATTGTTTGTGACAGAATGTATTTTGGAAATATGTGTCATTTATGGAAGAAGTTGGTATGGTAATGGTAGCATCGTGTATCCTTTTGGTAAAAATGATTAGTTATCTTGTTATCTCTTTTATGTTTATTAATTGTGTAATTTCAAGTCTGTGATAGTATGTCTACAATTCGAGTCTGTTAGAACTATTTTTAATAGATTCAAAATCGTGTCGTCCTACTCTACGCTTTTAGAAGTCTAATAATTCTCTTCAAATATTTGAAATTATTTTTGGTTGATATTGTTGTAAAATAAAAGTAATGCAATAAAATGTAAATAAGAAGAGATAGAAAGAAGGGAGAAGAGTTTTGTTCTTTCACTTTGGTGTATTTTTCCATTGCAATTACATGGCCTTTTATAGGCATAAAAAGCAAAGAAGATTGACATAAAATAGGAGATTTAATCTTTCAATTATTCACAACATGGGCATCCAATGTAGTATCCAATGTAGCATCCAATGTACAAATTATTCATAACACTCCCCTTGGATGTCCATGTAACATAATGTGTCTCACTAAGAACTTACAAAAAAAATATTGGGATGTACATAGTTATTTATAATACATTGCTTGCTGCCTCATTAAAAACCTTACTAAAGAAAACCCAGTGGGACAAAACCTTGGTTAAGGAAAAGAGTGCAGCATGTACTTACTCCCCCGATGAAAAATCACTTAATGTTTCGAAGACGACGCATTCCAATCTTATATATCAGCTTTTCAAATATTGAGGTTGGTAATGCCTTAGTGAACAGATCAGCCAAATTATCACTTGAACGAACTTGTTGTACATCTATTTCACCACTCTTCTGAAGATCATGAGTGAAAAAGAATTTTGGTGAAATGTGTTTTGTTCGATCTCCTTTGATATATCCTCCTTTCAATTGAGCTATGCATGCAGCATTGTCTTCATACAATATTGTTGGAATATTCTCTTTCGAAGAAAGACCACATGTTTGCTGAATGTGTTGAGTTATAGATCTTAACCAAACGCATTCTCGACTTGCTTCATGAATGGCTATTATCTCTGCATGATTTGAAGAAGTAGCAACCATAGTTTGTTTTGTCGAACGCCATGATATGGCCGTACCTCCACTTGTAAATAAATAGCTTGTCTCAGATCGACCTTTGTGTGGATCAGACAAATATCCTGCATCTGCATAACCAATCAATGATGGCTTGGATTCATTTGAATAAAATAAACCCATATCAATGGTCCCTTTGAGGTATCTAAATATATGTTTAATACCATTCCGGTGTCTTTGTGTTGGCGAAGTACTAAATCTTGCCAATAAGCTTACCGAGAAAGCTATATCTGGTCGGGAATTATTAGCAAGATACATTAATGCCCCAATTGCACTAAGATATGGTACTTCGGCACCAAGAAGCTCTTCTTCATTTTCATGAGGTCTGAATGGATCTTTCTTTATATCAAGTGATCTTACAACCATCGGGGTACTCAATGGATGTGCTTTATCCATATATAATCGCTTTAAAATCTTTTCGGTGTATGTTGATTGATGGACAAATATTCCATCTTTCATATACTCAATTTGTAGACCAAGACAAAATTTTGTCTTTCCAAGATCTTTCATTTCAAATTCTTTCTTCAAACAGTCTACTATTTTTGGAAGCTCCCCAGGAGTTCCAATGATATTTAAATCATCAACATATACGGCGATTATAACAAATTCAGATCCAGACCTTTTTATAAAGACACAGGGACAAATTGGATCATTCTTGTACCCTTCTTTCAACAAGTATTCACTCAGACGATTGTACCACATACGACCTGATTGTTTCAATTCGTACAAAGATTTCTGAAGCTTTATTGAACAAGTTTCTTGAAAACCTTTATATGCTTCCTGGCACTTTAAATCCCTCAGGTACTTTCATAAAAATTTCGTTGTCTAATGATCCATACAAATAGGCTGTAACAACATCCATTAGATGCATATCAAGTTTTTCTTGCACTGCCATATTTATGAGATACCTGAAGGTGATAACATCCACTACAGGAGAATATGTTTCCATATAATCAATTCCAGGCCTTTGGGAAAACCCTTGTGCCACAAGTCGTGCTTTATATCTAACGACTTCATTTTTATCATTTCGTTTTCGCACAAAAACCCATTTATACCCTACCGGCTTTATGCCTTCAGGCGTTCGAACTATGGGTCCGAAGACTTCACGTTTTCCAACTGAAGTTAACTCTGCCTGGATAGTATCTTTCCATTTTGGCCAATCATTTCTCTGTCTACATTCATTGATAGATTTTGGTTCAAGATCCTCATCTTGTTGCATTATTTCAATAGCAACATTATAAGCAAAAATGTTATCGATAACAATATTATTTCGGTTCCATCTTTTCCCGGTTGAGACGTAACTTATTGATATCTCTTCGTTTTTATTATTTTCAGGTACCTGGACCTCCCCCAAGGTCTTATCATTTGTTACATCTTGGGGCTCTTCTTGAGCCACTACCTCTGTGTTATGTTTACTTTGATCACTTGCTCCTTTTCTTCTTCGAGGATTTTTGTCTTTAGAACCGATTGGTCTACCACGTTTCAAGCAAGGCTTAGGCTCATTTGCTTTAATTAATTGTCCTTCCGGGATATCAACTCGTATTGGAGCATTAGCAGCTGGAATATGTGACTTAGTCACCCTTGGTAGGTTAGTGAATGCATCTGGCAATTGATTTGCAATATTTTGCAAATGAATAATCTTTTGAACCTCTTGTTCACATTGATTTGTTCGAGGATCTAAATGAGACAGTGATAATGCATTCCAATCTATCTTCATTTTCAGCTGCTTATTTTCTCTCCCTAATGTTGGATATACTGATTCATCAAAATGGCAATCAGAAAATCTTGCCGTAAATAAATCTCCAGTCATTGGCTCTAGATATTTTATAATAGAAGGAGATTCATATCCAACATATATCCCCAACCTTCTTTGGGGACCCATCTTTGTACGTTGTGGTGGAGCAATTGGAACATATGTCGCACAACCAAAGATCCTAAGATGGGAAATATTTGGCTCCTGACCAAAAGCCAACTGCAATGGGGAGACTTTATGATAACTTGTGGGCCTTATCCGCACAAGTGCTGCTGCATGCAAAATAGCATGACCCCATACTGAAATGGGAAGTTTTGTTCTCATAAGCATTGGTCTAGCAATTAATTGGAGGCGTTTGATCAATGATTCTGCTAGACCATTTTGTGTATGAACATGAGCAACCGGATGCTCAATTGTTATCCCAGTTGAAATACAATAATCATTAAAGGCTTGGGATGTAAACTCACCAGCATTGTCAAGACGAATTGTCTTTATTGCATAATCTGGAAATTGTGCTCTTAACTTTATTATTTGAGCCAACAATCTCGCAAATGCCATATTGCGAGTTGATAGTAAACACACATGTGACCATCTTGTAGATGCATCTACCAAAACCATATAATATTTGAATGGTCCACATGGAGGGTGAATGGGCCCACATATATCACCCTGTATACGTTCCAGAAATGCAGGGAATTCCATCTTAACTTTAATAGTTGATGGTCTAATAATTAATTTTCCTTGAGAACATGCAGCACAAGAGAATTCCTTAAATTGAAGAATCTTTTGATTCTTCATTGCATGTTCATGTGAATTCTCAATTATTTTACGCATCATATTAGAACCAGGATGGCCCAATCGGTCATGCCAAATAATAAAATTATCTTGATTAGTAAACTTCTCATTTACTACGGCATGTGTTTCAATCCTGCTAATACTTGTATAGTACAAGCCGAAGGAAAGAGCAGGTAACATTTCAAGCACATATTTCTTACCGGACATTAATGTAGTAATATAAAGATATTCAATCTTTTCATTATTGGTAGTCTCAATATGATAGCCATTTTGGCGAATATCTTTGAAACTTAATAAGTTTCTTTGAGATTTACTACAATATAGTGCTTCATCAATAGCCAAATTTGTTCCTCCTGGTAGTAATAAATTGGCTCTTCCAGAACCTTCAATTAATCTTGTACTACCGGATATTGTATTAACATCCGCTTCTTTCATTACCAAATAAGAGAAATATCTCTTATCTTTTATAATAGTGTGTGTTGTAGCACTATCCAGAAGACATATATCATCTTTATTAATCTTGAGTCCAACTGAAGACCGGGGAATGTTCATATTCTTCATAAAAAAAGGACAAATAATACATTATAAGAAATATGAAAGTCAAGCAAAAAAAAAACATTAAGAAATACATTAGGAATGTAGAAAACTAGCAACACATGATGCATTAGGAAAATATACTCAAGAAAAATAAACTAGTTGCAAACATAAAAATAACAACTTTTATAGCTTCATTCCCCAGTAAGATGATTAGTTCTTCAGACAATATCCTCAAAGAAGTCTCCAACTTCTAAATGAGTAATATTTGTTAGGCCTTCAAAATCATCATCTTTATATGCAAGATGTGCCTTAGAATCATATTTATTTGAGGGACTTGCTTCATCATCATTATTTTGAAAGGTCAAGTGTGCCTCCACATTATTTTCCTTTTTCTTGAGAGAGGCTTGATAAAGTTTAACAAAATGCTCTGGCGTACGACAAATGCGTGCCCAATGACCTCTCATACCACATCGGTGACACATACTAGCTTTACCTTTTGAATGATTAATTTGAGAACCCTTATTGTTCTCCAATTTATTTCCACCATAATGACGATAATTATTTCGCCCCCTGCCACGTCCACGTTTACGACCATGTCCACGACCACGGTAATTATTTTGTTTTCTTTCAAACTTATCATATGTTGCTACAACATTCACTTCCGGAAATGGAGCTGACCCAGTGGGACGGGCTTCATGATTTTTCATTAACAGAGTATTATTCTGCTCAGCCATGAGTAGGCATGTGATTAACTCGGAATATTTCTTAAAACCTTTTTCACGGTATTGCTGTTGTAGCACCACATTTGAAGCGTGAAAAGTAGAAAATGTTTTTTCCAATAAGTCCTCATATGTGATAGTGTCTCCACATAATTTTAATAGAGAACTTACTTTAAAGATAGCAGAATTATACTCACTTACGGTTTTAAAGTCTTGCAACCTTAAATGTATCCACTCATACCGAGCTTTCAGTAATACCGTAAGTTTTAGGTGGTCATATCGATCCTTTAAACTAATCCATAATTCAAGTGGATCTTTTACAGTTAAATATTCAGTTTTTAACCCTTCATGTAGATGATGACGAAGAAAAATCATGGCATTTGCTTTATCCCGATTTGATGCTTCATTTCCTTGTATAATAGTATTTCCAAGACCTTTAGCGTCAAGGTGAATTTCAGCATCAAGAACCCATGATAAATAGTTCCTCCCGGTGATGTCAAGTGCAACAAATTCAAGTTTTGATAAGTTCGACATAGTGAAAACTATCATAAAAGATGAATAAGTTAGAGAAATAATTAAATAATTAATGATAACAAAACGATTTAGATAAAAGAAATAAAAATAGAACTATATCATGTTAACAATCTACTATTTTATTTTATTTTTTTTATCATAAAGTAGAAGCTTTTCACTTTATATTATTGATATATATGTGTTAATAGAATTGAACGTGAGTAACATTATTTATGTCCCAATAAATATAAAGCAATTAAACTATAAAATTATTACTTATCAGTTCATTTCTCATTGTTAGAATATTTAAACAAATGGAAATGTAATTATTAGTAATGTGCATGAATTTAATTAGAAATTTAAATATCAAAGTAATGTTGACAACAAATAAGTGAAGTACTAAAATAAATACTCAACTTTGAACATGTTATTAGTTGTAGTGAATATATAATGTATACACAACATACATATGCATACATGATAAACAAAAATGTGAAACAGACGAAAAAAAAGGAAACAACAACATGAATTATGTAAATTATCAAATATTGCAAAGAAAAATTTGGGTTGTAAGAGTTAAACATATGATATGTACTGCGATAAAAAAAATTATTATAATGATACATACCTTAATCAAATATGGCTCAACTTAGCGGGAGTTAAGAATAAAATTAGAGCTTCGTGTTGATAACGTGTTGTAAAATAAAAGCAATGCAGTAAAATGTAAATAAGAAGAGATAGAAAGAAGGGAGAAGAGTTTTGTTCTTTCACTTTAGTGTATTTTTCCATTGCAATTACATGGCCTTTTATAGGCATAAAAAGCAAAGAAGATTGACATAAAATAAGAGATTTAATCTTTCAATTATTCACAACATGGACATCCAATGTAGTATCCAATGTAGCATCCAATGTACAAATTATTCATAACAGATATAAAATTAACTATAACTTCTCATGTTTCGTATGGTCAGCAATGATTTTGGTTACCAAACATTTGATATTGAGTGCATAGTTTTTCTTATACATGTCGTTAATTTTACTGGATGAATTAATGAATTATGCACTTATCGAATTGAGAGGTTCTTGGAATATAGATTTTTTTAAAGAAAAAATTACAAGAAAATACACTTGACATCACACCATAACAAAAATAGCCCATATTTTTATGTTTTACCTTAGCCCATATTATAAATATTTTGAAAGCACTAACAAATTCAAAATTTATAGAATTAAATTTGTGTTATCACAAATATTGCATTCATTCTCTTTTCTTCTCACTCATTGTACATATGCTTCAAGGGGCCATCTGCTATTATTGATTCTCCCATGTGTCATCTGGTTGCAATGTAAAAAAATTGAAGAGTAGAAGTTCACCATTGAAGTATTCAAAGCTTTGATTTTGAAAATTGGATTTTTTGAGTTTGTTAGTTTTTTGGGTTGGGTGTTGTTCTAATTGATTGGAAATATCATAAGGAGTTAAAACTTTCAATTTGAAGTGATTTTGAGTAGATTTGAACAAGATTTGAGTTAAATTTTAGAAAAAACGCAAGGAAGAAGACGCAATCGGTTTTTTGTATAATTATGTATAATCTTGTATAATAGTGTATACGTGTGTATAAACACATCTTATACACTATTATACACTTTTATACAGACATCTGTAGACGAACCTCTTCCACGATATTCAGTTACAATTCATGTTCAAAATAGTTCAAATCTCCATTAAATGACTTCAAATTTTATATACAACCTACTCGTACTATTTCTAACAATTCTAAATAACACCCACTCCAAATTTCTCACAAAATCAAATTCGGAATCTAAACCCACATATTTAAGCTTGTTAAAATCTATTTTTCACCATTTAAATGAATTTGGTTTGTTGAACTAATAGTTGAGTTATAATTGCTTATTCGAAAATTAACTTAAAAGTTTGAGCAATCTTTTTTAAAAATTAAATAGAAAGTTTGAGCAATTTTTATTGTAGTTGGATGTAGAATCTTAGCCTATTATTTTTGGGTTAGTTAGTTGTAATTAAAATATGGACTATAAAATTAAAAAGTAGGTATTTCAGTTGTTGATGTGTGAAATTTCCCCTTTTTTAAATTGAGTATATGCTTTATTATTGGTTATAGTAATTTATATCCTATCCAACCCTTTTGATGATGACAAAAGGGGAAGAAAATAATGTGTACAAAAGTTGGATAAGTCAAGTAGAATGTACGGAGACGGGGGGGGGGGGGCATAATTGAGGAATTCATAAAGTGAGGGGGAGTTCACACTTTATGTACTACATGCATTACGAGAAGAAGACTTCAGGAAAGTAACCAGTTTATCTAACTTATCCTATTACTGTTTTTAATTAAGTCTTTGATTAAATTTACTTATTTTGTATTCAATGGTTCGCCATCATAAAAAAGGGGAAGTGTGATGACCATTTTCTCACTTGTCCCGCATTTCTGAGGCCTTAAAAACCTCATTTTATGTTGCCTCGAGTTACGTGCATGATCCGGGCATGTAGCCGGAAAGATGTTGTGATAGAACATGTGAATTCTATGAAACATTTGAAGAAAAATAATATTAATATTGATATAGTTGACTTCGGTCAACATTTTTAGTAAACGGACCCGGACGTGAGATCGGACGGTCCCAGAAGGTCCGTAGGAAAATATGGGACTCGGGCATGTGTCCGGAGTCGAATTCTGAGGCCTAGAGCCTAAGATATGAATTTTTCTGTTAAATTGTTTTTGCTAAAAATATTAAATGAAAATGGATTAAACGACCTTGGTATCGGGCTCGTATTTAGTTGCGACGCCCGGTACAAGTCTTAAATATTATATATGTGCTTTCTGCAAAGTTTGGTGATATTTGAATGTCGTTTGATGTGTTTTGAACCTTGAGTTCCAAATTTGAAAGTTATGAAACTAAAAGAAAGATAATCATGAACTTGAGGCTTGATTTGATGAAAGCGATGTTATATTTGCGATGTGATCGCAAAGGCAAGTTCGTAATATATTTTTGAAGTTGTGTACATATTTGGTTTGGAGCCCCGGGAGGGGAGGGGAGGGGGGGATGGGGGAGGGTAAAGATTTGATAGGCCGTTGGAGCAAATTCTGAAAAATAACACAGCTGGTTTTTCACCCAACTGGTATCTTCGCAAATGCGAAGATTTTCTCGCAATTGCGAGAAGAGCCAGGTTAGCCTTGGTTTGCAAATGCGAAGTTGGCAGGGGTGTGTAGTGGTTCGTAAATGCGAACATACCTCACAAATGCGAGGTTGACAGTAAATAGCCCATCTTCGCAAATGCGACTAAAATGTCGCAAATGCGAAGGCCCCAGTAATCCAGCCTTGTTCGCAAATGCGAACATAATATCACAAATGCGATGCTGACAGTCCCCAGGCCTGCTATGTTCGCAATTGCGAACAAACGTTCGCATTTGCGATAACCGCAACTGTGCAAATTTATACTTAAACGAATTTTTGACCTCTTTTCTTCATTCTTTCAAAGTCCAACACACCACACACGATTCTCCAAGAGCAAAATCACTCTAAAACACTTGTAAGTCACTTTTTACGTAATTCTTTCAATTCCTAACATCATTAAACATGTTTTTCAAGAGAAATCAAAGGTTTTCATGGTAGAAATTCTTGTTTTTGGGTAGAACTTAGGGTTTTCATGAATTGGGGAATTGGACCTCGAATTGAGGTCCGATTTTGAAACAAATCATATGTTTGAACTCGTGAGGGAATGGGTAACCGGATTTTGGTCCGTACCCCGAGTTCCGACCACGTGGGACCAGGGGCGTTTTGGGAAATTTTGGGGTAAACTTTGAGAAAACCATTTTTAAGCATCCAAACTAAGTTATATAGTATTTATTAATGTAATGGAATCAATTGTGATTAGATTCACGCAAGTTGAAAGCGGAAATTCGAGGTAAAGCTATAATAGAAGGATAATTTGGACTTCAAGGCTAGAGGTAAGTGTTTGATCTATCCTAGCTTGAGGGAATATGATTTATGTGCTATTTGCTATGTGATCGAGTGCGGTGTATGGGCTATGGTGACGAGCATCCATACACTGGAATCTAGCATGACCGTGAGTCGTTGTTGATATTTGTTGTGGGATGTTTTAAAGATGAAATCTTGAATCCTTGCCGGGTTGTGAAACTGAACACTATTTTCCCCTGCCGGGACTTATTGTAAAGTGGATTACTATTTTTCCTTGCCGGGACCTTGTTGTGATGATTGTTGTGTCCCTTGCTGGGACGGTTCATGATTATTGTTTTCATTCTTTTGCCCTTAACTATGATTATTATTTGGGTGAGGAAGAGTGATAATGCACGAAGGGTGATGTCGTGCCTTGTTTACTGATTTTTGCATGAAGGGTAATGCCATGCCTTGTTTTATTTATTATGCACAAATGATCATGCCGTGCCTTATATGGTTGGTTAAGCATGAAGGGTAATGCCGTGCCTTGTTATTGATTATGCACGAAGGATCATGCCGTGCCTTGTGATATTGATTATGCACGAAGGAACATTCCCTGCCGTTGTTATTTGAACCATGCACGAAGGATCATGCCGTGCCATGGATGTGAGGAATGAGAGTAAAAGAACGAAGGGTGATGCCGTGCAGCTATTTGCTATTCCTTGTTTTGATATTAATTGTCTCCATTATACTATGATTTCCATTACTGATTTAATAGTTGTTGCTAGCTGTTGTGTTTCCCCTTTATGATACTTTTCGTTGAATTTGTTACTTGATATTTCTTGTTATCTTATGATGTACACATATGTATAGAACTGCACAGGTTTATGTGAGTGTATAGTCCTAGGCTTGTCACTACTTCGCCGGGATAGGCTAGGTTCTTACCAGCACATCGGGTCGGATTGTGCTGATACTGCACTTCTGTGCGTTTTTGCACAGGTCCAGGTTTTGAGAAGGAGCGGCAGCAGCAGTAGAGTACTCGTGGGAGTTGAGCATTCCGAGACTTAGGTAGCTTGCAGGCGTTCGCAGGCCCGGCGTCTCTTCTATTTACGTATACTATTTGCTATGGTCTCATTGTTCCGAGACAGACAGATATTTGTTAATTTCCTTCAGACCATTATGTGTAGTATTCATTAGTAGTTCGTGAGTTGGTGACTCCACGTCTTGGGTAGAGGATTTCATTAGTGTTTTACCTTGGTATTATTTATCTCTATTTAGAAAGTCTTCCGCATTTATTGAATTGAATATTTATTTCTCTTGTTAGTAGGTATGAGTATAAAAATAATGATACGAAAACAGGATAATGTTGAATGCATTGGCTTGCCTAGCTACCACGAGTAGGAGCCATCACGATCCCGATGTCTGGGAAAAATCTGGGTCGTGACAAGTTGGTATCAGAGCTCTAGGTTACATAGGTCTCACCACTCACGAACAAGCTTAGTAGAGTTTGACGGGTAGGTACGGAGACGTCTGTACTTGTCCTCCAGAGTCTATTGATTTAGGAAAGAGTCTCTCATTAGTTCCTTCTTGTCGTGCGATTTGTTCCTCAAATACTGATTGAATTTCTACTCTGTCCTTTCGCAGATGGTGAGGACACGCGCTTCTTCGTCCGCTGATCAGCAGCCTGAGCCCCAGGCAGCTCCCGTGAGGGGCAGGGGCCGAGGCCATATCGGAGGCCGTGGTAGGGGCAGAGCTCAGCCCCAGGCAGCTATTCTAGAGGTGGAGCCTCATGTTGAAATTGGTGAGGAGGTTCCAGTCCCAGCAGCTCCAGTGGGCCCAGCTCAGGTCCCAGGGGAAGCCTTATTTATCCCGGATCTTCGGGAGGCCCTGGTCAGGATAGCGAGTTTTATGGATAGCATTGCTAGAGCAGGCTTATTACCAGTTGCACCAGCCGCTTCTCAGGCTAGAGGAGGAGCCCAGACTCCTGTTGCTCGTACTCCGGAGCCAGTAGCTCCTCAGCCTCAGGCACCAGTGGTTCAGCCAGTTGTGGCCACTCAGAGTCAGGTACCACGACTCAGGCCGGAGATGGAGCGACCATGACTTCTGATTCTTTATGGAGACTTGATCGGTTCTCCAAGCTATTTACCACTACTTTCGGCGGTGCCACATCAGAGGATCCTCAGGATTTCTTATTCAGTTGCCACGAGATTCTCAAGAATATGGGAATAGTGGAATCCAATGGAGTTGACTTCTGCACATTCAGGCTTTCAGGATCCGCCAAGACTTGGTAGAGAGATTACTGTTTGACTCGACCAGCAGGGTCCCCGGCCTTATCATGGGACCAGTTTACAGAGTTATTTCTGGAGAAGTTTCTCCCTGTTACCTAGCGGATGCACTTCGGAGGCAGTTTGAGCGCCTCCAACAAGGTACTATGACTGTCACTTAATATGAGACAAGATTTGTTGATCTGGCATGTCATGCGGTTGTGATACTCCCTACAGATCGAGAGAGGGTCCGCAGGTTTATAGATGGGCTAAATCAGCCGATTAGACTTCAGATGGCTATGGGAGTTGGGAGTGATATATCTTTTCATGAGGCAGCTAATGCAGCTCGTAGAGATGACATGGCTCTTGCTCGGGGAGGTGGTTATCCTTCAGACAAGAGGTCTCGTCATTCAGGCAGATTTGGTGGTTCTTCTTCTGGAGGCGGGGAATCTTTTGATAGGGGCCAGTCTTCTAGACCTTTTCATTCAGCCCTCCAGGCTTCACAGGGTGGACCATGGGTTTCGTGAGCAATATTCAGATCAGCCTCCCATTAGTGCTCAGCCTCTTCAGAGTGTTCGTGGGGGCCATTCGGGTCGTCAGGGCCAGCAGCCCCATCAGCCTAAAAGTTGCTATGGTTGTGGTGACCCAGGTCATCTTGTCAGGTTTTTCCCTCGAGCGACGGGCAACACTCAGCAGCGGGGCCCTCGTCCCGTGATTCAGGCCCCAGCTGACCCTCAGCCTGCCCAGCCAGCCAGAGGCGGGGGTAGAGATTGTAGAGGTGGAGGTGGAGACCGTCCAGCCAGAGGTTGAGGTCAGCCAGTTGATGACCGTCCGAGAGATATAGCTTAGAGGGGAGGTGATGATCCCCGATTTTATGCTTTACCAGCCACACCAGAGGCAAAGGCATCAGATGTTGTGATTACAGGTACCATTCTTGTTTGTGACAGAGGTGCTTCAGTATTATTTGACCCCGGGTCTACATATTCATATGTGTCTTCCTACTTTGCACCGTATCAGGCCGTGCCTAGCTATGCCCTAGATATTCCAGTTTATGTGTCTATACCAGTGGGTGACTCTATAGTAGTTGACCGGGTTCATCGTTTGTGCATAGTTATTTTTGGGGGTCTTGAAAGCCGTATTGATCTATTTCTATTAGACATGGTGGATTTCGATTTCATATTAGGGATGGACTGGTTGTCCCGATATCATGCTATCTTAGATTGTCATGCCAAGACAGTGACCTTTGCCTTTCCAGAATCACCCCGACTAGAGTGGCGAGGGACCTCAGGCCACTCTGTTAGCACTGTTATTTCCTATGTTAAGGCTCGACGCATGGTCGAGAAGGGGTGTCTAGCTTATTTGGCTTATGTTCGTGATTCCAGCGTGGAGATTCCTTCTATTGATTCAGTTCCTATTGTACGGGAGTTTCCCGAGGTTTTCCCTTCAGACCTGCCGGACATGCCACCCGACAAGGATATTAATTTCTGTATTGATCTGGCACCGAGCACTCAGCCCATCTCTATTCCACCCTATTGTATGGCCCCGCCAGAGTTAAAAGAGTTAAAAGATCAGTTGCAAGACCTTCTAGAAAATGGTTTTATCAAGCCCAGTGTTTCTCCCTGGGGAGCACCCGTGTTATTTGTGAAGAAGAAGGATGGCTCGATGCGGATGTGTATTGATTACCGGCAATTAAACAAAGTGACGATAAAGAACAAGTATCCACTACCGAGGATTGATGATTTGTTTGACCAGCTCCAAGGAGCGAGGGTGTTCTCAAAAATAGACTTGAGGTCGGGCTACCATCAGCTGAAGATCAGGGCGGCTAATATTCCTAAGACAGCCTTTCGCACTAGATACGGGCACTATGAATTCTTGGTCACGTCCTTCGGTTTGACCAATGCCCCAACAACGTTCATGGAGTTGATGAATCGGGTATTCAGGCCTTATTTAGATTTGTTCGTGATAGTCTTTATAGATAACATCCTGGTATACTCCCGCAGCCAGGAAGAGCACGAGCAGCACCTCAGAGTGGTTCTTCAGACTCTGAAGGATAATCAGCTATATGCCAAATTTTCGAAGTGTGAGTTCTGGTTGAGTTGTGGCATTTTTGGGTCATATTGTATCAGTGGAAGGTATTCAGGTGGACCCAAAGAATATTGAGGCAGTCCAGAATTGGCCCCGACCAGCTTCAGTGACTGAGATCCGGAGTTTCTTGGGGTTAGCAGGTTACTACCATCGATTTGTAGAGGAGTTCTCTTCTATTGCAGCCCCGATGACCAGGTTGACCTAGAAGGGTGCACAGTTCCAATGATCAGGTGAGTGTGAGGCAAGCTTTCAGAAGCTCAAGACAGCCTTGACTACGGCACCAGTGTCGATACTACCTACGGGTGCAAGGCCTTATACAGTTTACTGTGACGCATCTCGTACAGGGCTTGGAGCGGTATTGATGCAGGATGGTAAGGTTATTGCTTATGCTTCGAGACAGTTGAAAATACATGAGAAGAATTATCCAGTTCATGATCTTGAGCTGGCAGCGGTGGTTCATGCCTTAAAAATCTTGAGGCATTATCTATATGATGTGGCGTGTGAGGTGTACACGGATGACAAGAGCCTACAACACTTGTTCAAGCAAAAGGAGCTGAATTTACGACAGCGGAGATGGTTAGAATTGCTGAAGGACTATGATGTTACTATCCTATATCACCCAGGTAAGGCCAATGTGGTGGCCGATGCATTGAGTAGAAAGTCCGCCAGCATGGGTAGTCTCGCATTCATTCCGGTTAGTCAGAGACCACTTGCTCTAGATGTCTAGGCCTTAGCCAACCAGTTCGTGAGACTAGACATTTCTGAGCCTAGCAGGGTGTTAGCCTACATGGTCGCTCGTTCATCTATATTAGAACGTATTCGTGAGAGGCAATTTGATGATCCTCACTTGCATGACTTGAGAGATATTGTACAGCGGGGAGGTGCCACGAAGGTAACTCTAGATGATGACGGAGTATTGAGATTGCAGGGTCGAGTTTGTGTGCCCAATGTCGAGGGGATTTGAGAGTTGATCTTAGCGGAGGCCCACAGTACGCGGTATTCTATTCACCCGAGTGTCACGAAGATGTATCAGGATTTACGGCAGTACTATTGGTGGCGCAAGATGAAGAAGGACATCATTGCGTATGTCGCTCGGTGTCTAAACTGTCAGCAGGTGAAATATGAGCACTAGAGGCCTGGTGGTGTATTCCAAAGAATCGAAATTCCCGAGTGGAAATGGGAGCGGATCACAATGGACTTCATTACTGGACTTCCTTTGAATCGGAGGAAATTTGATGGTATTTGGGTCATTGTTGATAGGCTGACCAAGTCAGCATCTTCATTCCAGCATTTGTCTCTTACTCATCAGAGAAGTTAGCAGAGATTTACATCAGGGAGATTGTTCATCTTCATGGGGTGCCGGTGTCTATTATCTCAAATCGGGGTACACAGTTTACCTCGCATTTCTGGAGAGCGGTCCAGCAGGAGTTAGGCACCCAGGTCCAGTTGAGTACAACTTTTTTCTTCTATTGCAGCCCCGATGACCAGGTTGACCCAGAGGACATGCTCCGAGCCTGTGTCATTGATTTTGGAGGCTCGTGGGACCAGTTTCTACCATTAGCGGAGTTCGCCTACAACAACAGCTACCAGTCTAGCATTCGGATGGCCCCGTATGAGGCGTTGTATGGTAGGCGATGTCGGTCTCCAGTCGGATGGTTTGAGCCGGGAAAGGCTCGGTTGTTGGGTAAAGACTTAGTACAGGAGGCCTTAGACAAGGTCAAGATTATCCAAGAGAGATTGCGTTCAACTCAGTCCAGATAGAAGACTTATGCGGATCGTAAGGTTCGAGATGTAGATTTCATGGTTGGTGAGCGTGTAATTGCTCCAAGTATCGCCTATGAAGGGCATGATGAGGTTCAGGAAGAAGGGCAAACTTAGCCCTAGGTATATTGGTCCATTTGAGATTCTGGACCGAGTGGGAGGGGTGGCTTACAGACTAGCTCTGCCACCTAGCTTATCAGTCGTGCATCCAGTTTTTCTTGTATCTATGCTTCGGAGGTACCACGGTGATCCCACACATGTGTTAGACTTCGGTACTGTCCAATTGGACAATGATTTATCCTACGAGGAGGAGCCGGTGACCATTTTAGACCGGCAAGTTCGACAGTTGAGGTCGAAGAGTTTTCCTTCTGTGCATGTTCAGTGGAGAGGTCAGCCTCCTGAGGCATCGACCCTGGAGTCCGAGTCTAATATGCGGAGCCGCTAGCCACATTTGTTCCCCGACTCAGGTACTTCCTTCTCTTGTCCGTTCGAGGACGAACGGTTGTTTTAGAGGTGGCGGATGTGACGACCCAAAGGGTCATCACCTGTTTTCCTCACTTGTCCCGCATTTCCGAGGACTTAAAAACCTCATTTTATGTTGCCTCGAGTTACGTGCATGATTCAGGCATGTAGCCGGAAAGATGTTGTGATAGAATATGTGAATTCTATGAAATATTTGAAGAAAAATGATATTAATATTGATATAGTTGACTTTGGTCAACATTTTTAGTAAACGGACCCAGACCTGAGATCGGACAGTCCCGGAAGGTCCGTAGGAAAATATGGGACCCGGGCATGTGTCCGGAGTCGAATTCTTAGGCCTAGAGCCTAAGATATGAATTTTTCTATTAAACTATTTTTGCTGAAAATATTAAATGAAAATGGATTAAACGACCTTGGTATCGAGTTCGTATTTTGGTTGCGACGCCCGGTACAAGTCTTAAATATTATATATGTGCTTTCTGCAAAGTTTGGTGACATTTGGATGTCGTTTGATGTGTTTTGAACCTTGAGTTCCAAATTTGAAAGTTATGAAACTAAAAGAAAGATAATCATGAACTTGAGGCTTGATTTGATGAAAGCGATGTTATATTGCCGATGTGATCGCACGAGCAAGTTCGTAATATATTTTTGAAGTTGTGTACATGTTTGGTTTGGATCCCGGGGGGGCTCGGGTAAAGATTTGATAGGCCGTTGGAGCAAATTCTGAAAAATAACACAGCTTGTTTTTCACCCAGCTGGTATCTTCGCAAATGCGAAGATTTTCTCGCAATTGCGAGAAGAGCCAGGTTAGCCTTGGTTCGCAAATGCGAAGTTGGCATGGGTGTGCAGTGGTTCGCATATGCGAACATACCTCGCAAATGCGAGGCTGACAGTAAATAGCCAATTTTCGCAAATGCGACTGAAATGTCGCAAATGCAAAGGCCCCAGTAATCCAGCCTTGTTCGCAAATGCGAACATAATATCGCAAATGCGATGCTGACAGTCCCTAGCCTGATATGTTCGCAATTGTGAACAAACGTTCGCATTTGCGATAACCGCAGCTGTGCCAATTTACACTTAAACGAATTTTTGACCTCTTTTCTTCATTCTTTCAAAACCCAACACACCACACACGATTCTCCAAGAGCACAATCACTTCAAAACACTTCTAAGTCACTTTTTACTTAATTCTTTCAATTCCTAGCATCATTAAACATGTTTTTCAATAGAAATCAAAGGTTTTCATGGTAGAAATTCTTGTTTTTGGGTAGAAATTAGGGTTTTCATGAATTGGGGAATTGGACCTCGAATTGAGGTCCGATTTTGAAACAAATCATATGTTTGAACTCGTGAGGGAATGGGTAACCGGATTTTGGTCCGAACCCTGATTTCCGACCATGTGGGACAAGGGGCGTTTTCGGAAATTTTAGGGTAAACTTTGAGAAAACCATTTTTAAGCATCCAAACTAAGTTATATAGTATTTATTAATGAAATGGAATCAATTGTGAGTAGATTCGCGCAAGTTGAAAGCGGAAATTCGAGGTAAAGCTATAGTTGAAGGATAATTTGGACTTCAAGGCTAGAGGTAAGTGTTTGATCTATCCTAACTTGAGGGAATATGATTTATGTGCTATTTGCTATATGATCGAGTGCGGTGTATGGGCTGTGGTGATGAGCATCCATACACTGGCGTCTAGCATGACCGTGAGTCGTTGTTGATATTTGTTGTGGAATGTTTTAAAGATGAAATCTTGAACCCTTGCCGGGTTGTGAAATTGAACACTGTTTTCTCTTGCCGGGACTTATTGTAAAGTGGATTACTGTTTTCCCTTGCCGGGACCTTGTTGTGATGATTGTTGTGTCCCTTGCCAGGACGGTTCATGATTATTGTTTTCATTCTTTTGCCCTTAACTGTATTTGTTATTTAGGGGAGGAAGAGTGATAATGCACGAAGGGTGATGCCGTGCCTTGTTTACGGATTTTTGCACGAAGGGTAATACCGTGCCTTGTTTTATTTATTATGCACGGAGGATCATGTCGTGCCTTATATTGTTGGTTAAGCACGAAGGGTAATGCCGTGCCTTGTTATTAATTATGCACGAAGGATCATGCCGTGCCTTGTGATATTGATTATGCACGAAGGAACATTCCGTGCCGTTGTTATTTGAACCATGCACGAAGGATCATGCCGTGCCATGGATGTGAGGATGAGAGTAAAAGCACGAAGGGTGATGTCGTGCAACTATTTGCTTTTCCTTGTTTTGATATTAATTGTCTCCATTATACTCTAATTTCCATTACTGATTTAATAGTTGTTGCTAACTATTGTGTTTCCCCTTTATGATACTTCTC
Organism: Nicotiana noctiflora; assembly: GCA_032618575.1. Lineage (NCBI taxonomy): Eukaryota > Viridiplantae > Streptophyta > Magnoliopsida > Solanales > Solanaceae > Nicotiana > Nicotiana noctiflora. The sequence goes on from JASVEL010003470.1 coordinate 238,328, forward strand.
GTTGAATTTGTTACTTGATATTATCTTGTGATGTACACATATATATAGAACTGCGCAGGTTTATGTGAGTGTCTTGTCCTAGGCTTGTCACTACTTCGCCGGGATATGCCACACACTTACCAGCATATGGGGTCGGCTTTTGCTGATACTGCACTTCTGTGCGTTTTTGCACAGGTCTAGGTTTTGAGCAGGAGCAGCAGTAGCAGTAGAGTATTCGTGGGGGTTGAGCATTCCGAGACCGAGGTAGCTTGCAGGTGTCCGCAGGCCCGGCGTCTCTTCCACGTACTTATATTATTTGTTGTGGTCTCATTGTTCCGAGATAGATAGATATATGTTATTTTCCTTCAGACCATTATGTGTAGTATTCATTAGTAGTTCGTGAGTTGGTGACTCCACGTCTTGGGTAGAGGATTTCATTAGTGTTTTACCTTGGTATTATTTTTCTCTATTTAGAAAGTCTTTCGTATTTTGTTGAATTGAACATTTATTTCTCTTGTTAGTAGGTATGAGTATAAAAATAATGATACGAAAACAGGATAATGTTGAATGCATTGGCTTGCCTAGCTACCACGAGTAAGCGCCATCACGATCCCGATGTCGGGAAAAAATCCGGGTCGTGATAGGCAGATTGTTAGCTTCAAGGTTTCACGTATTAATTTTGGTGATAACAAACCAACACAATTATTAATTAAAAAATATTTATTTGTGGTAATCTTATTTTTTTTACATTTTTATTCAAAAAAATAAGATGATGGTAAAGATCCAAACAAATATGAGAAAGAGAATATTATGTGAAGATTTTATCTAGGAAGTTTATTATGGGAAAGAGAATATTATGAGAAAGTGAATAATCAAATATTGATAGAAAGTTTTTCAACATCTTGAAAGACAAGTTGCTAGAATCACGGAGAAGATCTATTATGTTTTGGATGAAAAATACTATATGAAAAAGATACTACAAGATCAAGAAAGATATATTTCCAATATAAGAAGAATGATATGAATATAGTACAATTTACTTTATGGAAAGAGAATATTTTCCAAGACCTACTAAAGAAACATTGGAGAATTATGGAAGAATGCTTCCTAAAGGTTTGAGAAAGATCTACTACGTATGGAAGAAAAGGAATATTCTTACTACAATATTATAGTAAGAGACTATATTCCAAGAACCAAGAAGAAATCAGAGAGAATGGAATGAGGTCAAATATGGGACAAGATCTGCCTTCGCATAATTCTTAAAAACTCCGTTAGAGTTATAATCAAACTTTGTTGTCTTTGCTTGTATATAAAATCAAAGTATAGAATAAAAGAGAAAACGGTAAAATACTTACCTTAAATCCAGAATTTTAATCATGAAGGAAGTTCATGAAACAATTGACAATCATTATGCTCAATCCCAAAGTTTTTACTCAATTGATTAGAGTCTCGTGCTGATAACGTGTTATAAAATAATAAAAGAACAAGAACAATATTGTAGAGAAAAGTAGGGAGAGAGAATTCTTATTGAATTTTGGGATGAATTTACAATGGGGTAAGACCCCTCTATTTATAGGAGAAATATGACTTAGTCACAAAGTAAAACTCTCCACAAGATAGACATTCACTCTAAATAGAATTTTATTCATAACACTCCCCCTTGAATGTCTATTCAATGATAATGTGCCTCGTTAAAACCTTAAATAAAATAAAACCCAATGGGAAAAAAATCTAGAAAAGGAAAAAGAGTACACATATCTAATAATGCGCCTTTTGGTTGCCTCGTTAAAAACCTCGCAAGGAAAACCCAGTGGGACAAAACCTTGTAAGGGAAAAAGAGTGCAACGCGCATTAACTCCCCCTGATGATAGCGTCAATTCACATCCTTGAGCCTTCGCATCCCAATCTTGTGCACTAGCTTCTTGAAGGTTGACGTCGACAAAGATTTTATATCGGTTTCAATGTATTTTCGTAATGACATAACATAGAAATCTCTTCATTCATATATTCAGGTACCTGAATCTCTCATGAGATATTATGAAGTGTAATTTCATGTGATCTTCTAGATCACTTGCCTCCTTTATTATGATCATTTGCTCATCTTCGTTATCAAGAAGTTTATTTGAAAATAATTGTCTATACGCTTTAAGCTTACCATAGACTTTGTCCTTCTAGGACTTAATATGAGCATTTGCAATGAGAATATAGTTACTTTATTTGGGTCAGCAAATGCGTCTGCATGCTTTGAAATAAATTGCACATGAATTATCCTTTTATGAACTTCAAGTTCATATTATTTTATCCGAGGATCTAGATGCAGAAACGATAATTCATTCCTCGTAACTTTTCTCAAATTGTTGTATCTTGTCTCCCCCTCATGTTAGAAAAACTAACTTGTTTCCTCAACTTTGAGAACCTATCTTTGTGTGTTATGGTGTTAATCAAAAGATACATCGCACATCAATAATAATAAGATGGAATTATTTGGTTCCTGACCCTGAACCACTTGTGAGGGGAGAAATAATATACTTTCGTATATAACGTATATCAAACTGATATATATAAACTTTGTTCTCATAAGCAATAGTTTAGCTATTAAGTGGAGCACTTAATAAATTATTTTGCTAAACCAACTGTGATGTAAACCAACTTATCAAGATAAACTATCTTGAATAGAAAATCTGGAATATGCTCTACATTAAATTATTGAGCAAGTTACCTCGCAAACACTATATTGCGGGTTAGCAATAATCGCACATGTAACCATCTCATAGATGCATCTTATGTGGTATACATGGCAGGTGAATGGGCCCATATTCACCTTTGATATTTCCAAGCATTCATGGGATTCAATCCCACTTTTAGTTGGTATATTAATTAATGAGAACATGCACATAAAAGAATTCGTAAAGAACTTTCTAGTTCTTTAATATTTACCCATGTGAATTCTCTTTATTTTTGCACATCATACTTAAATTGATATGGGTAAATCAATTATGCCAACTGAATAAATTATCAATATTGATAAATTTCAGATTTACACCATGATGTGTGCAATTATGAATAAACTCCAAGTTTATTATGATATGAGTTTTATATCAATAAAATATCCACTTCATTGTGGTATTCTTTTATTTATGTAGTACAAATTGGAGATAAAGCGGGTAGCTTTTTACATACATATTATCCCGCTACAAGTTGTAGTAATAGAAGATATTAAATCTTTCCTTTATTTATAGTCTCAATATAATCAACCGCTTTCGCGAATACTTTGGAAACTAAATATGTTTCTTTGAGACGTACTACAACACAATACCTTATTGGTAATCAATTGTGTTTCTCCAAAATAGTAATAATTGGCTCTTCCAGAGCTCTCAATTAATTTTGCACTATCACAGATTCATCATAATCCATGTGGTGAATATCTCTTTTAAAGAGAAAGTTATACCATTATGGCCATGGTCAAAATAATATGCAAGATGTGTTTCTTGCATTATCGTTGACTTTTAATAATTACAATGCCAAAATATTTTGGCGTACAATAAGTACCTGACCAATGATCATTCATGTCATAATAATGACATTATTTATGGTATCGTCTCAAACCTTCTTCTAGAGGTGAGTGTGGTATATTCACTACCATTAGCACGTTCATATTCTTTGAAGAATGAATATGTATTCATAAGTAATATGTTGTCACATTCACATCATGAATGGACCATAATCATCTATAAAATCTCATGTCAAATCGATGACAAATATTACTTTCACAAAGTGAAGGATTATTTTGAGAATAATTATTGTTCTCATTACCACAATGATGACGATTATAATTTCGTCTATTGCCACATCCACATCCATTGATACATTCACGGTAATAATTTTGTCTTCTTTCCGACTTATCATATATTGCTATCACATTCTCTTAAGGGAATGAGAATGGAGAAAATTCAATGGGACGGGTTTTCACTTCTTGTGCGCATGATCATACATGACTTTGATCATGGCAAGACATAGAAATTTTACCACTTCATGTGGGTGTAAGTTTTTAAAAACTCCATTAGAGTTATAATCAAACCTTGTTGTCTTTGCCTGTATATAAAATCAAAGTATAAAATAAAAGAGAAAACGGTAAAATACTTACCTTAAATCCAGAATTTTAATCATGAAGGAAGTTCATGAAACAATTGACAATCATTATGCTCAATCCCAAAGTTTCTACTCAATTGGTTAGAGTCTCGTGCTGATAACGTGTTATAAAATAATAAAAGAACAAGAACAATATTGTAGAGAAAAGTAGGGAGAGAGAATTCTTATTGAATTTTGGGATGGATTTACAATGGGGTAAGACCCCTCTATTTATAGGAGAAATATGACTTAGTCACAAAGTAAAACTCTCCACAAGATAGACATTAACTCTAAATAGAATTCTATTCATAACAGAATCCATTCTTTACATGCAGAAGGATTAGACATAAAATATTACAATTTTCATTATGTGACTCAAGGAGAGAGTATTTTATTATGGAAAATAATTAAGGCTAAATATTGTCAAGAAGGATATATGAATCTAGACAAACATTCTAGTCCCATTCAACAAGAGGGGGTCAGAAGCATAGAGGAACAACATTCAAAAAGGAAAGTTTAAAAAGAAAAGATTATTTATGCAATAGAAGCCAAGATTAAAGGAGATCAAAAAGGAGTCTAAAGCCTACAAAGAAAATCACATCGTGATCATATCAGGGAAGAATTGGAACGCTCATTAATACTACAAGCACCAGGATTATGAAAAAAAAAAGGAAATAATTGATATTGGCATCATGATTGAAAATTAAAATTGTCCAATTCAAAAAGCTTACATTAAGAGAAGATATCCAAATCTGCCTTATAGATTCCGATCATGTTCAAAAGGGCAAGACGCACCAAAGGAAAGTTGGAGAAACAACAAAGGACATGCTTTTCCAGAACTAGAAGACCGCTGCAATGGCTAGAACATTCAACGACCAAGTATAAAAGAGATGATACTTGCAGCAGCAAAAGCACGCAGCCTATTATACAAATTGTCTATCCAACTACAAGTTTTTTATTCTACTCTTAAAAAGCACTATAATTTACTTTAGTAGATTTACTGTGTACACAAAAGAGAGAAGAGAGATAGAAAAATTCGAGAGGTAGTGTATCCAGAGAGGTTGTGCCATTGTTCATTTCTTTGGTGAGCGAGTGAAAACCAAAGGGTCGTTATTGGTCAGCGAGTAAAAATTAACCTTGTGAACGTTAAAAGTCACACATGTTGTACTCAACATAAATTACAAAGAGCTCAAGAGATAATATCCTTGCAACCCAAGGAAACTGGATTAGGATACCACATTGGTTTCGAATCAGTATAAAATTCTCGGTGTCATTTACTTTAGCGCTTTTTACTATATTATGTTCCTTTACTGTTTATTGTGATTAACACTTGTTTAAATCGAAAGGAATAATATTCTGTGTAGGCTCTCTCCGCATAAGTCGACTAGGCCTGAAGAGTAGTCCACTGAAAATTTAAAAAAGGCTACAATTTACCCCCCTTGTACTTTCATGTACCTTAGTCCATCAATAAGGTAGACATTCTCAATAGAGTGAGAGTCAGTCTTATCTACCTTGCCAACCCCAATGATCTCACCTTTCTTTCCCTTTCCAAAGGAGATATACCTCATTTAAGGTCCTTAAGTGGAAGGAACTAGTTCTCGATTCCTGTCATATGCTTTGAGAAGCCGTTATCCATGTACCTTATTTGGCTGATCTCTTTCACTTGGACCTACAAAAGGGAATCATGGGTTATTCTTAGGAACCCTAATTATTTTGGGTCCCTTTTTATAAGCAAAATGATGAATTAAATTCTTTTTAGCCCAATTTAGCAGCCTATTTCCCTTGAACAAATTCTTTGTTCTTTTGACTTCCCTTTTCTTTTGCAGTACATTCACTTTTATAGTGATCAGTTATACCACAGTATGTGAAAATTTTGTTTTAAGGAAATGTGAGATACTTGCTTTTGGGATCCCACTTAGGTGTAGGGGGTCCTAAAGCCAATTCCTCTCTTGTTGCTAATATGATGTTCATGCAAGCATGGAAGTGCATTGGAGGACCTATTCCATTTACAGGCTCTATCTAGCTCATGTTTGACCTTGGTCAGATCTTCCTTTAGGTTTCTATCTGCTCATCTCCTTTATATAGGTCATCTTTCATTTTTCCTACATTTTCTTCTAAAGTGAGATGTGTGTGATCAACTGTCATTTTACATGTTCCCAATTTCAATTTTAGATTTTCAAATCTAAGTTCTAAGACAGTTGTGTCAAGTTCATGAACCTGGTTCTTCAACACAGCATTTTCACTTTCATTTTCACTAGCCCTATGTACCAGGTTTTTTCACTAAGCTTTTAAAACTACACACTCTTTTGACAGTTGTTCCTTTTCATTGTTTACATCCTTAGATTCATCAATTAGTTTTAGGAGCAACTCAGATAACCTTTCCTTAGACAAAAAATTAATCTTGTCTTTGAGATGAGAAATAATTACCTTAACTTCTTTATTAGATTCTTCAATAGCCATAAGTGCTCATTAATCATCGTTATCATCATCATTATCTGAGCTTTCATATGAGTTATCTCCCTAAGCAGTGACCATAGCCTTTGTTGATCATTTGATATTACTTTTCTTAGGTTGAACATGTTCCTTCGTTAAGATTTTTCTTCTTCTACTCAATTTCCCACAGAGAACAATTTTTGATGTGGCGATCAGTCTTTTTACACTTGTAGCAACCATCATTGGTTTGTTTTTCAGGAGCTTTTGATTTGCTATAACTACCACTTCTTGAACAACCCTTTATTCTCCTTAGTTACTTTTTGAAATCTTTGGTGATCATGACCATTTCATCATCTTCCATATTAGAACCTTCAGTGATTTTGAGAGCCAAACTCCTTTCCTTCTTATGTAAATCCATCTTCATTATCTGTCTCTTAAGTTCATAGTCAGTAAGATTCTCAATCAATTCATCTAGTGGGAGAGTGGCAATATTCTTTGATTCTTAGATGCAGTGATTTTGCTCTCTCATATGATAGGTGAAACTCTAGTAAATATATTTTCAGTGATTTCTTCTTCAGGAATAATCCTTCTAAGAGATTTCAGCTCATTTGTCAGCGTAGTGAACCTAGTTCATATCTCTTGAATGGTTTCTCCTTCCTTCATAGCAAAACTCTCATATTAAGAGTACATTGGAGTTCCTATGGATCTCCTCACTTGAGATGTTCCTTTATGAGCCGTTTGCAGTGTGTCCCATATTTTCTTAGCAATGGTACAACCTTGGATTCCGCTGTACTCATCAAGACCAAGTTCACAAATAAGCCATTTCTTGGCTTTAGGATTTTTTTCCCACTTCCTCAAGTCTTCAGCAGTGCAATCAGCTCTTATCTTTGGCACATCTACTCTTTCATCATGTTTCTTCAAGGTAGCCAATGGACCATGGTGACAATGTCCCATAGGTCGTAGTCTTCTCCTATAATGTGATCACTTATCTTGTTTTTCTATCAAGAGTAGTACTGGCCATTAAAGAGTGGTGGCCTAGTAGTGGATTGTCCTTTCCAATTTTCAGGTGGTGTACTCATATTGATCTTTTTCTAAGGTGTTAGCCTCTTCAAGGGTAACCCGCTCCGATACCAGTTGATGTTTTATACTTCAATACCATATAAGAGCGGGGTGGGGAGGGGGAGGGGGAGGGGGGTGGGGGGAAGTGATTTATGCGGTCTCCAATTTTTGGGTGCACAGATTATAGAAGGACGTAATTCTCTATTTGTTCCTTAAACTACTATTGCGGAAATAATAAATGCGGAAGTAAAAAATACAAGTATTTTTAAGTGGAAAACACCCAACTCAAAAGTGAAAAAACCAAGACCTACTACTTAGTAGGGTTTTTCCCAACATTTCACTAAATCACCGAGCCAAAACAACATTTACAAAAACTCTTTGTAAACCTAAAGATTTCCTCTAATCCCGTAGTATCAACTATCCTGTAACTAATGCGACAACTTCAAGTTAACTCTAACTTGAATACTCAGGGTATCTAATACAATTATTTCTAGATAAAGCTGAAAGGAACAAGTTAAAAATACCTACTACAATTGAACTATAATAAAATACGGATAGTTGGAACTGGTTCTTCTATCTGATTCATGTAGCTTCAGGTTCGCATACTTGAATTACACAACAATTGCTTGAAAAATGCCTTGCTATTTTGCTCTAAACTCACATTTAACTTTAGCTTTTGTGCGTACCTATAAAGTGAGAATATCCTGTAATTTATAGAGTTAGTAGAATATGAAATAACTAGAGTTCCAACGCTATACTCTTCCTTGGTGGAAGAGTTCTAGTTAACCTCAACTTCTAATTCCTTCCTTGTCTTGAATAGTGTTCTCTTTGAGTAATGAGTCATTCTCCTTATCAATTATGCAATCTTTTCAATTAGGAGATATCAGATATAACAAGATAAGCTTATCTCCGTCACGTGCATCCCTTATGCATAAATCTGCATGTGTCTGTATGTACTGTAGATGGACCTGGTGTTCCTTTGTCACTCTTCAAAACAAACTTCACTTGAACCAACATAGACACTTATGTATAATTATCTTTTTAGGGGAACAGATAGTGTAATTTTGTTTTATCACCTATCTTGAAGGTAAACTCTTACAATTTGGCTTTCTTCTTGTCTGATCTCTAAAACTTTTGACAACAAACTTACCCCCAAAATAGTTCGTCCCAATAAAATGGTTCCAAAAGTAGAGGTCTTGATCTCAAAATTAGAAATTCAACGTAACTTTCTCTTGGTGAAAAGTATTTATCCTAATATCTCTTGCAACCTAGACTAATGCAACATGCTTGCTTGCAAATATTGTAGGGAGTGATTAATTATGTAAATGAAAAGTAAGCAGAAGGAAAATTAAGAAATAAAAGTACCCTGCTAATAATCAGGAAACAACCAATTAGGCAAGAATACACATATCTGAATTAATCCTCTATCCAATTTGTAGTTTATGTAGAGGACAAGGGACATTGCCTTTTCCTAGATAACTCAATGTGAATGGCTCCACTAGCAAAATTCAATTTTCTTTTAATTTTCTATTTCAAGCTAAAAAAAAGGGAAAAAATTGCAAGCATAAATTATCTTATTATTTATGGTCAATAAAATACATCTAAGTCGACATATCTTCTTGTATACATGTTCTAGCAAGAAAGCAATTGATAGAATGAAAGACATGATAGTAAGCTCAGGTAGAGCGACAAACATAGCTTAGTATTTATATATATATTTAACAATTTTTTTTTTACGATAAAACATGATCTAAGCAAAAGTTTATCGAATTCGTCCGAACTCATAAACAATACACTACCTCTATCACCGAACTCTACTACAACCGTGTGACTAGACCAAGTAATTGAAACTTTGTCATATTAGATTAATAACGTAACAAGTACTTACATCTCTCTTGTTAAGATAAACAAGTTATTTTCGACCGACAAACTTTGCCACTTTTAGATCAAGTACTTAAAAAAGATCGTATCAAAGTCAGGCTGTGTGGCCAATGGATACCCATGAAAAGCTAAATAGGGAAAGCTTTCTATCTATAGAAAAAGCAACATAGGTGGGGATAATATAATTTTCAGACACAATCACTAAAGCTGGATAGTAACAAAATCCTAGCAAGGATCTAAACTAGTACGAACACCCTTTTTCCTGCCATTGCTTTAAGAAACAAATATTTGTGTCACTGTGGTCGACTCTCCGTTTTAAAGATCGCAATCTTTTATAATATGACAGAAAGTGTATTACTTAGAGCCCATTAAGATTAGATGATTATAAATACCTGCTAAGGTTGAAGTGCTGAAAAGTAGTGTTAAGTATTTAAATTAATTTTTTTAATAAGTATTTACGTGTTTGGAAGTTTGGATAGATATGCTAAAACTCATAATAAGCCGTTAATGTGTTTGATAGATATGCTAAAATGATAAGTTGTTCTTTTATTAAAATACTAAAATATCCTTAAAAACTTTACAGAAGATTATAAATTAATAGTAAAAATTATAAATAAAAAAAGATGAACAACGGACATGAAATAAAAAGAAAATTAGAAATTCCTTATTGGAAAAAATATTTTATGAATTAGAAAATATTATTAAGGATAAACTAGTAAAAATCTCGGTCAAACTAACTGTGCTTATAAGCTGAAAAGCCATTATTCGGGGATGACCAACTTATCACTTATGACTGATTTTAACTTATAAGTACTTGACTTATAAAAACTTTGAATGTTTACCAAATACGTAGATAAGCCACAAAATGCTTATAAGCCAGTTTGACCAGCTTATAAGCTTAGTCAAACACACTATCTCATTAACTTCTGCTAATAAAAGGATTGATCAAGAGTGTTCCAAAGTGATGTCAGTAGGGTTGGCAAGTGGGCCGGTCCAAGACCAGGACCGACCTAGGACCGCGGCCCACATGTGGGCCTAAACGGTCCTATCCATATAAGACCTAGATCGTGGGGAGGTGGGTTGGGTAGTGGGTCGGTCTTGTGTGCGAGGCCCGTGAGACCGGGACCGATTGGGACCGGCACCGGTACCGACTGGGAAGTGGGCCGGTTCAAATGGTCCTAAACGGGCCCAACAACCTTATTTTAGAAAAAAAAAATCTACCCATTAGGCATTTAAATTTTAGTTGTTTCTCTACCAAAATAGTCATTTAAGCCTCCCCCCCCCCCCCCAACTTTGTTTTAACCCCAAATTTTTATAATTATACTTATTCCCTATTTCTAATTATAAAAACGCTCTCATCTTTTATTTTTTCACAAAATCATCAATCTCTCTCTATCTTTCTCTAATTTTATTATATAATTGCTTACTTTGTTGTTACAATTTGTGAAAAATTGCGAAGGTGAATTGAAGTTTTCAAGTCTTCAACGATAATCAATTTTCAACAAGTTGTTCGTCAATTTGGTAAACTCGTTCCAACTTATCATAATTAATATTATAGTTTTATTTATTTATTTATTTTTTATTTTCTTATTAATTACGATGACTTCTTTAAAAAAAATTGGTAAAAATAAGGAAAAACCCAAGAGTGACGAATCTAGTAGCCAATCTGTTTCTCCTCCACTGCCCCGGCTCCCCGACCCAAACCCCATATCCGTCCTACCCTATAGTTTTTCTCTAACCCTCACTTTGTGCATTATATTAGAAAAATATGGATCCTACTTATAAAGGTTTTCCTTGCACAACTGTAAAGAGTGATATTTATAAATACAAAATAAATATGAATAATATTTGCGCTATTTATTATTACTTATATAAATTGTCGTGTTGCTATTACAACTTATATTGGTTGAAGTGGTAATTACTGTAATTACCTTACTGTTACCGGTCATTGGATTGATGATGAGTGGATAATGCAAAACACATTATTGCTTATAGAATAATTAATTGATGTCACACATGGCAGTTTATTGCTGGCACAGTTACAGATATTTGTATATATTTTTGTATTATTGATAAAATCATGTCAGTTTCAATGGATAATGCTACTAATAACACAAATATTGTAGCCTTTCTTACCACTACACTAAGTCCTGCATTTAATAATATTTTTCATGTTAGACGTATTTGTTATATTTACCATTTAACTATGGGTGATGGTATGAAAAGTTTAAATATTGAAATTGAAAAGGTTTAAATAGCTCTTAACAACTTTTTTATTCAAAAGATTTAGAGAATATCATAAAAGATGTGATGAATTTGGCCAAAGTAAAAGAAAGGTACCAAAAGCTTGTCCAACTAGATGGAATTATATGTATGAAAGTTTAGTTGTCTATGATATAGAAACCCCATAAACTCAATGTTTAATGCTCATGTAAGTGATAATGATGAGCACCTTACAGATGCAGATTGTGCTAATGTTAAAATGCTTGTAGATTTTATAAAAAAAATTCATATTGCTATAAATAATTTTCTGGGCAATATTATCCTACTATTTTAAACTGTTTAATTTATATTTCATAACTTGCAAATTTATTTGCTCATATCTTGAGGGTGGGAAAGTTTATGAACAAGCTATTGATTCTATGAGAAAAAAGTTTAAAAAATATTAGTTCCATATTCCCCCTATTTATGGTGTTGTTGTCTTGTTAAATCCTATTATGAAATAAGGAGGTCCTCAATTTTGGTATAAAACTGTTTATGATGGTTTAACAATTGAAAAAGAAGAGTTGTCTAAACTTCCATAAGTAATAGACTTAATTAAAATAAATGCTCAAACTATTTATAATCCTTATCAAGTTGCATTAGATCAAGATAGACAAAATGTCCCAACTCCTTATTCTGATTCTCAATCATCTAAAAGAACTACGCGAGTAAGAGCACTTAGTACTTAGTCCGGGTTTAGGAGTTCTCAAGGTTCTAGTACGAGTGATTTTTCACAACTAAATGAGCTTGAAGTTTAGTTATCACAGAGAATTGGGGAAGTGAATCTCGATGGCTCCTTCAATTTTTTGGAATGGTGGAAGGATAAAGAAAAATACTTTCCGATTCTTTCAAGGATGGCCCGAGATAATTTAACTATTCAAGCTTCAACAATGGCATCAGAGAGCGCTTTCAGTCAAGCAAGACTTCAACTTGGTGATTATAAAGCATCTATGAGGGAAAGCTTGGAAAAATCAGTTCTTTCCGAGATCGAATCAGTTTGGAAAGAAAAATTTTTAGACTTGCTGAATCACAACCAGAGGTAGACGAAGCTTACGAAGAAATTCTAGCTGAATATGCGGAGGATTCTGCTTGACCCGGAAACGGTAATGACCAAGCTTATTTTCCGCCACCACCAACTGAAATTTCTTTGGACCTTAATGGATATGAGGTTTATAAGATATACCATGTAATTAATACGTAATTTGTATTTTGGCACATCTTGATTAGTTTCTTTTTTTGTTTTAACGGTGATATTAGCACCTTGTTGTGCTCATTCCATAAGGGTAGGAAGACTAAGAATGGTATTGCCATGTTCTGTTAATGCTATAATAAAGTTATAATGTATTGCCTTAGATATTTTTATTACCATTTTTTTTCTAACTTGTATAAACTTTAAACAAAATAGAAAGTTTATCTGTTGGGCCCACTTAGTCCTGAGATCGGCCCTCTTAGCTCGGGACTATTAGTTTTTCATTCCGGTCCTGGACTAGTTGTTACAAAAAGCCCGTGAAGCCCGGAAGCACTTAGGACCATCCCACTTATGACTGTTTAGGACCGTACCCGGCCCACTTGCCAACCTTAGATGAAGGGAAAAGAAGAGGGGTAGATAATGCCACTATTCCTTGAGATAATTTGGAAGTGACATCTTTCAATTTATAATTTCTCTTTTAGACATATATTTTCATTAAAATTGAAAAAACAAATTATTTGAGTTTGATAATTGAAAACGATATTTGACATATTTAAAAATTTGTGAGTGGAAGTTGTTTGATCTTCCACACTAAATGTTACGGTTACTAATAGAATGAGGATAATGATAAGCAATAAATACAATGAATGGAACTAAATGTAGGTAAGGGGGAAGATTCGCCTCAAATTGAATGAGGTGAATGAGTCCTTCTTTTGACAATGATGAATGATAAGAATTTAAGAGAATATTGGGCTCTATCTCAGATCTGGTGGGAATGAAAATGGGTAATACAAAATGATCGAATCTCTTCGGAAAGTTGTTCTTTGTATTTATCTAGAGAGCTTACTTTTCAAAAGTGTTCTTATCATATGGAGTATTACATGACTTCTGCCTTATCTCTCCTACAATTTATATGGGATATTCCCAAAGAACCCTAAAAGGTACAAATAGAAGGAATTCAATAGCATATTTACTTTGAGGTTCCAAAGTTATACTTGCCATTACTTCTATCCATGCTGCTCGAACTCGGCCCTGGTGAACCACTCAGCAGCTTGTTCTGTTGACCAGTGGTCGACCTCGGCCAAACTGCCCATAATGATTTGCAGGTCACTGATAACGATTGTCTTCTCGTATCAAATTTCTCTAGTTTGATTTTGACCCATATAGTTAGTCCCTCCAATTATCGAGGTCGTATTTTGGTTGACCTTAATGAGCGAGCCTCATCAATCATAGTTTGAGAAATTCGGATAGGGGGACCGAGTGGTGAGGATTTTAGATGAGATAGTGACATGGTATTTTGAGGACCACACTTAATGACATTGATTCAAAATGATGTCATGGCCTCACACATCTTCCTGGTGTGTTACATCGCTTCCCTTGCCCTCGTTGTGATCCCTGTGCATTTGACGGTTAATTGTCTCGATCCTAGCACCGATGTTCTTTATAACTAAAAGGAGGGACACCCTTTGAGTGAACCTTTACATTTTAAATCCCTATACCTGCATTTTTTTTCATCTCTTCTTCTTCTTTTTGTGTTCCCACTCCAGTTGCTTTCATCTTTCATGTTCTTACTCTCCTTTCTAGTGTGAGTGATTCCTGTTATTTCTACCTCTTTTGGGTTCGTATCTTCTGTATTTGCAGTTCACCAAAAATGGTGAATCCACCCCTTGTTTCTGGTGAGGTTCCTGAACCAACTCCTTTAGGAGTGAGGATGCCTCCTCATGATGATGATGTTTTTGTCGATGTCGAGGATGAGAGCTTTCTTACTGTAGAGGAGATCATTTCTCATATTGATGGGGTCAGGTCGAACTTCTCGAACTCATCTATGGACGATCCTACACTTGTGAAGTATGAAACGTAAGCAACCCATCTTACCAAGCTTAGGGCCAAGTACAACATCCCTTCCCATATCGACCTGGTCCCAGATGGGAACGACGTAATCCATATTCATCATTCTGGATATTGCACATTTTAGTCTACCTGTTCCAAGTGGGTTATTATCTTCATCTTCCCCCGTTGGCAGAGGAATATTTCCGCTACTACGACATCTGTTTGGCCCACGTCTCCCCCTATATTTACAAACTCTTTCTTATATTGATAAAGTACGCGGAACTAGCCAATCGTAGAATTTCCATCCACCATCTGATGTATCTTTTCACGTCAAGCTTTACAGAGGTACAATGATACACCTCCGCCACCGTGGGACCAAGGCATTGGTTGTGAAATTGGATGTAAGGAAAATTGTTGATTTTCGTTCAACTACTTCTACATCAAGATCGAGCACATGTTGGCGAACCCTAGTGGATTCCCTGAAGCGTTGAACTTCGCTCGTAAGTGTTTTTGCTAATTGATTGCTTGTTTTGTCTATCTTTGGCGATTTAACCCTTATTCCTCTTTTGTGCAGTCGAGAGGGACCCTCCTACATTGGACGCCGACATTATTGGGTGGGTGAGTCAAAGCTTACACCACACAGTGGGGATCCGCGAATGGTCATCTTTTAATGAGAATTTTGGACGTAAACTTTCCTCTACCGATAAGTTATTCATTTTAGTCTTCTTTTTTGCCACCTTCTTATAGTAGGGTCTATTTTAGCTTCTGTGTTTGCTATCAGGTTAGAGGACTACAAAATAACGAGGGTTCCTACCCCTCATTTTCTTCAATCGGGTGTATTGACAAGATCTTTGTTCACTTCGACAGCAGGCCAGTCCGTTCAGATAGTTGCTTCTTCAGGGATCATAGCTGGCCCTTCGGTGGAGACTCCAACTTCTCCCATATAGCACTTAGTGTACAAGTCGTTACCGGGGGAGGAGAAATCAGTTCCGCTTAAAAGGTAGAGAGTAAAAGTTAGCGGCGAGGCAATAGGAGACGATGAGCCAACAAGGGGCGATCGAGAGCTCGCCTCATTCGCACCCGAGGGCAGAGGTCATAGAGACTACGCCCCCTTTAGATGTGAAAATATCTCTCTTTCCATAGATCGTTAGGAAAGAGGAACGTAATCAGAGGAAGCAGAGGTCATTTCAAGGAGTGATACATCACCGTTAAGGCAGGACGATATTGCTTCCTCTATTGAGGATAATAGGAAAGGTGTAGTTGTATATGGCTATGAGTCTAGTTACAACATTGACCCCGAAGATCAATGAATATTCGATGAGGGTTTTACTCGGGTAAAGGTGAAAACATAGGCATTTACTTAGACTATAGTCATTCCCTTCGACTGTGACTTATTGACGAACACAGAGAGCGTAATTCCTTCTTTGCATCCTCTTTACTTTGGTGTTGAGAACAAGACTTTACGAACATTTAGGATACCAATCTGTTGTTAGGTATATCCAGAATGGTTTTGAGGGTAAGTTTGTATTTTTGTTTTATTGTTCTTGTACCTTACGTCCTTTATCCTTTTTTGTTTTTACTGACATTTCAGCATTTCGTTTTTCACTTAGACTTTCATTTCGGAGATCGAGAGCGACTACCACGAGGAGAAGCAGAAGGTTGTTTTTAAGAAAGTGGTTTTGAAGTATCGTAAGTACCGTGAGATGCGGGCTTGATTAAATACGGATGGTAATTTATAGTCTCATAGAGATGAGTTGAGGCATAAGGAAGATGAACTTGTGAGGGTCATCGGCAAATGTAGCGAGCTCGAGGGCGTGCTTAGAGTCAAGGAGCACGAGCTCGAAGTGAGCAACGGGAGTTGTGGCTGAATGTATCGACCTTCAAGCTCAAGCGGCATTACTGCGGGCCGAAATTGATTAAAGCTTTATTAGAGCTAATGAATTAAGTGATGATTTGGTCAAAAAAGTGGTAGAGTCAGAGAGGGTCTAGGAGGATAGGGCGGCTGCTTTGCAGAAGGTAGCAGCATTAGAGTATACCATCCGTGTCCTCCGATCTGAGCGGACGAGTAATACGGAGATGGCCACACTCAGGGAGACGAGGTTTGATGAATGGATTGATGGGTTTGAGAAAGATATTTTTGACCTTAATGAGCATATTGCCATTCTTGAGGCTGAAAAGACACATCTACTAGCTCAACTGTCTTTATCTCGTACTTCCACTTATCCCGATATTTCGCGGGATTAGTACGAGAAGTGGATTCATGCCGAGGCTCAGCTAGACATATTCAAGGTCTTGATAATGGCAAGGAGAGTTTCTGAGTCTAAGTTTGAGGATGCTCGTGTTACAGCGCACGTAGCTCGTGTCACCTGTCGTTACGATCTTACTACGGTGGAGCTAATGAAGGTGAAGATGGCTTAGATGGGCTTGAGCCCGGTGCCTGATATGATGACGAATATTTTGATGGCGGGGGATATGGTGCTGAGTGATGCTTTTTATAATCTTTTGTTTTTACTTTTGTGGGCTTTGTCTATTCGGCCCTTGTAAGATACCTCTTGATTTGGAATGTTATTTTTGTTGTTTATTCTAGGTCTTCTATTTGTTCCGTGAATATTTTCCTCAATTGATTGCCTTGATTAAGAGAATACGTGATCGAGTGTCTTTGATTAGTTCAAGCGAAGTCAAATGTTTCCATAATTAATTCGAACGAGGTTAGCTGTGAATCAAGTTGGAGCTAGACTGAATGTAAGTTGAATTCAAGCAAGGTCGAATGTCACTCTTAAATAATTCGAATAAGATGGAGTGTTAGTGCACTAATTAATTTGAGTGAGGTCAAATATAAGTTTATTCGAGCAAAGTCAAATGTTACTCTTAGTCAATTCGAACGAGGTCAGTTAAGCTTTAATCGGTCTTTTTGTCGAGGTAGAGGTAGTCCGCATCTTCACAGACATGTCTAGGAATATGAGTTGACTAGAGCGAGGTAGAATGTTACTATTAGTTAATTCGAATGAGGTCAAATGTGAGTTGATTCTAGCCAGGTTGAATGTTACTCTTAGTTAATTCGACCGAGTTTGAATGTGAGTTTATTTGAGCGAGGTCGAATATTACTCTTAGCTAATTCGAACGAGGTCGAATGTGAGTTGATTTGAGCGAGGTCTAATGTTACTCTTAGTTAATTCTAACGTGGTTGAAAGCGAGTTGATTCAAGTGAGGTCGAATGTGAGTTGATTCGAGTGAGGTTGAATTTTATTATTAGTCAATTCGAACAAGGTCGAATGTGAGTTCATTCGAGCGAGATCGAATTTTACTCTTAGTTAATTCGAATGAAGTCGAATATGAGTTGATTCGAGCGAGGTTGAATATTACTCTTAGTTAATTCGAACATTGTCGAATGAGAGTTGATTCGAGCGAGGTCTAATGTTACTCTTAGTTAATTCAAACAAGGTTGAATGTGAGTTAATTCGAGCGAGGTTAAATATTACTCTTAATTGATTCAAATGAGGACAAATTTGAGTTGATTCGAGCAAGGTTGAATGTTACCCTTAGTTAATTTGAACGAGGTCTAATGTAAGTTGATTCGTGTGAGGTCGAATATTACTCTTAGTTAATTTGAACGAGATCGAATGTGAGTATCTTTATTGGTGCAGAGTTTAAATTTGGTGGAGACATAGGCGAACATCATATGTATGTATGCTTGCTTACATATATACATTCGAGAAGTTTACATATGTTTTGGGCTTGTATTCCAGTCCCAGTCTACCTGGTCTCTTTATTATTCGATCTGGAGAAGTATTCGAGGGGTTGAGAAATGAACTTGCTAAATTTTATTCTCACATGCTTATGCTTAACTTCGAAATGTCCTCCTCATTTCCTCGTAAAAAACTCTAAAAAAACCCAATTGGGACAAAACTCAGGTGAGGTAAAACGAGTACGGCTCGGAGAACATCTTTCCTTAGAAGTTGAAGTACTTGAGGTGGGAGATATTCAGTTGTTTGGTAGTAGTTTTCCTTAGTGACCCTTTGCTTGCTGCCACCATAATTTTGTACGGGTCGTCCCAGTTACTCCCTAGATTTCCTTCTCGTGGATCCTTGATTGCCTGTATTTTTGGCTTTGAGTATGCAGTCTATGACTTTGAGTGGTCTAATGTTGGCTTTTTTGTTGTATTATCACTTTGCTTGTTGTTTCTGGACGACTATCCTCATGTATGCCATGTCTCTTCATTTTTTGACCTCGTCAAGGTCTTGCCTCCTGCTTTCATTGTTTCTCGGTCCGCTTTCGTGTAAGTACCTTAGACTTGGTTCTCCGACCTTGATCGGTATTACTACATCAGTCGTATAGAATAGTGAGTATGGTGTTTCTTTTGTGCTTGTTTTTTGTTGTTCTGCAGTATGCCCATAACACTTCCGGCTGAAACACCGACTACATTCACTTGGCGTTCTCGAGCTTCTTCACTATGATGTTCAGTATTGACTTGTTCGAGGACTCACCTTGCCCATTGTCCACGAGATGATATGGCATGGAAAGTATTCTTTTGATATGCCATTTCTCAAAGAACTTCACGATTTTTTTTCCTGTGAATTGAGGCCCGTTATCATAACTGATTTCTTTGGGGAGGTTGAAACGGCACACAATATTCCTCCATATGAAGGTGATCACTTCTTGCTCGCGTATTTGGGCAAATACACCTACTTCCACCCACTTAGAAAAATAATCAGCTAAAACTAAAATAAATCATACATTACATCGTCCTGTTGGGAGGGGTCCGAGAATTTCCATCCTCCATTTAATGAAAGCCCAAAGAGTGGTGACTGAGTGGAGGTGCTCGCCCACTTGGTGGATTATGAGGGCGTATCTTTGGCATTGTTCGCATTTTTTTACGAAGTCGGCGGCCTCTTTTTTCATTGTGGGACAGTAGTATCCTGCTAAGGCATCTGACTAGGGCTCAATCACCGGTATGAGCTCTGTAGTGACCTTTGTGAACTTCCTCTTGAATGTGTCGCGTCTGGTTTGGTCCTAAGCATTTTGCTAGGAGGCTGCCATACATTCTTCTGTATAAGTTATTGTTGATGACATTGTACCTAACCACCTGCATTATTATCTTCTTGGATTCTTTTTATCGTCTGGAAGCATTCTATTCTGCAAATATGTGATAATACGATTGTGCCAGTCCCAAGTTCGGTTTATAGTTCGTATCTCGGTTTAATCGATCGATGAGTGGAGGAGAGTGACCATGTTCCCATCTCCGGTTATGTTTTTAGTGGCTTCTACCAATTTGGCAAGGGCGTCTGCTTCGACATCTTGTGCTCGAAGGATTTGGTCGAGATGGCATTCATCAAATTCGAGTAATAAATTGCAGATCTCGGCCTGGTATTTTTGAAGTCTTTATTCCTTGACTTGGAAAGTTCCTGCGACTTGATTGACGACGGCCGAGAGCCGCACCGCAAGACAATTTGCTTCGCTCCGTACTTGAGTGCTAGATTTAGCCCTGCAATCACGGCCTCATACTCGCTTTGGTTGTTAGTCACATCTGGGCATCTTAGGGATTGGCAAATTACTTCTCTTGTTAGGAACTCGAGCACGACTTCCAATCCCGATCCCAATGCATTAGAGTCATCATTAGTATACAAAACCCATAGGTCATGTATTTTAGGGGAAGTACGGGCGACTTCCTTTTCGACTTCAGACATTATTGTGCAGAAGTCAACGACGAAGTCCGCAAGCACTTGCGACTTTATCGCCGTTTGTGACTGGTAGGCTCCCTCAATTTTATAGCCCATTTTGCCAATCTAACTGCTCGAGTTTATGCAAAATACTCCTTAGGGGAAAGGTCGTGACTACCGAGATAGGGTGGCACTAGAAATAGAGTTTAAGCTTTCATGAAGCTACGACCAAAGTCAGGTCCAGCTTCTCGAGGTGTGGATACCTCATCTCGACATCAACTAGAGTTTTGCTAATATAGTGAATGGGAGATTGCATATCTTTGTTTTCTCGACCAGGACCGCACTCACTGCCACATCGTACACAGCCTGGATGTTTAGTAGATAATGAGACGTTCCCCAGGTTCTGCCTTAGCGAGTAGTGGGGGTGAAGATTGTTATGCCTTTAAATCTTTCAAGGCTTCAACGCACTCGAAGTTCCATTGGAGTCCATTACCTTTTTTGAGTACACCGAAAAAATTTATGGCATATGTCGGAGGACCGTGAGATGAATCTCGGAAGGGCAGCTATGCGGTCGTTCAGCTTCTGTACTTGTTTTCTACTGGTTAGGTTCTCCGATATTCCTTCTATAGCTTTGATTTGGTCATGGTTGACTTCATTGCCTCGCTATGATACCAAGAAACTAAGGAACTTTCTCGAGGTTACGCCGATGGCAAATTTTTTGGGGTTCAATTTCATACCGTATCGCATGAGTATGTTGAAGGCCTCTTTTAAGTGGTTGATGTGATCCTCTTTAATTTTTTACTTGACTAACATGTCATCGATGTAGACTTTCATGGTTTTGTCGAGGTGGTCTTTCAACATTTTTTCCACCAAACTCTGATACGTCGGCCTTACATTTTTGTGTCCAAAAGACATCACTCTATTGCAGTACATCTCCTGGTGAGTGATGAAAGTGGTCTTCTTGGTCATCCTGCTCCATGAGGATCTGGTTATAGCTCGAGTAGGCATCTAAGAAGCTTAATAGCTCGTGCTTGACTGTTGCATTAATGAGTTGGACAATATGGAGTAGTGGGAATGAGTCTTTCGGGCAGGCTTAGTTCAGATCTGTGAAGTCTACGCACATCCGTCACTTCCCATTCTTCTTTATTACCATGACCATGTTGGCAACCCATTAAGGCTACTTTGATTCTCTAATAGAGCCATTTTCTAGTAGTTTTCAACCTTCTTGAAGATCGAATCATTTATTACGGAGTTGAATTTCCACCTAACTTGCCGCACTGAGGGGATGGGGTAAAATGGGTCGACATTCAACTTGTGTGTTGTTATCTCTTTGGGAATGCCCGGCATATCCTCATGGGAAAAGGAAAACAAGTCTGCGTCATTAGCTAAAAATAGATGGAATTTACCTGGTGTGAGCACGTGGTTTTTGCACTGAACAACTAATTCCAAAATTAAAATAAATATGTTTTTGAGTGCAATTATTTGCTTTGTTTGAAATTAGCTATACTTTGTGTATTTGCATAAGTTGAAATTAGAAAAAAATCAAAAAAATTAGGCTAGGTAATTACTTTGTTTAATTAGTTATGTTTTAAGAAGAAAATTAGAAAAATAGTTTTAAGTAGTTTAAATTAAGGAAAAATAGTAGACAATTGCCGAAAAATACTAAATAATTAGAGTAAGTTAGGAAATTAGATTTTTATATATTCCATAAAAGAAAAAAAAAGTATAAAAGAAAATGCATAAAAAATCATTAAATCAGAAAATACAAAAATTAGCTTGGGTATAATATGGTTGGGCTGATTTAAATTGAATTGAATAGGCCCAGCGAATTGGCCCAAGAGGTGGCCCACCTGATCTATCAAAGAGATAGTAATCTCAGCCGTTCATCAGGATAGATCCAACGGTTGAGAGAATGAGCGGATTATTTAATTAATTGAGATAGGAGACTCAATCTTAGCCGTTCATCTAAGTTCAATCCAACGGCCCAAATAATTAGCTAGTTGGTTTTAAATTAATTAAGATAAGAGTGATCTCAGCCGTCCATTCATATGATCTGACGGAAGAGACTCTTGGCCTCATAAGTGACGATACGGCGTCGTTTTAGTAACGCCTTTGAGAGTCGTTGATCTCCATCAAACGAACGGTCCAGATCACCTTATCTCCCCCGCCTATAAAAGGCTTTTGTCCGAAGGGACGACCATTCTCTAGAAAACTCTAACCCTAGCCGCCTTAGGGATCTTCTTCATCACCCCTCTTCATCATCTTCATCACATCATCGGCCATGGAGGCCACCACCTCCCACGGTGGTCTCCGGCCACCTCTTCACCTCCCCTCTGCCCTTCTTTATCTTCTTCAACTCAAACAACCTTCAAAACCCTAGAAAACCAAAGAAACCTCCCTGTTCTTGGCTAGCCGATCACCGGAACTTCACCGGTGACCACTCAAACAACGAACCCTCATCCCAAACCAACGCCGATCAGTCCCCCTTGACCTGATCTACCTAACCCTACTAGCCGCCACCTTCGAATCTCCCCAGAACTCTTCGAATATCCCAAAAAGAGTCGCCGGAACCCTAACTCCGGCGACCTCCAAACTGGAAACCTTTCAAGACCCGCCCTTTACCATCCCCAAAACACCCCTCTGCAATCAAAACTCAAAAAGACTTCACCTTGAAGTCTAAAAGGGAAACCAGATGAGAGAAATAAGAAAAAGGGAAAACGAAACGAAAAAAAAAAGAGAATAAAAGGGTCGGAGAGAGTTCGAGAGAGAATGAGAAGAATGAGAGGAGTAGGAAGCTCGGGGGACAGGACCCGCTAAGCTAAGTGCCCCATCTCTTCTTTGCTTCTTTGATTTCTTCATTTTTTGTTTTTCTTGTCTTGCATGTTTCCATTCGTCTCTGTTATTCTTATTTTGTGCTTCACATGTTAGTCTAGGGTCTAATCTACTCATCTTTCGTATATCATATCTTATCCTTGTCTGTTCCTTTGACTACACCTATTTAGTAATAAGGTTTCTTAGCATGTTTATCTTCTATATCCATCTCTGTGATTACTTGTTTCTTTGATTCGAAAAGATTGTTTAATGCTAGGGTTTCTGTTTATTATTGGCTTAGTTCTTTTGTTCTATCTATCATGACTCTGCCATCTTCCAAGTTCAAAGATCTATCTCTTCTTCATTTTTCTTGATTGGTTGATTCTGATCTGTTAAAAAGCATGATTGTTCTTCTCTTTTGATAACTCTCTGTTGAGATTTTCGTTCTGATTTGAAGAGTCGACTTAGATATCTCTCTTTTGTTTTTGGTTTTTGCCTCCTGTTAGTATTAAAGATTCAATGAGTCTTCTCTCCCGATCTTTTCATGTTTAGTTATAGTGGTAGGACTAGCTGTTAGCAATTTTCATGTTAACCTCATATTTGAGTTGGTTCTGCTTCATCTATTACTGGCTGTTTCTGAGAGTTTAACATTCTGTGCATATCTGTGCCCTGAACCTAAAGGTTTTGGAGTTTTCAATTGTCATATGACTTGAATTAGTAGTAACTAGGTCTAATTTGACATGGATTCGTACTTTGTCACATGAAGTTGGATAATATGGATTGATTAGCTAAGATTCAACCATATCAAATTGTCCTTCCTGAGTTTTTGTTGATTAATGCATCTTGTCTGATTTTATGTGTCCTAATATGCAAATCATGTTGAATTTGATTTAGTTTTATTGGTTTTGGTTGAGTGTAAGTGTTTGATCAACACTGTTGGAACCCTAGGTGGATTGGTTATAGCTGTTAGAATTAGATTCCTAGAAATGGCTAGTTGTGAAATAGGCCAAAACTGAAAATCACAAAATTAGGCTATAAGTTTAATAATTGGCCTAAGAATGGTCAACCTTGCAAAAGGTTGACCTATTCTATAAGGCCCTAACACACAGCCCACCTTAAAAGGGGCTGGTTGTGCAAAATGGCTATGTCTGCAAATGCAGACTGGCCCAGGCTCTCTTTAGAGCCCTGAACATCAAAGTGGCCAAACCTGTAAAGGTTTTGGAGCCCAGCTGTTCAGTAATTGGGTTTAATACCCAAGCCAAGTCTCAACTTGAGACTGGCTAACTTTTAAATAGTTTATTTTCATTAATAAAGCAGGCTAGTCCCGCAATTAGTTTTAAATTGAAATAATTTGGTCTTAATTGATTGGAATTAGTTTAAATAGGCTAAAATTGAAATAGTTCTTTAAAGTAGAACTGGCTAGCCCTTAAATACTAATGCAAGGGCTGGCTATTAGTTAAATAAGTCCCGAAAGAAGCTGGAATCTGACCTAGGTAGGCTAGTAAATTAGCAGTGCCCTTAGGGGCACAATTGGGAACCAAATAGGTAAAATGGTGAATAGTGTGAAACGTAAGAGGGTAGGGAGTCATTTGTACCCCTGATTTCTGCAATTTTGCAGAGATTTAAGGGTATAATGGTCTCCCTAAAATGGGAAATCCTTAAAAATCTTCATCTCTTAGGGCTATACTAGTAAAAACCCCTTAAAAGGAATCTTTGGAACCTTCCAGCACATGCTGGAAGGATTTCTGGTAACAGAATTGGGGGGTTAAGTGTACATTTAATAATTTTAGGAGGGGAAAAGTTGGGATTAATCCCATAACTTTCTCCCCAAGTTTTCAGCCTTTAGTTAGCTATAAATACACCCAAAAAAGGGCTGAAGGGGGGTTCGAATTTTGGCAATCTGCAATTCACTTTAGGCTGGCTCTTTTGAGAGAAAAATTCATAGAAAAACACTAATATAACAATAGAATTCTTCAGCATTTTCGAGTGAGAACTTAGGATACTCTTCTGAATTTGGGATCTCTGCTTGAATCTCTGTTTGGATTCTGATTGCTATTGCTGTGGGGTTCTGCGTGCTATTGCTGTGGGATTTTTGCTTGCCATTGTTGTGTTGTCTTGTTCACTTAGCATCCAATTCCACTATTGCATTGCTGTCTGAGTTCGCTGCTGTGTTTATTGCTTAATCCCCTTAGACTCATCGGCTTCCTTTTGTTGATCCAGGTACCATTCTATTCGAAATAAAGCTGTAATGATGATTATAATGAAATAGCATGAAGTTCCTGTTATAATTCACTTGTCATGTTGTATTATTAGATTCATAGCTTAATTGTAGTAGTATTTAGTAGCTGGAGAACAGAAAACCAAACGAAAATATGTAATAGCTAGCAGTAGTAGTAGTATAATCGTAGAAGTAGCATATCACTTAGTTTAATTAGGTAAAAACTTCTAAAATATAAGTTAGTTAATAATACTTGCAAAACCGGTAATCACTATTTCACAGTAATATCGTAAGTCATGATCGTATAGTTAATCATATTTTATGGATCTGCGTTTAGATATAAATAAGTTTTGAAAGAGAAAACGTTAGTTCAAGCCATGATTCATTTACGATTGGGTTAAGGACACTGTAATGAGCTAAAGTCATAGTAAAATCAGTAGTATAGTTGTGCTTAAGTCTTTGAATCACTTAGATGTAGATGTTTGGGTTATTGCAATTGAGCAATTGGACTGTTTAAATTCTGCTCGTGTAGTTAGTTAATTTTAAGGGCCCAAGTCCAGATTTGAGTAATCAAAAGGGGAAACAATCATATGAAGTAACAACTATAGTGGGACCAGCTCTGAGAATACCGAATAGGTTTAATTCATATTGAATTGGTAGCGAAACAGTACAGCTGTAAGTAACTCATCTTAATCTTAGATGGTCATCATGCCTTTTCGCTTATATACGTAGTTAAATAACTTCTTGATCTCAGCTAGTAATTAATTCGCTGGTTAGTGTAGATTCTTTGTTAGAAATCAAAAACCGAAATAGTCTTTTAATTCTCATGTTTAGTGGATAGTTTATTTAAAGTTATCAATCACAATTTGTATCATGATTTTTCTCTTTAATTGATAAATAAAAATGAAAATTTGATTCTTTCTTTGAGTTCAAATATGTGTATTCTTTTTGTTTTCTCTGTTGTTGTTTGGTTGGGCTTAACACACAATATGGGCCTGGACTATAGTGTAAAGCCGACTGGGCTGATAAACAAGAACTCGATGACAGCTTGGGCCTTTAAGGCCTGGGCAGGTCAAAAGCTCGGCTAAATAAGTGAGAAAAGACCAGGCCCCAATAAATAATAGAAATTCGACGGGCCTGGATTACTATAGTGTTTGCAATACGGATAAGGAAAAACTAATATAGATAATCTAGTACACACACATAAGATTGGGACTTTAAAATTAAATTGGGACGAGCCTCGCCCGAATAACAAACGGGGCCCCCATTTAGTAATGATATAACACAAATAGACCCGGGAAAGCTAATAGCAAATTCCGTAGTTTCTCCCAAAAGATTTAAAAGCCGATAGACGTTACTTTAGGGCACGACTTTTTAATATATCTTCCATTGAACGAGTGTGCACTTGGTGCGACTTAAATCCAAATCTCGGCAAAGCCGAAATACACCAAAAGTCATAGGCGTACTGGTTGCGGTATGACTCGAGGCGTGTTTTCGCGATGCCGCAAATTCTTTAAAATAATACTTAACATGAAAAGCACTATATATGTTGTTAAAATCTGTGATTAAGTCAAACAAAAGTCGGGAACGACAATT
Organism: Nicotiana noctiflora; assembly: GCA_032618575.1. Classification (NCBI taxonomy): domain Eukaryota; kingdom Viridiplantae; phylum Streptophyta; class Magnoliopsida; order Solanales; family Solanaceae; genus Nicotiana; species Nicotiana noctiflora. The sequence continues at coordinate 265,371 of JASVEL010003470.1, forward strand.
GAGCGACCGTGCTAAAATCACGGAACTCGGGAATGCCTAACACCTTCTCCCGGGTTAACAAAGTTCCTTATCTAGATCTTTGCTTCGCAGACATTTTTATGAGTCAAATTCCTCGGATTCGGGATTAACCGGTGACTTGGGACACCATTATTATTCCCAAGTGGCGACTCTGATTAATCTCAATAAAATCCCGAACCGATTGTCCTTTAATTAGAAAAAACTCCTTCCCTTACCTTATTTTATCCGTTTCGGGTATTTGAGCGTCGGGGTATACCCTACGAGCGTATTTATATGCTTATGCAGTTGGGGTAGTAAAAAGGGAGGTGTGACACCTGGTTCCTGAAGTTTGTGGCTGATGTATGTTTTTTTGTTGTGATCGTCTTTGTCGAGTTGTACAGGGTCAACATCATCTACAGTCAAACATGTGCCTTTAGTGATTTTGGGGTCCTTGATGACATCTTTTCCTTCATCGTCACCTGACCCTGGCCTTGTTAATTATTTTGCGGCCTCTGCTTTTCCCTTTAATTATTGGGTATGTATGCAATCCTGGGTGATACGGTAACATCTCGAGCAATGTGTTGCTCTCCTATGATGCTTAGTACCCCCCAAGGGGTGAGAAATTAATGACTAGATATAAGCTGGAGGGGACGACTTTCATGGCGTGTAGCTAGGGGAGACCTATTATGGCGTGGTACGTCGTATCTTGTGTGATGAACCAACGGGGTCATCACCTATTTTATATTAAATTTGTAATTCAGAAGCCTTCACAATTTTTTTTAGAGTTGCCTCAATTTGCGCGTGCAATCTGAGCGCGTATCCGGAAAATTTAAATATGAAATTATGTGAAATATGCTAAATTTTGGTGTTAAAATGAATAAATTTTACTTCGGTCAACAGTTTGGGTAAATGGATCAAGACCCATGATTTGACGATCCTGGAGGGTCCGTAATAAAATATGGAACATGGGCGTATGCCCAGAATTGAATCCCAAGTTTTTTGTAAAATTATTTTCAAAAATTATTTAAGGAAATATGAAATAAAAATTTATTCGAACGTATTGGTATCGGGCCCATATTTTTGTTTCGCCATCCAGTACATGTTATATATGATTTAAGATGTTTCTATGGAATTTCGTAAAAAATGGACGTCGTTTGACGTGATTTAGACCTAAATTGGAAAATATGAGATTTTATGATGTTTGAAAGAATTCTTGGATTTTGGGGTTTAATTCAATGTTTTGATGTTATTTTGGGGTTTAATAAGTCCGTAGGATATTTTTGAGGTTATGTGCATATTTGATTTGGAGCCCCAAGGGCTCGGGTGAGTTTTGGATAGGCCACAGATGCATTTATAACCTTTGAGAAAATCTGGTATAATCAGTTATGCAATTTTCTCATTTGTGAATCATGTCTCGCAAATGCAAGCCTGTCATCACAAATACGAGAAGGGGGGAATCCTGCAGCTGGGTCGCAAATACGACCATTTGGTCCGCAAATGCAAAGTTGAGCCTGTCGCAAAAGCAACATTTTGGCTCGCAAATGCGAAGCTTGTTATTTCGCAAATGCGACATCTTTGTTGCAAATGCAAAGTCCTCATTTTTGTTCAGTGTTTGCAAATGCAAACTTCACTTCGTAATTCCCATATCTGAGGGTCGAGGTTCGCAATTGCGAACCCTTGTTCACAATTCCCATATGAGAGACCTGCAATTTTCTGTACTTAGTCGATTTTCAGTCATTTTCACCCCACTTTCAATACACAACTCCTTTGGGCGAATTTTCAAGAACAAGTCTTCTTCCAAATTAATTATAGGTTAGTTTTTACTCATTTTTTTCAATCATTAACATCATTTAATACGTTTTCAACTTAAAATTAGTGGTTTTCATTGGTGAAATTGGGTGTTTTGGGTAGAACCCAGATTTTTTAAAAATTGAGGATTTGGACCTTAATTTGAGGTCCGATTTCAAAATAAATTATAAATTTGAGTTCGTGGGGAAATGATCAATCAATTTTTGGTTCGAACCTCGGGTTTTGACCACGTAGACTCATTTAGGGTTGATTTCAAAATAAATCATTTTCATGCATTGGGGTTGATTCATTTAGTGTTTACTAATGTAATTAAGTAATTTATGATTAGATACGAGCGAATTGGAGGTGAAATAACGGGGTAAAGCTGTAATTGAAGCTTGAGTTGTATTCAAGGCATTGAGGTAAGTGTTTGGTCTAATCCTAGCTTGATGGACTAGGAGTTGAGTCTTATTTGCTAATTGCTACTTATTGCGTACGACGTATAGGTATAGTGATGAGTATCTATATGTTGGTGTCAATCATGATCGCGAGTCTTAAATTGATAGTTGTTGTGTTCTTAAACGACACCAAATGTTTTAAGTTGATGATTGTTTGATATTGAGTAGAGATTTGGTTTATTCTCGTGGACTTTATTTATGCTTGAGTCCTGTTATTTATCGCGCTGAGTAAGAAATGAGCTAGGATTTGGTTATAGTTGATTCTCCCTTGTCGAGATAGTTATTTAGGTATTATTGTTACCTTTCCTGGAAATTATTAATATATTGCTTTTGTTTCCTTGCCGGAAATTTATTGTGACTTTGTGTTGAATTGAAATGGAAGCGGGTACTACGCCTACCACAAGATATTGATTGAAATGGAAGCGGGTGATATGCCTACCACAAGATATTGATTGAAATGGGAGTGGTTGGTATGCCTACCACAAGATATTGATTGAAATGGGAGCGAGTGGTACGCCTACCACAAGATATTGAAGAAATGGGAGTGGTTGGTACGCCTACTATGAGATTTGATGAAATGGGAGCGGGTGGTATGCCTACCACGAAAACATTAAGAAATGGGATCGGGTTGCACGCCTGCAATGCGATGTGTACTAATAGTGAAATCTACTTTTATTTCTCTTCTCCGTGTTAGAGTTAATTTATTGATGTTCCTTATTATTCTCTTGAATTTATGTATTATCTGTTATCCTCGAAGCATGTTCCCTTCCCATTTAAAATAGTTATTCATGTTATTTTCCCGCTGTAGAAGTATATATATAATTGCACAGGTTTGTGTGGTAGTCCTATCTAGCCTCGTCACTACTTCGCCGGGGTCAGGCTAGACACTTACCAGCACATTGGATTGGATGTGATGATACTACACTCTATACTCTTTTGCACAGATACAGGTACCGAACATGAGCAGTAGATCGGGAGTTAATCTTCAGTTTACTGATATACTGAGGTAGCTTTGCAGACGTCTGCATGCCCGACATCTCCTCTATCTTACTTTTCATTTTGTTATCTCATGTTTCGAGACATACAATGTTATATTTTCTTCAAACTATTGTATTTAGTATTCCTAGTAGTCTGTGGATGTTGTGCACCAGCTGCTGTGTAGAGACTTGTATTGGTTTTCTAGATGTTGTTTTTATATTTGGTTCAAACTTCGCCAAATCTTACTTTTCGTTGTGTTTTAAATGCTTATGCATTAAAAATTAAATTTTGTAATCAAGTATAAAAATGAGATAGTTTTATGTTTGCAAAGGTTTTTAGCTTGCCTAGCTACCACGAGTAGGCATCATCACGACCCCCAAGGTTGGAATTTTTCGGGTCGTGACAAGTTGGTCCGTGATGTGAAACATGGTCTCTAAGGTGACATCACCGACCACAACAATAGCGTGATTTCTCCAGATGTCCGCTCAACTGCATTATTAAAACCCGTTAGTTTTATGTAGCATGGCACTATCCTCGAGCTTCATTTGTGCAAGAACTCGAGGGTGGACAATGCATGCACCGCTCCCATCATAGACCATAATACGTTTTACGTCAGTATCTAAGATGTGTCAAGTAATGAGAAGGGCATCATAAAAGGGAAAGAGAAAACTATGGTATCCAACTTATATGATACTCGCTTTGAGTTTGTCATACCGTTCATGAGTAATTGACTGTTTCAGTTTGTAGGTGTTCGTGAATTTTACGTTGTAGATTGATGCATCGTCTCCTTCTCTGATGATAATTTGTATAGCTTGAGTTGGGAGGGGGGTTTGGTGGACCCTAATGCTATTCGTGATCTCGAGCGAAGTTTGTCATTCCTCGATCGTTCAAAAGTTCCTTCAGATGTTCTTGGTGAAGCATGTTCACGACCTCTTGCCTGAGAGTGATGCAATCCTCGGTTTTGTGGCCCCGTTCCTGAGGAACTCACGGAGGGCGTTTGACTTTCTGGTGTTTTGGTTGGACTTCATCTTTTACGACCATTTCACTTTTGGGCCGAGCTTCTCCGAGGCGTAACTATTTTTTAGGGAGAACCACAAAAATTGTGAGCAGATAGAAGTGGAGGCATACCTCTCTCGCTTCGGTGAGTCCCTATTGGCGGCCTAGATGGGTCGTTGCCATAATAAGGAGGTGTTATGACGGCGGCTCTAACATATGGTTGATTTCTTTCACGATTGGGTCAGGGACCAACATGGTCCCTTCTGTTGTCATTTTTTAATCTTTCTTGGGTTCCATTTGGACTGAGGTTAGCCGTTGATGTCCTCCTCGTCAGCTTGCACTTTGGTGCAGTAAGCGTTGTATATTTCATCCCAAGTGGTTGGGGAATATTTCATGAGTTGGCTTATAAATTTTCTGGGTTCCCTCGAACCGTTCCTATTTAACCCGTTCTAGAAAGCTGCTACTGTTATTCCGTCTGATACATTTGGTAAGTTCATCCTCACACAGTTTAATCAGTCGAGGAAATATCTCATTCCTTCACCGGGTGATTTTTTAATGGCAAATATGCCATTCACGCTTGCCTCCTCTTTCTTAGCCCCCGCATGGGCAGTCACAAACTTGTCAGCCATTTCCTCGAATGTTTCAATTGAGCGTGAAGGTAGTTGTGAATACCAAGTTAGTTCTCCCCCGGTGAGGGTTTCACTAAACTTCTTTGGTAATATGGAAGACACTTGTTCTTTGGCGAGGTCGTTCCCTTTTATTGTGGTGATATAGCGGGTCACATTATTCTCTGGATCGGTCGTGCCATCATATATTTTCAAGTATGGCTGCATTTTGTAGGTTTTAGGTATGGCGTGCGGTGCAGCTTCATCATTTACGGTTGCTCAACAAACCGATCGGCGTCCCTCTTTGGTAAGAGTTTTCGAGCGCCGAGTATCTTGTCTACCCTTTCTTGATGTTCTTTCATTTGGTCACAGAGCATTTTGTTCTCGTTCTCTATCTCCTCCATCTTCCTCAAAATGGCCGTGAAGGTATCGTTAGCTGCACCACTAATGTTGTGAGTAATACCTGGTGCAAGAGAGAGTTGTGTTTCTCGTCTGTCACTGGTGCGACGCAGACTCCTGTAGTTTCTCTTTTCATCCTTTGGGCGGGCTTGTCGAGAATGGTGGTTAGTGTGTTTGTCAACAGCGCCTCGAGTAGCTTTTTCACTGCTGGTGGTGCCTCTCCATTGTGGATGTAGAGGACCATATACCATGTGAGGTTGTGATGCTACCATGAGGAGGGGGCGAGCTGTTTCGCCTTGGAGATGTATTTGATTTTACATCCTTACCCTCCGTTTCATCGACTTCGTTGATTGTGTTAAGGAGATTAGGAGTGAGGTCGGGTATCGCATTACTCTTTTCCTCTCCAATACATACCATGTTAGATTTGTGTGCACAAGGAAGTGTTACGTTTTTTGTATTATTTTTTTTGTGTGTGCGTTATAGATCTAGAGGAAATTAAAATTTTAACTAGAAAATCTACACAAATAGCGCCAAGTTGTTTGACCAAACAATATAATTTTTTATTGTTAAACTAATTAAATAAAAACATAAGGGACTAATCCTAGTTAAAGATAATAACCTTTGATCTAAAACAAGTTCGTGCGAATAACGTGGGGACCATGTTAAAATGGATTTAATGTAATACATATTAAATGTTACGGTTACTAATGGCATGAGAATAATGATTAGCAATAAATACAACAAATGACACTAAATGTAAATAAGGAGGAAGATTCACACAATATTGAATAAGGTGAATGATTCCGTCTTGTGACAATAATGGATGACAAGAATATAAGAGAATGTTGGGTACTTCGTCGGAACTGGTAGGAATGACAATGGATAATACAAAAAGATCGATCTCTTCATAAAGTTGTTCATTATATTTATCTAAAGAGCTTATTTTTCAAAAGTGTTCTTATCATATGGAATATTACATGCTTTTTGCCTTATCTCTCCTACCATTTATATGGAATATTCACAAAGAACCCTAAAAGGTACAAAGAGAAGGATTATTCAATAGAATATTTCCGTTGAAGGTTCCGTAGCTATACTAGCCGTTACTTTTTTCATGCTGCTCGACCTCGGCTCTAATGAATCACTCAGCAGCTTGTTCTGTTGACCACTGATAGACCTCGACCAAACTGCCCAAATTAATTTGCAGGTCACTCATGAGGATCGTCTCCACGTATCAAATTTCTCTAGTTCGATTTTAAATCCATACGAAAGTTAACTTCCTTTAAACCACAACTTCGACTTGAAAACTCTTTTTTCAAGTTCAAGTTCAAATTTTGATCTGAATTGCACAAACAAAATCATAAACCTCTATTTGATAGACAAGTATACTACAAATACCACCTTGTCTTATAGGCTTGAGAATTGATATCTCATCAACGCAAGTTTTAATTTTACTATGTCCATTTAGACCTTGTGATTACCATAGGCTCTTCCCACACACAAAAAAAAAAAAAAAAAAAAAAGGAAAAAAGCGTTAGAGAATAAATAGGTTGGAGGAACGAAGCAAATCCCTTCAAAGTAAAACCTCATTTGCATACAATTAGTCCCAATTACTTTATTTATTATTATTCGTAATAGAGTAACTTTTCTTTGGTTACACATTTGGTTTAATTTTATGTCATTGTTAAAGTCTTGTATATCCTTGATCCGAAACGAAACTTCAGCTTGAGTATAATTCTAACCATAATTAATATTTGAGGGGTAAAATTAGGCATTAGAACACATACAGTTCTTATATTGATTCACAAGAGCTCGTTTAATGGTAGTGAAATTCAAGTAAATCTTCGAACAGTAATGGTATATACCAAAAGTCCAAATAATGGCAAAATTGAGGTACATTGAACAAATTTAGAACTCTTTTAAACCATGTACTGACTTATTTTGGACAAACATGTCATGTTCTCTTAGACAAATTTTCGAATACAACAACAAATGAAGTACTTTGAATTCAGGTGTTGAAATTAGAATACAAAAATATGAATATATTTGTTATGAAATACAACTAATCTGGTCGCAGAAAACTTGAAAACCTTATCTGCATGAAAAATAAAAGTCGAAAAAAAATTCTCGAATAAGTTTGTTAACTTAAATTATCTATTTCAAGTTAAATTAAAATAATAAAGCAAATAATAAATCGTTACTTCAATACACAAGTTAAATAATACTATAGAGGTTGAGTGCCAGCTAACTTGACGCGCGAGTCCTTATCCTTTCCCCGCCCCTTCCCCTGATATAACAAAAAAACAAGACTCAAATGAAACAATACTTTGAATTTGGCTGCTAAAGGAAGACATGAAATTGGTTAAAAAAAGAAAAAGAAAAGAAAGAAGTGTTATAAAATAATAAAAAAAAAAGAACAATGTTGCAGAGAAAGAGAGAGAGAAATTCTTATTGAATTTTGGTATGATTTACAATGGGGTAAGACCCCTCTATTTATAGGAGAAATATGACTTAGTTACAAAGTAAAATTATCCACAAGATAGACATTCACTCCAAATAAAATTCTATTCTTAACAAGAAGAGAATATTAGCGTGTTTTTGGTACTATAAGACAAAACCATTGTTTTATGCACTAACGGCGGCTCACAAAATCGCAGTAGATATATCATTGGCCATAAAGTCAATAGGGCAGATTTCAAAAGAAATCGTCATAAGCAATTACACAAAATAAAAGGGCTTTCCCGTAAATTAAAATAAAATAGATGTTTGTTGCTCTGCCATGATTTTAACCGTGGCACTATGTGTAAAGTTGCCCTCTACGAATTCAGATAAATAGTATTTCAAATTAAAATTTGTAGAATTATTTTTACTTTAACATATCGTGCAACGCAAGGACATCTCAATCCTAATTGAATTGCATATATTACACTAATACATGAAATGACATTCATAGTTCAATTTGAATCGGTTTTTTCCTAAAAGAAATCAAATCAAGTAAGTTGGTTTTTCAAATATTAGAACCAAAACAAACCAATTAAGTCATTTTTTCTTAATTCGGTTTATGTCGGTTTTTCGGTTTTTTAGGTTATTTTTTCTTAAACATAAGTTCTATCAAGCGGCGGTTAGACCGGCCATGATGTATGTGGCTGAGTGTTGGTCGTTAAGAACTCATATATCCAAATGATAAAAGTAGTTGAAATAAGGATGTTGAGGTGGATGTGTGGGCACACCAAAAATGATAAGATTAGGAATGATGACATTCGGGAGAAGGTGCACGTGGCCCCTATTGATGACAAGATGCGGGAAGCGAGGCTCAGATGGTTCGGACATGTACAGAGGAGAAGCCCAGATGCTCCAATAAGGAGGTGTGAGCGGCTGGTCGTGGAAGGCACAAGAAGAGGCAGAGGGCGACCTAAGAAGTATTGGGGAGAGGTAATCAGGCTAGATATGGCGAGACTTCAGATTTTCGAGGACATGACACTTGATAGGAAGCTATGGAAGTCGCGTATTACGGTTGTAGGCTAGGAGGTAGTGGACTAGTTCGGTGGGTTTTTGTCTAAGATAGCTAGGGGCAATGTCGAGTTTTACTATTTTTTATTTTTGATGCAGGATCCATTTACAAACCATCGTTTTTTGCTTTGAATTATAATTATTATTACTATTTTTCCTTTCCTACTTTCTATGTTCCTTTTACTATATGATTTTCGTGGTGAATCTAATACTCTCTTCTTTTGTCTTTTTTATTATCTTGAGCCAATGATCTTTCGGAAACAGCCTCTCTACCCCCTTGGGGTAGGGGTAAGGTCTGCGTACACACTACCCTCCCCAGACCCCACTTGTGGGATTCTACTGGGTTGTTGTTGTTGTTTTTCTTAAATATAAGACATACACTACCAAATACACATCCCGTTGACCATATTTTCAGTGTAACACTATCAATCAATTGCTCTTTGAGAAATACCAAAATATATTGATGATAATTAAATGAAATAGTAATGAATAATTTAATGATTCAATTAAAAATATGTTACTTTTAACACGAAATGGATTCTTACACTAAACAAAAGAAAACGACCAATCAAACTAGAATGTAAAGGTAAATAACTATATTAAAATTGCAAACTATTATATTTACCATAAATTTTTTGAAACTTAGTATAACATACTACACACACACACACACACACACACACACACACACACATACACACACACACACACACACATATATATATATATATATATATATATATATATATATATATATATATATATATATAGGTGTAGTAATAAATTTAAAATAGCTACTCCTATATCAATTTGGTTCGGTTTTTTTTTTCTGATTAAAACCAAAACCGAATAAAATTTGATCGGTTTTTAAAATTCAAAACCAAAACCAAATAAAACCAAAAAGTATCGATTTTTTTTGTCGGTTCAATTTGGTATTCGGTTTAATTCGGTTATTCGGATTTTTATGAACACCCCTAAATACATGCATTAATGACCCGACACCCTTGAATTAATCGTAAGCTTCTGATTAGTATTGATATTGGTTAATTTTTTGTGAAATACGTTGCAAGTATCTTTGTGCCCTCAGCTTGTCCCATTTGGTGCTTTTATTATCTGTTTCATATATATATATGTGTGTGTGTGTTGTACCTTAGTAAAGCATAGATGGAAGAATACAAGAACGTTAGGCTAAACCAGGAAAGGAAGAGGACGTGTTCAGAAATGTAGTTTTGCAAATTAAAACTTTTAGCATTACACTCATTAAACCTTTAAAGTTATGGGTTTATATTTATAGTTTATTATAATTTTAGTAAATTTTAACGTATAAATTTATATCACGCATAAAAGATATTGGGTTTCGATGAACCCGCTACGCTAATAGTAGATCCACCCCTGACCTTAGTTCACACAACATGTATTTTTCCTTCGTCAAACGTACGTACTTAGACCAAAGGTGTATGGCTAGATATTTTGAATTGACTTTGTCTATTTTATTTGAAATTTATATAATTTTAACATATTTACCTATTTTTCTTCTTAATATAATTAAATCTGTTTTCAAAATTTTAAAATACAAAAAATACACGGGGTTTAGGATCTCTGGGATAATAAAACATCCTAGCTTGTGCGTGTCATTTATTGAACTGTAACCAATCTGATAAAGAGATGAAGATCCTTAGGATGTCTTAATTTATTATAATGACGAAATGTTGTATTGAAGTGGAAAATCAAAACTAAAGTCGAGAATAATTCTTTTTTTAACCTATATTCCTTATTACAAATCAGGAAACCTTTATATATAAGAGTGAGTTCTTCCTTTCATGAAATTAGGAAAATAAAACGAATTTCTTCTTTTTGTCTTAAGTATGTAATTTAAAATACTTATCGTATGTTAAATTGGACTTGTAGTGTAAATAAAATATTTATATATCAGCATATATACAACTAAAATAAAAATGATGGAAGAATGCTAGCCAACCAGAGGCAGCCGAAACTTTAAGTAAACATTGTTGATAATTTCAACATTGTTGCTAGTATTGAACCAAAGTTGTCCCTTTCCTGATTTTTAGATATTTGCAGACCTGTTTTGTAGTATATCCGTATTCTTGAAAATGGAAAATCACCGCACATCTCAACTGTTCTGTTGCTTAGGAAAAATTAAAATAAAATAGAGAAGGGTACAATTATAGAGCAAGTAAATCTATGATTTCTTCGATATTTTAAATATTTTATGCAAATATTTTTTGAAACTGATCCAATATTACATATTGACATTTATACTCCATAAAGATTGAATATGTACTTAGATTCCCAAGGGTTTAGTCTGCCCGCCGTTAATTAAAAGACTATTTTTGTTGTTTTGCATTTTGTATGGACTCTACCAACTGTTTTTCCATCTTTTCTTGCCGTTTTAAAAACTTCCTCTCAAAGGAAATATATTTTAATAATATTTAACTTATTGCGTTGATAAATACTCAACATTGTTGCTAGTATTGAAACAAACTTTTCTCTTTCCTGGTTTTCAGATATTTGCAAACCTGCTTTGTAGTATATCCGTATTCTTGAAAATGGAAAATCACCGCACATCTCAACTGTTCTGTTGCTTAGGAAAAATTAAAATAAAATAGACAGGAGTACAATTATAGAGCATGTAAATCTATGATTTCTTCGATATTTTAAATATTTTATGCAAATATTTTTTGAAACTGATCCAATATTACATATTGACATTTATACTCCATAAAGATTGAATATGTACTTAGATTCCCAATGGTTTAGTCTGCCCGCCGTTTTAATTAAAAGACTATTTTTGTTATTTTGCATTTTGTATGGACTCTGCCAACTGTTTTTCCACCTTTTCTTGCAGTTTTAAAAACTTCCTCTCAAAGGAAATATATTTTAATAATATTTAACTTATTGCATTGATAAATGTTAACAGTATTTGTGTTTTTTATCTTATTAAGTTTTTGGGTATTGTATGGGTCAAAATCTGACCCCCATAATAATTAAAAAAGATAATCATATCTTGAACCAATTCATGATTGATAAGAAGCATGGCTACTAGCTTGTAACATGATTCTGTTCTCATTCGGTAATGGGGAAAAAGGTACGGCCTATCCGCCTCCCCATGGAGATGAAATCTCAACGAGGTCACAACTACAATTACTTCCTACTTATGGAGCTCACAACTATAAATATTAGAAGAATGAACCCACGAAAGGGGGGAGAGGGGCTTCTTCTTTTTTACTATTCTCCGAAAAAAGAAAGAGAGAGGAAAAAGACAAGAAACACCCATCTCAGGGAAGATAAAACACTATTGTAAGGCTCTGAACCTCTTCATGGAGAGACAGACCAAATCAATATCGTCAATAAAAGTTGTCAATACTTCTGATCCTAATCTTGAGTGTTTATTATTATTTCTTCCACATGGTTCATGGATTATTACGATTTGCTATGATTGACACGTAATTCATTATATTGTTTTGTATTCATAAAGTGCATGATAACTTTTGAGTCAAACAATTTGGCGCCGTATGTGGGAATTTCCTAGCAAGATCGCGTAGTTCTTCCCAGGACTAAAAGGAAGGACGCAAAAAAAATAAAATAGAAACAACTCCAATCGAGCAAGCCAACGCTGCATCTCAGACAAGGGGAACTCAAAAATCTCAAATCAAGATCCAAATCCTCTCTCTATCTCTCTCTCTCTCTCTCTCTCTCTCTCTCTCTCTCTCTCTCTCTCTCTCTCTCTCTCTCTCTCTCTCTCTCTCTCTCTCTCTCTGTAAGCGATCCTCGATAGTGCAAACAAGAAGAAGAAGTATCCCCCCTAAGGGAGGATCCCTATGAGGCATCTCCCCACACCCTCGATTCGGACCCCGGACGGGAACAGGCACAGAACTATCTCGAGCCGAGAGCCACCTCAAAATAGACCACATGCCCCGATCAGGAGAACAATGCATCAACTGCTCAAGGTCTCAAATAAAAACCAAGCTCCACCGAGCCCCAACGCTTAATACGCACAATGGGAAGACTCAAGCTATGCGTCTTCACCAATAAGTTCAACAACAGTTGAACTGGGACTCAGGCTACGTGCTTTCACCTCCAAAATTGACAAAGTTCAACTACGGTTGAATAAAGACTCAGGCTATATGCCTTTGCCAGACTCAGGCTACGCGCCTTCGCAAGACTTAGGCTACGCGCCTTCACCTCCAAAATTGACAAAGTTCAACTACGGTTGAACAAAGACTTAGGCTATGCGTCTTCGCCAATAAGTTCAACAACAGTTGAACTAGGACTCAAGCTACGTGCCTTCGCCTCCAAAATTGACAAAGTTCAACTACGGTTGAACAAAGACTCAGGCTATGCGCCTTCACCAATAAGTTCAAAAATAGTTGAATTGGGACTCAGGCCACGCGCCTTCGCCTCCAAAATTGACAAAGTTCAACTACGGTTGAACAAAGACTTAGAATATGCGCCTTCGCCAATAAATTCAACAACAATTGAATTGGGACTCAGGCTACGCGCATTCACATCCAAAATTGACAAAGTCCAACTACGGTTGAACAAAGACTCGGGCTATGCGCCTTCAATTCGCCAATAAGTTCAGCAACAATTTAACTGGGACTCAAGCTACACGCCTTCGCCAATAAATTCAACTATGGTCGAACCAAGGTCCAGGTTACACACCTTCGCCATCTAATCCAGCGAGCTCGACCTTCCTCGGACCATAAAGTCAGGTGCTCTCACCCTCAAATTTAACAAAGTTTAACCATAGTTGAACCAGAACTCAAACGGAGCTCCTTCACCACTGAACTCGACAAAACTCAATCTCCAATGAATTAAGGCGTGGGTTTGGTACCCTCGCTGTTCATGTAAGTACGCCTAACTTGAACTAAGATTAGAGGAACGTAAATTTCGGCCCCGGATGGACTACAAGGCCGCACTCTGTATCATCCCGGCTAGTTGTCCAGTCATGCTCGAACTGGAACTAAGGCTAAGCGCTAAGCACCAATACCACCAAGCAACGGTTCCGACTCGATCACCCTGAGTCGAAAAAGAAAAGTTGCCAGTGATCAAAAAATAACTTGCCTACTGATGTCAAACTCAAAGGCATATCGCCCCTTTAGACACATGCAAAGTAAAACCCAAAAGGAAAAAAAGGGGAGGTACAAACAGATACAAGGCAAATAATGGAACGAAGATTTCGTTTATTCATAAAAATGATTGCAGGACATCCGCGCTTACACCTGGCCAAGGCCGGTTAATAAAAAAAGAGAAGGAAAAAGAGAATACTTCTTTTCACTCGGTGTCATCCGTGTCCCCATCTACGCCATTGTCAGCCCCTGGAGTCACTGCATCAAAACCACAATCCATACGGGCCTCACGAGCCTTTTGGCGCCCCCTCGAAAGTAGCTTCAGTCAGGATACCGGCCTCCCATAGACTTTTATACACGTCCCGCTGGGCCTCAGCATTAACCCAAAGTTCACGAGCATGGCCAGAGGAAGCGGCCTAGTCCCATAGACGCTGGTTTTCTTCCTCCAGGGCCATAACCCACTTCGCCATAGCGTGATCATCCCGCTCGAAAAGTACCTATCCGCCCCTTGAGGCTCGCCTTGTTGAAGGCAGCAGCAGCCATCACCAGCGACAGTAGGGACTCGCCGACACGGACAGCCTCCTGCAACACCTCAGCTATTGACGAGGCATCGTTCACCTGACGATTCAAGGCTGCAACTTCTCCCTCCAATGCAGCCACCTTCCCGCTCCACGCCGATGCAGCTTCCGCTACCTTGGCCAGGCCCTGACGTTTGCACTCGGCTATAGCCCTCCTCCCAGCCTCGAGCTCCTCGTCCTTCCGACGGAGCTGCTCCTCAAGGGTACCCATCCGGCTAAGTGTTTGCTGCATCTGGAACTCCTGCATTGCCAATTTCTCAACCAGGGCTTGGCTACAGGAATCATTTCTCAAGCTCACGCTCATATCCCAACATCTATCTCAGTAGCGGCGGTACTTCTCCAACACCCGCAAAAATATCGCCAAGCGGACATTAGCTCAGCGGATGCTCTCCACCTCCAGCAAATAGGACTGCAAAACAAAAGCAACAGTTAAAATAGAAAATAAAACAAGGAAAAGAAGAAGCAAACCAACATTCGACTACGTACCCTCAAGACGATCACGGCCACTTCATTCATCAACCTAATATCCGTGACGTCCTTCAGCGATGCATTCTTGGTTTTCGAGCATAACAGCCCGAACTGCCACACCAAACTCGAGCCTTGGAGAACCAAATATAAATCCGTAGGGACCTCGATGTGGCGTGACCTCCCCTACGCACGCACGACCAAATTTGTGAAGCCTTTTCAGAACATGCGGACATCCTCGGGGTCCAAATCCGATTCAGATCCGGACCCTTCTCCTAAAGCATCTCCTCCTGCCCCCGCCACAACCGTCAACGGGGCACTTGGTCCACCGATCTTAACAACCGCTAAAAAACTTCCCCCGGTCTCAGCTACGGGAGTCACTAACTGAGTCGCCGAAGCGACAGTATCTTCATGGCCTAAGCCAGCTGGAGTAACCTCCACTATTATTTCGCCCTCGAGGATAGGTGCCGCAGTCATACCCTCATCCGCATCTGCTGGAGGGGAGTCCACATTAATCACCATAGGAGGAGCCGGAGTGATTATTTTGGGAGGAGTCTGCGTGAACACGACCCTGCACCTGATCAGCAGCCTCTCCTCCTGCTCCTCCTCACCCGAGGACGATTCATCCCTAGGATATACGGTCCCCGATGGCCCCCCATCCCGAAATGTGGCCCGTGGTGGGGAAGGAGCCACTGAAAACTCAACTGACGTCGCCCTCGATACACGGCGTGGCACTTGTGCTTCAAGAAGCCGAGTGACCGCACCTGATTGTCGGAATGCCAACTGAGGAGCCCTGCTACGACTCGCCCTCCCTATTAGAGAAAAGAAAGGTTGGTAAACAAAGACGAATCAAAATAGAGCGAAGGTAGAAATTAATTTCTCACCTGTGGCAGGCCTACGTCCATGTCTCTCCCAGAAAGACACCCACGTACGAATTCCTTCGGTATGAGGGAGCACGACTTTATCCCACCCGCGCATCCCTACTAACGAGGCCGGTGGCGACCTCTCGGCTATAAAAGTGACATCGAGTCAACACTCACAAATGCGAGACATAAAGAAAAAAGGAAAAGGAAGGAAAAAGATTTAGCAATAGAATAACTCATGTGCATGGTTCCAAGCCTCCGGGAACCCTGTGGGGTACGCCACAAAATGCTCGGTCCCGATATAAAACAAGTGCTCAAAAGGGTGGGGGTCGATCTCATCGTCCAGCACCGCAGTCAGGCCCCTCGACCACGAGGGTACGCCCGAAGCATGGTGCCATGGACTCGTTTGGGGGCGGAGGGTAAAGGGCGAGCACATGCTGCAGTGTGATAACCCTACCGGCCAGTTCCCCATACTTCAGAAACATCGCTAGTAACTTGTAGATATAAGGAATGAGCTGACACGAGCACACCTCGTAGTGACGGGAGAAATCCACCACCAGCATGGGAAGTGAAATCCTGAACCCTAACCTAAAGGGATACGCGTAAAAGACGCAGTATCCCCTGCGGTCGATATGGACCCTCTGTTCGCTTCTGGTGAGGACAACGTCTGCATGGGTTGGAGTGACCCCTCTGCTCCCATAATCGCGCCATTCTAATCTCCTTCATTAGTGGGGCTTTATCCACCGGGTCCTCTCCACATCGAAGGTAAAATCAATCGTCGGACCTGCGGGCCAGGGAAGTATCTCGTCAACTGAGAGAGTTCCTCCGGTCTCTGCCTGCTCAGCATCTCCCACTGCTAGAAGTGACCCTTCAACCACCGGTGAATTGACCGATAAATATATCGAAAGAGCATCGTGCGAAGAACTACCTGCCATTACTAATTTGTTTGAAAATAAAAGAATAGAATTTGGTGGGCAAGATGAAGGTTATTGCAATCAAGAAAAGAAAGGAGAAGGTGAATTGGCAGAATGAAAAAGCTTCCTCAGAATCACTCTTAGATGAATAATAAAGTAATGAGAAACGAATGCCTCAACCCACCTTTATAGGCAACGTAAATAGCTTCGGGAAACTCAATAGATACCATTAACTGCATGACCAACCGTCAAACAGTTTGATTCTATCGAGACGTGTGCTATTATAACGAGCACCACGAAGTGCCCCCTCGACCTTCTGTTGGCTCCTTGCCGTTGAAACAATCGAAATGCCATGTTCATACTGGAGGAATGCAATGTACATCATCGAAACTCTAATGCTATGAAAAATGTACCGGGCATACGCTTATTTCTCTCGGCCACATCGCATACGCTCCGTCTCCATCGTCGACGGCAACTACGAACCCAAACAAATGCAAGGACCAGAACGTGACAATGTTCGGTCTCGCTCGAATTATGTTAAAAATGTCATACGTCTTCACCGAGAAGAGGCGCTCTGTCCTGATCACGCGGTGCCTCGATAAAATAATGATATGACGCCAAAAATTCTACAAGATTCGGGTAGTCGCCAAAAAGAACGCAGTCACAGCCAGAGCAGCGACCACCCCTCCTTTATCTATGTTTTTCAAATCATAATCGACAAAGTCCGTTTATCAAATTCGGCCGAAACACGACCTCGATAATGGAGGGACTAACTGTATGGGTCATAATTTGACCCCACGATCATTAAAGAAGATAATCGTATGTTGAACTAATTCATAATTGATAAGAAGCATGACCACTAGCTTATAACATGATTCTGCTCTCATTCGGTAAGGGGGAAAAGGTACGGTCTACCTGCCTCCCCATGGGGACAAAATCTCAACGTGATCACGGCCATTTACTTCATACTCATGGAGCTCACAACTATAAATATTAGAAGAATGAACCCACGAAAAAGGGGGAGAGACTTCTTCTTCTTCATTATTCTCCAAAAAAAAAAGAGAGGAAAAAGACAAGAAATACCCATCTCATGGGAAGATAAAACACCATCGTAAGGCCCTGAACCTCTTCATGGAGAGGCAGACCAAATCAATATCATCAATAAAAGTTGTCAATACTTCTGATCCTAATCTTGAGTTTTTATTATTGTTTCTTCCACATGATTCATGGATTATTACGATTTTCTATGATTAACCTGTAACTCATGTATATTATTTTATATTCATAAAGTATGCTTATATTTGAGAATATATGCTTGAAGTAGTATTACCTTAACTCGGAGTTTGTGGAACCCGCAATGAATTAGTTTCAATCGACGAATAAAAGAGAGAAAAGAAGAAGATTAAAACGAATTAATTGGTTGAAACGAATTAATTGGTTGATTTGAATGATTTTTTTTTTTTTTGTGACATTGTCACATTGATAAGTGATGAGCTAATTGAAAGTTAACCCAGTTTGTAGTCTATAAGGCACATCGTTTGTTCTTCGAGCACTTTCAATATGACAAATTGAAAGTAGCTGGCGAATATTAATAAGCTGAAAAATACCTGAATAAAAGTGTTGAATCTAATAATAAGTAATTAATGTATTTGACAAAAGATAATATTGATAAGTGTTTTTTATTTAAATGACTATACGGTCACTAAAGCTATCAAAATAAAATTAGAAAGTATTATTTTGGGAAAGGAGAAATTAGAAAAAATGATTATTTTATAATTACAAAAAGAATAATTAGTATAAATTAGTAAAAGTTTTGATAAAACAAAAAGTGATATAAGCGGACAAATTAAAAATTTGAGGTAACCAGCTTATGATTTTTCCTTGTGGGCTCAAATGGTGCATAGAACGTAAAATTTGTATGGAGCATCTTATTTGGTTGCCCTCATTTAACATATAGCCATTTTTTTAAAAATTTTAACTTGTACCCATTTTTAAATAACTTCAACCCATTTTCTCCTCTTCCTTCTCCTCATTCATTTTCTTCTTCTTCTTCTTTCTAAAGATTAGCAATGTAGTTAATGTTAATGAATGGCTATGTACTTGTTTGTATGGATTTCAGTTCCTCTTCTCCATCTCAACGACAAATACAGTTTGTTTCACCCTCTATCGATGACACCATTCTTCTTTCTTTAGCAACTAATTTGCAAAAATTGGTCGAAAGACCAATGTCATGTTACGAAACCTTCAAGCAATTCACAAGACAGATTGCCTCACGAATGCTTCGACGCTTTTGCCTTTCTGTTTGCACACTCAATGTACGTACCTGATTTGATCTTCTCAAATGCTTCATATAATGCATTTTTGTGTTTAGACTTCATCACAGTATAATATTTTTTGTTGGGTGTTAATGCATATTACAAATGAACTACATAACTTAAGCTTTAGTTCGACAGTTACAAAATAAAATCTTTAGCTCTAGAGCTAAAGTTCACCAATTACAAAACAAATACTTCAGCTCAAGAGCTGAAGCTTACAAACAAAAACTTCAGCTCTAGAGCTGAAGTTCGATAGTTACAAACAAAAACTTCAGCTCTAGATCTAAAGTTTTCCAGTTACACACAAAAACTTTAGCTCTAGAGCTGAAGTTCGACAGTTACAAAATAAAAACTTCAGATCTAGACCTGAACTTCAGGTCTGACTACTAGAATGCTAAAGTTTTGCATGACTGGCTTTGCTACTTCAGCCCCGTATACCGAAGTTATATGAAAAAGCGGGTACGCTTGAACTTTTTTTGTAAAGCGGGTACAAGTTAAAACGTGACACAAAAAACGGGTATATATACAAATTCACCGCATAGAACTAGTGAAATTGATTCATGTTTGCGTGTTCTGGAATTGCATTTATGATTCACTAAGCATTAATTTAGAGGGGTGATAATAGGTGAATTTGACTATATTTATGCCCTAAATAATCACAATTTATTGTTGTTTTGATATTGTTTATGATGAAAAATGCTTTTATTAGTGTTTTTAGTATGTTATAGGTACATATGAGCTAATGAAGACTAAAGGAGCAGTTTTGGATTCATAAGATGGTGAAAAGGCCAAGTGTGTAACAAGTTGGAAGTTTGTGCTGAAAAATAAATGGAAAAATCCGCAGCACTGTTCTACCGCGGTCCAACCGCGACCGCGGTAGAAGAGGTCCGCGGAACTTTGAAGAATCAGAGAGCTTGATCCCCCGCGATCCAACCGTGACCGCAGTGGAAACCGAAATTTTGAAGGTTAAAATTGTCCAAACGGGCATTATGTAACCTAAACCCTATATTTAATATTAGGATTCGCCCAAGAGAGGCAAATATTGTATTATTCATTACTTTTGCAAGAAAACTAGTAAGAGAGAACTCTCTCATCATCTTTCTTTCTTTTACATTGAACCTTTGATGAATTCAATTATCTATCTTGTTTCTTTGATTATGAGTAGCTAAATCTTTATCTAAGGTTTTGATGGAACCTATTGAGTGATGAACTTATGGGTTATGTGATTACAAATTGTTAGCTAGATTTCTATTTGTTCAACTTCGTTCTTGTTGTAGTTAATTGATAGAGCTCTCAATTAGTTTTGCCTATTTAGTGTGCATAACTTGGAAAAGAGTGCATATTTAGGTAAATTGTTGAACAACACTACACCTAGATTATTTGAGAAATCTATAATTGTAGGCGTAAATGTGGGGTTAGGAATAACGAAACCTTGGGTGTAATCTAAAGGGAACCGTTCAAATTAAAGCTAGCTAGGGTAGCTCGGGAGAGTACACTAGTAAATTATTGTAGTTGCTCGGGAGAGAATTACGGTAAAAATAGTGTTCATGATTGATAGAATAATATTGACAATTTGTATGAGCATAAACAGAAGGGATTCCATCAATAGGGAAAATCAATACCTTAGTCTTTCTCTTTATTCTTTACCCAACATTCAATTCTTTCTTTCAAGTCTTTAGTTTCTTGCAAAAGTTAGTTAGTAGAAAACATTCCACAAAAATATATTCATAAGTTTGGGAAGCTGCTTCAGGAGTATTCTTGGGTTGTGGAAGTTGCAGTTGATAGGTTAATTCCCTGTGGGATCGACTCCGGACTTAATTGATCGGATTATATTGACTACGACCGTTGTTTGGACGTGAATCAATTTTGGCGTCGTTGCCGGGGAATTAACGAAATTATCAATTGCCATTGACAGAAATACAAGATTCTTGTGTAGTCAGGTTATTTCTACACTTTACATTGAAATTTTTGACGGTTGTTGAATTGGGTACTCAGGTGCATGCCTAGAAAATCTGCAAGGACCGGAGAACTAATTGAAGGACTCTCAGACCCAGAGCAAACTTTTCGGGCACGTACAGGGTAATCAAATTAATTCAGCAATCTCAGCAACCAATCAAACTAGATTTCGACATGGGAGACATGAACGACCTAAATAGCAAGCTAGGTTGAACATGAAAGAGGCGCAGGAGGAGCAAGAAGGTGCACTATTTGACTGGGCACAACCAACAACGGATAATTTGGCAACTATCATCATTGTTCCAGATCACCAATGACATGTTACACTTGTTGCAAAACAAGAGATTATTTTCCGAGACTCAGGTTGAAGATCCACAACAGCACCTGAAGAACTTTCTCTCTATATGCAAGACGCAAAGGCAACCAAACGTGACACCGGAAGCCATCAGATTATTACTATTTTCATTCTCAGTTATAGGGGCTGCACAGGTATGGCTAAACTCACTCCCCATAAACTCTATTGCAACATGGGATGAGTTAGTCAAGCAATTCCATAACAAGTTTCATCCACCTAACAAGACAGCTCAGCAAATTGATGAGACTGTGAGCTTCAAGCAGAAACCAATGGAGACATTGCATGAAACTTGGGCAGATTCAAAGGTATGCTGGTTATGTGTCCTCACCATGGGGTTCCTGAACAGATGTTGGGTCAAAGGTTCTACATGGGGCTTTCAGACGACATGAAGAATATAGTAAATGCCTCTGCAGGTAGGGATTTTCTGAGCAAGACCTAGAGAGAAGGCCGGAATTTGCTTGACAAGATGGCTCAAAACTCCGGGTGGACGGCCAGGAATGCTCCTATCACTCAATTGGTACACTCTGTACCTCTGAATCCTTCCAACGCTATGGAGGAGAACATGGCAACTTTATTGACACAAATGAGCATCCTGACGAAGAAGGTGGAAGAATCTGGGGTCAAGCAGCAGGTTCACGTTGTAGATACTACCAATGGTGGTTTATGCACATCTTGCATTAGCCAACTCATAGGTAATCCACGGGCTGCAGACCAAGAACATCATCACCAGCACGAAGACATGAACTATGTGGCTAATTATGGAGGGCAGCGACAGGGTAACCAGAGTTGGGGTCAGCAGGCTCCACAACAGTACAAGCCTCCTCATCCACAATACAATGCAGCAGGTATGAGGCCACCAAACAACATGGCTCCACTCCTAGACCTTAGAATTTCAACAATAAGCAGCAGGGGTATCATCCACCTCCACCACAACATGGGGGTAGACATGACGATGGGTTCGCAAGGTTGGAAGCTATGATGCAGCAGGTAATTGGGTCACATGCCAAAACCAATGAGAGGATAGATGCACATGACACATCTATCAAGCATATTGAAGTACAGGTGGGCCAGATTGCTATGTCACTTAACAATCGTCCTCAAAGGACATTGCCTGCAGATACACAAACAAACCCAAATGATCAAATCTCAAAGCAGTTGATGGTAGTTAATATGAGAAGTGGAAGAGATCTTGATGCTGAACAGGAAAGAGATAGAGGTAATTTGCAGGCTGAGACACTCACTCCAGCACCCATTGAACTGGATGAGTCCAGCGGGTTGACAGAAGTTACAGTCCAGCTAGTAGCCGAAAATAATGATGTGCAGCAGGGAACAGAGAAAGTAGCTTAACTGGTAGAGCAGCTGGTTGTGGAACAGGTGATAGAGAAAGAAAAGTCCCAAGTGATTGGGAAGAAGAGGGCGCCAGCCCCATTTCCCCAAAGGTTGGCCAAGCACCAGAAAGATGATCAATATAAGAGATTCTTCGAGATGCTCAAGCAAATCCAGGTAAATATTCCCCTAATTGAAGCTTTGAAAGAAATGCCTGGGTATGCTAAGATGATGAAAGATTTGATGTCGCGGAAATTTGATTTCCAAGACTTGGCCATAGTAACTCTTACACAGACATGTAGTGCAGTGGTCTCTAGACCCATAGCTGAGAAGCTATCTGACCCGAGTAGCTTCACCATTCCATGCACTATAGGAAACTTTGCCTTTGCTAATGCATTGTGTGATTTGTGGGCAAGCATAAATCTTATGCCCTTGGTGATCTATAAGAGGCTGGGCATCGGGAGAGCCAGGCCTACTTCTATGTTATTACAACTTGCTGACAGGACGGTTAAGCGTCCATTCGGTATATTGGATGATGTGCTCATCCAGGTGGGGAAGTTTGTGTTTCCCGCCGATTTTATTATTCTTGACTGCAAGGTGGACTTGGAAATTCATATAATCTTAGGAAGACCATTCCTAGCCACATGGAGAGCACTGATTAATTGTGAGACCGGGGAACTCAAGATGAGGTTAAATGATGAGGAGATCATATTCAATGTGCAAAAATCCATGAGGCGCCCTAGTGAGTTCGCGAATTGCTCTCTCATTGATGCGGTAGATGTGATAGTGGAGACAGATGATGTAGAATTGACAGCTGAAGATCCACTTCAGGCATGCCTGATGAACTTAGAAGAGGTAAACGGTGAAAGCCTGGAAGAGTGGGTGCTATCTTTGGAAGGTAAGGGGTTTTGGGATAGAGAGTTGGAGTTTGAACCTCTACACTTAGAAAAGAGATAGACCCCTCCAGGAAAACCATCCATTGAAGAGCCACCAAATCTGGAGCTTAAACCACTACTAGCTCATCTCAGGTATAAATTTTTAGGCCCTAACTCCACTTTACCTGTTATTATCTCATCTGGTTTGCTAGATGTGCAAGCTCAAAAGCTTATACAGGTACTTAAAGAATGCAAAACTGCCATTGGGTGGACCATGGCAGACATAAAGGGGATCAGCCCCGCATACTGCATGTATAAGATTCTCCTGGAAGAAGGGCACAAACCTTCCAGGGAACATCAAAGAAGGCTGAACCCAAACATGAAGGAAGTGGTGAAGAAAGAAGTAATAAAGTGGCTAGACGCGGGAATTATTTTCCCAATCTCTGATAGTAGCTGGGTTAGCCCAGTTCCATGTGTGCCAAAGAAAGGTGGCATGACGGTGGTGAAAAACGAGAACAACGAATTGATCTCAACAAGAACCGTCACCGGGTGGAGAATATGCATGGACTACAGGAAGCTGAATCTAGCCACTCGCAAGGACCACTTCCCACTTTCCTTCATTGATCAGATGCTTGACAGGTTGGTAGGGAGGTCACACTTTTACTTCCTGGATAGATACTCGGGGTACAATCTATCCCAATAGCCCCCCAAGGATAGAGAGAAGACCTCCTTCACATGCCCATATGGCATTTTTGCCTTCGGGAGGATGCCATTCGGATTATGCAATGCATCTGCAACATTCCAAAGGTGCATGATGGCCATATTCACCGACATGGTGGAAGATATCATAGAGGTGTTCATGGATGATTTCTCAGTGGTAAGGGATTCATGCGATGAATGCCTTGTCAATATGACAAGAGTGCTGAAGCGGTGTGTGGAGACAAACTTGGTGCTAAACTGGGAGAAGTGACATTTCATGGTACAAAAAGGTATAGTCTTGGGGCACCGGGTTTTGAGCAAGGGTATTGAGGTAGACCGAGCCAAAGTTGATGTTATTGCAAAGTTGCCTCCACCAACGTCCGTCAAGGACATTCGAAGCTTTCTTGGACATGCCGGTTTTTTCTCGGAGGTTCATTAAAGACTTCTCCAAAATCGCAAACCCTCTCTGTAAGTTGCTTGAGAAAGATCACCCCTTTTTATTTTCTGATGATTACAGGATTGCATTTGAGGAGCTGAAGAATAGGCTGGTCACAGCACCAATCATTATTGCCCCCAACTGGGAGCAACCATTTGAGCTTTTGTGCGATGTAAGTGACTATGTAGTGGGGGCAGTGCTTGGCCAGCGGAAGGACAAGTTGATGCATCCAATCTACTATGCTAGTAGAACATTGAGTGGAGCATAGTTGAATTACACAGTGACGGAAAAGGAGATGCTGGCGGTAGTATTCGCGTTCGACAAGTTCAGGTCTTATCTCATAGGATCCAAGGTAATAGTATACACTGACCATGCAGCACTAAGCTACTTAATTGACAAGAAGGACTCTAATCCGCGCCTAATTCGTTGGATGCTGCTTCTGCAAGAGTTTGATCTTGAAATCCGTGACCGGAAGGGCACCGTAAATCAAGTCGCTAATCATTTATCATGACTTGAAGGAGTTGAAATTGTCAATGATAGTGGAGAAATTTTGGAAACCTTTCCAGGCGAGCAGCTGCTCACTACCACTCTCCTTGAAGCGCCATGGTATGCAGATTATGCAAATTACCTGGCCAGTGGTATTGTTCCTCATGACCTATCATCGGTCTAGAGGAAAAGATTTTTTTGTGAAAGCCAGCTTTATTATTGGGATGAACCCTATTTGTTTAGGATATGCCTTGATAACATGATCCGGAGATGCGTCCCCGAGATCGAACAATCTTCTATTTTGCAGGCGTGTCATGCTTCGGCATATGGTGGCCACTTTGGAGGAGTGGGAACACATGCCAAGATACTTGAGGCCGATTTCTACTGGCCAACGGTATTTAAAGATGCACACTTGTGGGTGAAAGGTTACAACGAATGTCAACGCACCGGGAACATCTCTCAGCGTCATGAGATGCCTATGAACCCAATCCAACATGTGGAAGTGTTTGACGTCTCGGGAATAGACTTCATGGGTCCCTTCGTCAGCTCCTATGGCAATAAATACATTCTTGTTATTGTAGACTATGTGTCCAAATGGGTGGAAGCGGTAGCATTACCCACCAACGATGCTAAGGTGGTGGTGGAATTTCTGAAGAAGAACATTTTCACTCGTTTTGGGATGCCAAGGGCAATCATTAGCGATGGGGGCACTCATTTTTGCAATCGGTCAATCGAGAAATTGTTGGCCAAATATGATGTGAAGCACCGGGTGGCTACTCCATATCACCCGCCGACCAGCGGGCAACTTGAAGTCTCCAACAGAGAGATAAAGAGTGTATTGACAAAGACACTGAACGCCACGATGACCAACTGGTCCAGGAAGCTCGATGATGCATTATGGGCATACATGACAACTTTAGAGACACCAATCGGCATGTCACCATACAAATTGGTGTTTGGAAAAGCTTGTCATCTACCTGTTGAACTAGAGCACAAAACTTGGTGGGCACTCAAGCAATTAAATCTCAAATGGGATGAAGCGGGTAAATCTAGAGTCATCGGGTTGCATGAGATGGAAGAATTTTGGTGTCTAGATTTCGAAAGCACAAGATTATACAAAGAGAGGATGAAGCGACTACATGACCAGAATATCATAGAGCACAACTTCAAGAACGGGGAAAAAGTACTTATATATAACTCAAGGTTACGGTTGTTCCCGGGCAAACTGAAATCAAGATGGTCTGGCCCATTCCGGGTGATAGAAGCATTACAGTCTGGCGCTGTGGAAATACAAACTATAGATGGCTCTCGCATTTTCAGAGTCAATCAACAATGGTTGAAACTATATGTTGGCATGGAAAACGTCAATGAAAAGGTGGAATTACGATTAGATGAACCTCAAAGTTCTAGCGATCCTTGAAATGCGCTAAGTTGAGTCGTGCCGCGACGTTAAATCAGGCGCTACGTGGGAGGCAACCCACAAAATTGTTGTAAGTGTAAATCATTATATTTAGTCTATACAAAAAAAATGTTGTCCAAGCGAAAGACTCAGAGACACTATTTCACCGCGGTTCCACCGCGAACATGGTTGGACCGCGGTGGAATAGCCTCTCTGAACCTTCTGCTTCGCGGTCCCACCGCGACCGTGGTTCGACCACGGTGGACCGCGGTCAGATCTGGGCAGACAATTTTTTTAAAAAAATTCTCAATTCCACCCACCCTTTTAATAACACTAACTAACCTCCCCCCTCATTTCCAACCCAAAGACTGTCGATACTCATTCCCCTCTCTCTCTAAAAACTCAAATCCTCCTCCTTCTCTCTACTTTTTCCTCTCCAATTTTCTCTTCTTCTTCCTCCACCATATCCCCAACTTCTTCAACTTCATCTTCCCCTTCTTCCATCCTTCTACAAGTAAGTTTTCTTTTATTTTTCTATTTAATATCTCTCTTTAATTTTTGTAGATTAATTAGTTTAGTAGACTTTAGGTTAACACACTTTATTGGTAGTAATTGTGTAATACCATTCTAGGCTTGGTTTGAATATGTTTATATGCCCTTTTAATTTAGTATTAATGTTGTATAATTGATTTTTGGAATTTTGGTGTTAATTGAATTTGTTGGGTCTCCATTGTGTTGAATTGTGATGTTTATGGTGGTTTGGAGACCCAATTTGGTGGTTGAATTAATTGGTATTGTGTTGAACCAAGGTTTGGCCAAATATGTTGTAGTATATGATTGATGTATTTTTAGGAGAGATAATGCTTAGGTTTTGGTTGAATATTATTCTATATAATTGGAGATGGTGTATGTATAATTGGGTGATGTTGGAATGCCAAAAGAAGTATGTGTGGGGTGCACTAGGTAGCTTGGTGAAATTGTTGGAAATATGGTCAAAATTAGGAGTTATGGTTTGATAGCACTAAAGGAAGTACATTTGTAGTCCACGGATGGTGAAGTCTGAGTAACCAACCGATGTACTAACGTAATGCAAATTTTTGGTTCTTTCTTTTGTGTAGGTTATGGCTCCTAAAAGATCCAGGAATGCGGCAAACTCGTCTAGGCGGCCGACCTATGACGAGTCTCGCTTCGCAGGCAAGGAAGCTAAAGCAGATTTTCATGCCAAGGCTACTAAAGCTTGGCTACAGGAGATCGCAATTGACATGATGGCTCTTCGGGCCGAACAGCCCGACATGTACGAGGAGATCAGATGCAGGGAGATGGAATTCCTATTTGATGAACCGACCCTTGTCAACAAGATGTTAGTTAGGGAGTTCTATGTGAACGCACCCTACAGAATGTCCATAGAAGTCTTCGTCAGAGGTAAGTATGTTTGGGCCAAAGAGCCTACTATTAGGCAAGCTCTGAGACTGCCCGCTTTTTATGGTGACATGGACTTTTACCACGACAGGCCCAGTGTCACCTAGGACACCATGATTGAGGCCTTGTGTGTCAATGGTCATCCTATCTGGATTAAAAAACAAAGTACTCTGAATTCTAGCAACTTCACTCATATTGCCAAGTGTTGGTTTACGGTTGTTGGTAACCATTTTTTGCCCTTCAGCAACACAACGGATGTTAACTTTAATAGGGTATTGCTGACATAGTGCTTTTTCACCCAGCGGGACGTTGACGTTGTTCGCTTGATAGCTGACGAGATGGTGCTGAGGGGACCCCTCAATTCCAAGGGATTTTACTTCCCGTCTCTAGTCACTTCTCTGTGCCACTTCCACCGGACTCCTGTACTACCTACGGATGGTAAGCTTCCTCAAAAAGCTCCATTCAAGTCTTCTTATACCCGGGTGGGTAGAGGCACCAACACTATTGATATAGATGATGAGGATGACCTTATGCCAGTTGTGCAGTCTCGGAGGTCCACTAACTCCACAGGCCATTCTAGGCACACTCATTATGGAGCTGGCCTATCCAGGTCCCAGTCCACTAGACCTATGCTTAGGTCTTTGGAGGAGGAGGTTGCGGATCTACGCACATCCGTGGACAGCCTGCAAACGCGCATGGACGCGATGTCTTAGAGGCAAGCTAGGACTGAGAACCAGTTCATGGCATGGTTCCGAGCTCTGGGTCGTGCTTGAATTGTAAACCCCGCCACCATCTCCAACTCTGAGTGAGTCACAGGTAAGTTTTCTCACCCTTCTGTGCTATACATTGATTATTATGCCATGAGGACATGTCATGATCTTAAGTGTGGGGTGGGAGACTTATCTTGTATTATATGTTGTACATAGTAGTTGTAGTTGTAAATTATATTAGCTGGCTTGGCCCGATGATGGACACTTGGCGACGGGTTTCTTAAGGGTCCAAGTCGGAATAAAAACAAAAAAAAAATCAAAAACTTGAAAAATCCAAAAATATGAGTAGAAGGCTCTTCCTGATGATGGACTATTTGGACAAGTACTCTTGAGGGAAGTAGTCCATGTAGGAATTTTTCTTTCTTTTCTTTTCTTTTTATAGGTAGTGTATCACCTCCCCCTTGGTTTTTCTTTTGACCACGGTTCTTTTCCAAGGGCTTTTATTGAACTGGATTAGGTAGATTTTTCTTTTTAGGATTAGAGGGTAAAGGTTAACTTGTAACCCCAAGTATGTACATTAGCAAAACTAAAATGAACTTGAGAGTGTATGATCTAAGCTTGACTGTAGATTCTAGGATATGCCTTAAATTGGACAATACAGCTTGCTTGAACGTTGATAGGACTCTGTAGATGAACCTGATTCTAAATGAGTTGCATGCTAAATGTGTGTGAGCTTTTACCTACATTATATGTTTTTACATGATACCTAAAACTTACCCTGTGTGTTTGCAAAGAGAAATAGAAGTTTCTTAGTTATAGAGATGATAGAGGCATTTCTTTGTGTAACCCCATAAATAAATAAACTGTAAATTCACATGTACATAGTATCCTAGTTAACCTCTTTGAGCCTAAAGCCTATTCTTTGATAACCCGTGAATGTTCATAAAAATCAAAATCTTATATTGTTCTACTTTACCTCCTAGAAGCACTTGTGTGGTAACGAATATGCAAAAGTCTAAGTGTGGGGTGAAGGGAAGTTGAAAAAGGGAAAATCAAGAATGAATGGTAGAAAATGGTGAAATGGCAATATAATGTAAATGCATTACAAAGTAATGAAAAAGAAAAAAAAAGAAAAAAAATATCAATGTATATATGTAGAAAGTCTAGTTACACCAACAGAAAATTGGGGATTAAAAGTGAATAAAATGTGAAGGAATGTTTAGGGGAGGCATAATGAAAAAGCCTAAAGGGAAGTTGTGAAAAAGAAAGAAAGTACTTAGGGAGGTTAGCCACTACAACCAAAAGTATCCTACACGTCCCATAGCCAACATTACAACTCTTAAAGACCTCTTGATCTGTGATTGAATAACTCGATTAGTGGAGTATTACACTAGGGGAAAGCCTATGGTGTATCTGTATGCATATGAATGTTCATTGTTGAGAGTGAGTGAAATTTTTCCTATATCTATAAGTTCCATATTCTAAATTGTTTATGTGTGGGAACTTCTCTCAATAAATTGTGTGAGGGCATGTAACTCGGGAAGAAAAAGGTAAGTTTGCAAGTCTATGATAATAATTAGAGTAAGCAATAATGTGCTGGCATTTGAGTTTACAGTTAGGTAAAGGTTGTGCATGTCTTAGGTTAATCATGAAAGATAGCTTTTGTGACATATTTTGGGGAAGACATTAATAAAATTGGCCTAAAGTGTGATTAAGGTTGCTCGAGGACGAGCAAAGGTTTAAGTGTGGGGTATTGATAATAGGTGAATTTGACTATATTTATGCCCTAAATAATCACACTTTATTGTTGTTTTGATATTGTTTATGATGACAAAAATGCTTTTATTAGTGTTTTTTGTGTGTTATAGGTACATATGATCTAATAAAGACTAAAGGAGCAGTTTTGGATTCATAAGATGGTGAAAAGGGCAAGTGTGGAAAAAGTTGCAAGTTTGTGCTGAAATATGAATAGAAGAATCCGCAGCACTGTTCTACCGCGGTCCAACCGCGACCGCGGTAGAAGAGGTCCGTGGAACTTTGAAGAATCAGAGAGCTTGATCCACCGCGATCCAACCGCGGTGGAAGCCGAAAATTTGAATATTAAAATTGTCCAAACGTGCATTATGTAACCTAAACTCTATATTTAATACTAGGATTCGCCCAAGAGAGACAAGTATTGTATTATTCATTACTTTTGCAAGAAAAGTAGTAAGAGAGAACTCTCTCAACATCTTTCTTTCTTTTACATTGAACCTTTGATTATGAATTCAATTATCTATCTTGTTTCTTTGATTATGAGTAGCTAAATCTTTATCTAAGGTTTTGATGGAACCTATTGAGTGATGAACTTCTAGGTTATGTGATTACAAATTGTTAGCTAGATTTCTATTTGTTCAACTTCGTTCTTGTTGTAGTTAATTGATAGAGATCTCAATTCGTTGTGCCTATTTAGTGTGCAAAACTTGGAAAAGAGTGAATATTTAGGTAAATTGTTGAACAACACCACACCTAGATTATTGGAGGAATCTATAATTGTAGGCGTAAAGGTGGGGTTAGGAATAACAAAACCTTGGGTGCAATCTAAAGTTAACCGTTCAAATTAAAGCTAGCTAGGGTAGCTCGGGAGAGTACACTAGTAAATTATTATAGTTTCTCGAGAGAGAATTACGGTAAAAATACTGTTCATGATTGATAGAATAATAATGACAATTTGTATGAGCATAAACAGAAGGGATTCCATCAATAGGGGAAATTAATACCTTACTCTTTCTCTTTATTCTTTACACAAAGTTCAATTCTTTCTTTCAAGTCTTTAGTTTCTTGCAAAATTTAGTTAGTAGAAAACATTCCACAAAAATATATTTAAAAGTTAGGGAAGCTACTTCAGGAGTATTCTTGGGTTGTGGAAGTTGCAGTTGATAGGTTAATTCCCTGTATGTGCTCGACTCTGGACTTAATTGACTGGATTATATTGACTACGACTGCTACTTGGGCGTGAATCAATGGGCCAATCAGTATATGTGCTAACTTGGGCTCACTGCCTAGATAGATCAAAGGGATAATAAACACTAGTAGAAATCCAGAAATTAACGACCAAACTTTTGCGACCAAAATTGGTCTGTTTTGATAAGCGACCAAAGTTGGTCAGTAAAGGGGAGAAAAATATTTTATATTTATTTTAAATAAATTACCACCATAGTTGGTCGGTAAAGTGGTCAACAGGTTGACCGAGTTGGGCAGACTTATGTAGTCAAAGAAAATTTCACATTACCGGGCAACTTTGATCGGTAATATGGGACCCAATTGTAAAATTTTAATAGTTATATTATTATTTAAAATATTTTATAAAATATAAGGAAATCTTATTTAAAATTACCGATCAAAGTTGGTTGGTTAATACAGGGGAAGCATTTACCGACCAACTTTAGTCTTTTTTAATATCTGGAAAATAACCGACCAACTTTGGTCGATTATTAGGTCAACATTAGTCAAAATTTAAATTACTTTTTGTATTTACTATCTAAATAATATAAATTTAGTCCGTTAACACTTTTATAATACAAGGGATGAAAACACTAACATATAAAATAACATGCTATATGTAATTAAAGTTGTACAACGAAGCATATTATATATATACAGGTGGACATTTTATTTTTAATATTCAACATTACATCTAAGTAAGTTATAAGTCGATGAATCAATCTACAAACAAATATATTTGATGATAAATTATATATGCTAATTAGGGTCTTTACAAGTCTATCAATCCCTAAATGAATCTGACCATTATATATAGATAATGGCCGGACGTTCTGTTTTTAATATTGAACGACTTATAAATTACTCAGATGCATCATTGAATATTAAAAATAAAATGTCTCACCTATATGTATTTCTATATAAAGGTCCAAATATCAAAATGACAAGGCATGCCAAGTCAAATTAAAGGTCCAATGAAACTACGCCACATGTGCAAGTGACAAGTTCTGGCCAATCAAATGTGGCCTTATCACACTTTAATTTGATTGGTCGGAAAGCGCTTGTTCTTATCATAACTCTTCTCTCCTACAACTATAAATAGAGGTCTCACTAACTCAGTAAGACACCAGAAGTATAACAATCCGATCAGTCGTATCATGAGTTATAGCCCCGTTTCTCCCATTCCTGCTTCCATATGTGTTCCTTGGCTGTAATTCATTGTATTGTGTTGGTTAGTTTGGGTCCGGAGTGGTTTTAGTGTGGAATGAGACACTTAGTTTTCTATTTAGAAGCTTAAGTTGGAAAAGTTAACCAGATGTTGACATATGAGTAAAAGATTTTGGATTTAGACTTTTGTGGTTCGATTAGCTGTGTAAGGTTATTTTGGACTTGGGAGCGCGTCCGGGATGTAATTTGGAGGTCCTTGGTGGAATTAGGCTTGAATGGACAAAATTAGAAAATTAGCAATTTTGATCAGTAGTACAAAATTTCATATCGAGGTCGGAATGGAATTCCAGAAGTTGGAGTAGATTCATAGTATCATTTATAACATGTGTGAAAATTTTCATTTTATTCGGAGGTGATTTGATAAGTTTCTGCATCGTTTGCGGAAATTGAAAGTTTAGAAGTTCTTAGGCTTGAATCCGAGGATAATTTTGTGTATTGATGTTATTTTGAGTAATCTGAAGGTTCAACTAAGTTTGTATGTTGATATATGATTTGTTGGTATGCTTGGTAGAGGTCCCGAGGGTCTCGGGTTGATTTCGGGTAGTTGGCGTAATAAGGTTGGAATTTGAGGAATGTTGAAGTTTGAATACAGCAGGCATAACTGCACACGCGGTGAAGGGACTGCATGTGTAGCCTGCATAAGCGGAGAAAGGCCCGCAGATGCAGCAAGGATTGAGGTTGGCTGGAAGTGCAGGTGCAAGATTTGGGACGTACCTATGAGACCACAGGTACGACATTTCAACCGCAGAAGCCAATTCTTAGTATTTAAATGGGAATTGCACCTGCAATATATTTTACCTAGGTGCGACGTCGCAGAAGCGCGATGTGGACACAAATGCGGAAGTTCTGGGCAGAAAGTATATATTGTAGACCTTGCAAATTTTGCGGTCATTCTTCGCGGGAGTAATTTAAAGAGGAATCAACGGGTTTTTTATTGAGGTAAGTTATTTGAGCCCTAATATTCGTGTTTATGATAATTTTCCATTGTTTAATCATGTAATTAGTGAAGATTAGGGGTGAAAATATGGGGTTAGGGCTTGGGATTTTGGAGATTCTAACTGAGGATTTGAGAGGACAAATGGAGTCGGATTTTGATAAATCGTGTATGCATGGACTCGTGAATGCAAGGACTTTCTAGTTTTGCAATTTTGTCGGATTTCAATATGTGTTCCCGGGAATCGAGTTTGAGAGGATTTTAGGATCTGTGCCTAATTTGATATATTTTTTGTGGACTCATTCGATTGGCACATTTTGATTGTTCTGGTTGTGAATAGATTCGTAGTGATTGGAGGCCAAGTTGAGGGGCAAGTGCATCGCGGAGTAGGGATTTTGACCCGTTTGACGTAAGTAACGAATGTAAATCTAGTATTGAGGGTATGAAACCCCATATTTTGTATCGTTTTATTATTTTGAGGCGACACATATGCTAGGTGACAAGCGTATGGGTGTGCTTTGTTGGGATTGTGACTTAGTCTCACCTGTAGCAATTATAAAGTTGCGTATTTGGTTGAAACTATATGATACTTATGTGTTTTAGAAAGAGTTTCTATAAATTGGGTTGAATTCCATATTTGGGCTTTGTGCCAGAGTTGTTTGGACCGTTAGAGGCCTTTTTCTTACTCTGTTTTGATGTATATAAAAAAGTTTATTTTGGCTAAGTATCCTGTACTACTGAGAGCCCGAGTGGCATGAGAGGTTTATGACTGAGTAAGGTCGAGGGATTAATATGTGAGCATATTTATGGGATTGGTTGCACGCCGCAACATGTTGTTACTGATTCATGATTGAATAAGGTCGAGGGCCTGATTGATTTATGCCACAAGGTAGCTTGTTATAGCGCTTGGGCTGAAGGAGCCCCTACGAAGTTTGCATACTGCTATTGAGCGTAGGTACCCTGAGAGTGAGTGATGCAAGGTATGCTCGATGGGTTGTATACAAGCGACTGTGAGGTTGCTTGAGGGGCTACATATGAGTGATGTTTTTCCCGAAGGGCTTCTTATAAGTGATGTTTTGTCCGAGGGGTTATTTATAATTTCATCATTTTTCTCACTGTTCTCTGAGCCTCTATTTGAGAAATGTTGAAAAATATCTTCAAATAGTTTTACTGAAACTGAGTTTAAAAGAAATGATTTGATTCAAACTCTGCGTTTACAAGCTTGTTGCATTTTTACTCAGATATGTTGGTATGAACTTATATGCTTTATTGCTTGTCAATGCTTCTCATCCTTTATTTACTTTGGTAACTTACTGAGTTAGCATACTCACGTTACTCCCTGCACCTTGTGTATAAATCGCGGCGCATCAAGACCGGTAGCGGCTATTGACTATTCCAGTTGTAGATCTTTTCGGAGTTAGAAAGGTAGTTGTTGGTGCTCGTAGCCCTGCTCTTCTTCCTCTTATCTACCTATAGACATTTTGTAGATACATTTTTTGACTGTTTTAGTCCCAGTATTATCGGACAGATTTTAGTAGATGCTCATGACTAGCGACACCCCAGTAAGCTTATTCTTTTCGCACCTTCATTATTCAAATTTTCTTTATGAATTTTTATTATTAAATAACTTGAAGTTAACTTTAAATAGACATATCGGGTTATTTTTGGCAAAGAGTCGGCTTCCCTAGTACCACGATAGGCGCCATCACGATATGGTAGTTTGGGTCGTGATAAGTTTGTATAAGATCCTAGGTTACATAGTTCTCACGGGTCATGAGGGGGTTTAGTAGAGTCTTTTGGATCAGTACGAAAACGTTTGTACTTATCTTTAAGAGGATGCGAACCTTTAGGAAAACTTCACATTCTTGAATTCTAATAGTGTGAATATGTTGATTCAAGTAACTAAACTTCTTTTATTCTATTCTCTTATAGATGGTGAGGACACATGCTACCAGTTAGGAACGATGCCAACCAGTACCACCGGTTGGGGCCATCACAAGCCGAGGTTGTGGTAGAGGCAGGGTTGTAGCCCGTACAATAGCTAGGATAACACGTACAGATCTACCAGCTGCCCTAGTTCATAATCAGGTCCCACTTGGGGATGCTCCAATGGGACCAGATTTTAACTGTGTGCACCAGTCTTGCTTAGGAGGTCGCTAATTTTGCTACAGCAGCTACTTCCTAGGCCGGGTGAGGCACTTAGACTATTGCCGCCCATTCACTCGAGAAGGTTGTTTAAGGAATTTAGACACCAGGGGAACCACCAACCCAGCCGGTTACACCTACATAGGATTATGTGATACTAGTCATGCCTGATGACCAACAGTGTTGATTGGTGAGGTTTGGTATATTTTAGCCTCCGACTTTCAGTAGTACAGAGGGCGAGGATGCCTAGGGTTTCTTGGACAAGTGTTAGAGGATTCTTTGTACAACGGGTATTCTTGAGACCAGTAGGTTCTCATTCACTAACTCTAATTCTATGTAGATGCCTTTACTTGGTGGGAGGCTTATGAGAGGAGTATGCTTATTGGTGCAGGGCCCCTTACTTGGCAGCAGTTCTTTATTCTCTTTTCTGGAGAAGTATGTCCTGTAGTATCACAGAGAGGAGCTGCGCAGATAGTTCAAGCAGTTGTGTCAGGATGATATGACTATGATGCAAAATGAGATGAGGTTCTATGAGTTAGCATGTCATGCTATCTAGTTGGTTCCCACAAACAGGGAGAGAACTAGGAGGTTCACTGATGGCCTCTCATATCAGCTACAGATTCTTATGACTAGAGAGAGGGTGTTTGGTGCTTCTTTTGAGGAGGTTGTTGTCATTGATCGGGACATAGAGTCGATTCGCCGTCAAGAGCGAGTGGAATGGGAAGCCAAGAGGCCTCATGGATCCGATAGTTTTGGTGGTGCTCCACATGGGGGTGAGTTTCAGCACAATAAAGGCTGTCCATTCAGACATGCTCAATCAGCTCACTCGGTTCATCATGGGGCATCATCGGGCTATAGTTCTCATAGTTATTATCATGGCCATTCATCACTTAGTGCACTCCCAGCCCAGAGTCATCCCGTGCTTCATCAGTACTCCATGCCAGGTTCTTCTACCAGTCATCCTGGTGCTAGGGGTTCCCTTCAGTCCCTATCACCAGCACCAGGGGGTTGTTATGAGTGTGTGGAGTTGGGGAATATGTGAA
Organism: Nicotiana noctiflora; assembly: GCA_032618575.1. NCBI lineage: Eukaryota > Viridiplantae > Streptophyta > Magnoliopsida > Solanales > Solanaceae > Nicotiana > Nicotiana noctiflora. The sequence goes on from JASVEL010003470.1 coordinate 302,316, forward strand.
GGCAGTGTTATTTTCGTCATAGGGGTCTGCCTCAGTAGAGGAGCCATCCATCGACTTCAATACTAGTTGCTTCACCACCTGCCCAGGCAGCTAGGACTGGGGTTGAGTCAGTTAGAGGTCGATCAGGTGGTGGTTAGGCCCGAAGATATGCACTCCCAGCCAAACTAGATGTTATTGCTTCAAATGTTGTAATCACAGGTATTGTCTCAGTTTGTTGTTTTCCACAGGGATGCCTCTATATTATTTAATCTTGGTTCCACTTTTTCATATGTGTCATAATATTTTTCTCATTATTTGGATACGCCCTGCAAGTCTTTTATTTCATTTGTTCGTGTATCTACTCCGTTGGGCGATACTATTATTGTAGATGGTGTAAATCATTTTTGTGTGGAGGCTATTGGGGGTTTAGAGACCCAAGTGGACCTTTTGTTGCTTAGTATGGTTGACTTTGATGTGATATTGGGCATGGATTGATAGTCACTGTGTCATGTTATTCTAGACTATCGTACTAAGACGAAGATGTTGGCTATGCCGGGGGTGCCACAGATTGAGTGGCGAGGTTTTTTCAAATTATAATCCTAGTAGAGTGCTTTCATTTTTGAAGGACTAGCAGATGATTGGGAAGGTTTGTCTTTCTCATTTGTCTTTTGTTAGGGATGTCAGTTCAGAGACTCCTTCTATTGATTCAACTCTCGTGGTGAGAGATCTTTCGGATGTATTTCCTGCAGACTTGTCGGGTATACTGCCAGACAGAGATATTAACTTCGGTATTGTTTTGGTGTTGAGCATATCGTATGGCATCCTTAGAATTAAAGGAGTTGAAGGAGCAGCTTTAGGAACTCCTTGATAAGGGGTTTATTCGGCCTAATGTGTCACCTTGGGGTGAAGGGGTTTATTCGGCCTAATGTGTCAGCTTGGGGTGCACTTGTTGAACAAAGTCACAATCAAGAACAAGTATCCTTTTCTTCGTATTCATGATATATTTAACCACCTTCAGGGAGCAAGAGTGTTCTCCAAGATTTATCTCAGGTCAGGGTATCACCAGTTGAAGATTAGAGACTTGGACATTCTTAAGACAATTTTTAGGACCTGATATGGTCATTATGAGTTCCTTGTGATATCTTTTGGGCTGACCAATACCCCGAAAATGTTCATGCATTTGATGAAAAGCGTGTTTCGACCTTATCTCGACTCGTTTGTCATTGTATTCATTGATGATATTCTGGTGTACTCGTGTAGCCAGGATGAGCACGATGAGCATTTGAAATTTGTCTTGCAGCGGTTGAGAGAGGAGAAGCTTTATGCAAAGTTCCCCAAGTGTGAGTTTTAGCTCAGTTCAGTGGCATTCTTGGGGTACGTGGTGTCTAGTAAGGGTATTCAGGTTGATCCGAAGAAGATAGAGGCAGTCCAGTGTTGGCATAGACAGTCCTCAACCATAGAGATTCGTAGCATTCTTGGTTTGGCGGGTTATTACCATCGGTTCGTTTAGGGATTTTCATCTACTGCATCACTCTTGACCAAATTGACCGAAAAGGGTGCACCTTTCAGGTGGTCATATGAGTGTGAGGTGATTTTCGGAAGCTTAAGACTGCCTTGACCACAACTCTAGTATTAGTTTTATTATCAGTTTTAGGTTCTTATACGGTGTTTGTGATGCTTCTCGGGTCAGTATTGGGTGTGTGTTGATGCAGGAGGATAGTGTGATTGCTTATGTTTCTCGTTTGTTGAAGCTCCATGAGAAGCACTACCTTGTTCATGATTTGGAGTTGGCTGTCATTGTTCATACGTTGAATATTTGGAGGCATTATCTCTATGGTGTGTCCTGTGAGGTATTTACTGATCATCATCGCCTCCAACACTTTTTCAAATAAAAGGATCTCAATTTGAGGCAGCGGAGATGATTGTAGCTGCTATAGAACTATGATATTACTATTTTCTACCATCCGAGAAAAGCCAATTTGGTACTAATGCCTTGAGTAGGAAGGCGCTGAGTATGGGCAGTCTTGCCTTTATTCCTGTTGGGGAGAGACCTCTCGCGATTAATGTTCAAGCTTTGGCCAATCGATTTGTGAGGTTGGATATTTCTGAGACCAATCGGATCCTAGCTTGTGTGGTTTCTCGGTCTTCCTTGTTTGATTGTATCAGACACCTCTAGTATGATAATCCTCATTTACTTTTCCTCAAGGATAGAGTTCAACACGTCGATGCTAAATATGTGACTATTGGTGATGATGGGGTATTGAGGACGTATGGTTGAATATGTGTGCCTAATATAGATGAGCTTCAGGAGTTGATTTTAGAGGTGGCCCATAGCTCACGTTATTCCATCCATCCAGGTGCCGTAGAGATGTACCGTGATTTGACATAGCACTATTGGTAGAGGAGAACGAAGAAGGATATAGTGGAGTTTGTAGCTTGGTGTCTCAATTGTCAGTAGGTGAAATATGAGCATCAAAGACTAGGTGGCTTGCTTTTACAGATAGATATTCTAGAGTGGAAGTGGGAGCGGATCACCCTAGATTTCATAGTTGGACTCCCACGAACATTGAGAAAGTTCGATGCTATTTGGGTGATTGTGGATCGGCTGACCAAGTATGCGTACTTCATTCATGTTTGTACTACTTATTCTTCATAGAGGTTAGTTGAGATTTATATGCGAGAGATTTTCCGCTTGTATGGTATCCCAATTTCTATCATTTCAGATAGAGGTACTCAGTTTACATCATAGTTTTGGACGGCCGTGCAGCAACAGTTGGGTACTCAGGTTGAGTTAAGCACAACTTTTCACCATCAGATGGAGGACACTCCGAGCGCACTATTCAAATATTGGAGGACATGTTATGTGTTTGTGTCATTAATTTTGGGGGTTCATGGGACCAGCTTTACCGCTAGTCGAGTTTGCTTACAACAATAATTATCAGTCAAATATTCAGATGACTCTGTATGAGGCTTTATATGAGAGGCGGTATAGATCTCCAGTGGGTTGGTTTGAGCCTAGCGAGGCTAGGATTTTGGGTACAGACTTGGTACATGATGCTTTGGACAAAGTGAGAGTGATTCAGGAGCGGCTTCATACAGCACAATCAAGACAAAAGAGTTATGCTGACAAAAAGGTTTGTAATGTGTCTTACATGGTTGGGGAGAAGGTTCTACTGAAGTTTTACCCATGAAGGGTGTTATGAGATTTGGGAAGAAGAGCAAGTTGAGCCCTTGGTTCATTGGGCCTTTTGAGGTGCTTTGGAGGATTGGGGATATAGCTTATGAGCTTGCGTCTCCACCTAGATTGTCGGGTGTAAATCTGGTATTTCATCTTTCTATGCTCTGGAGGTATATCGGTAATTTGTCTTATGTCTTGGATTTCAGTACGGTTCAGTTAGACGGTGATTTGACTTACGATGTGGAGCCGGTAGCTATTTTGGAGTGCCAAGTCCGAAAGTTGAGATTAAAGGATATAGCTTCAGTGAAAGTGCAGTGGAGAGGTCGGCCCATGGAGGAGGCTAATTGGGAGACCGAGCAGGAGACGTAGAGCAGATATCCACACCTATTTGAGGCTTCCGGTATGTTTCTAAAATCGTTCGATAATGAACGCGTGTTTAAGAGGGGAGGATGTAACAACCCGGCCGATCGTTTCATGAGTAATAGCCCTGTTACTCCCATTACTACTTCCTTATATGTTCCTTAACTATGTTTCATCGTATCGTGCCGGTTGGTTCAGGTCCGGAGTGGTTTCGGTGTGGAATGAGACACCTAGTCTCCTATTAGAAGCTTAAGTTGGAAATGTAAACCGGATGTTGAATTATTAGTAAACGATTTCAGATTTGGATTTCTATGGTTCAGTTAGCTTTGTTAGGTGATTTTGGACTTGAGAGCGCATCCGAAATGTAATTTGGAGGTCCGTGGTAGAATTAGGCTTGAATTGGCAAAATTAAAAAATTGGCGATTTTGGTCAGTAGTGGAAAATTTTATATCGGGGTCAGAATGGAATTTTAGAAGTTGGAGTAGGATCTTAGTGATATTTGTGATGTGTGTGCAAAATTTCAGGTCATTCAGAGGTGATTTGATATGTTTCGATGTCGTTTGTGGAAATTGGAAGTTTAGAAGTTCTTAAACATGAATCCTAGGGTAATTTGCTATTTTTATGTTGTTTTGAGTGTTTTGAAGGTTTGACTAAGTTCATATGTTGATATATGACTAGTTGGTATGTTTGGTAGAGGTCCCGAGGGCCTCGGGTTGATTTCGGGTGGTTGACGGAACAAGGTTGGAATTTGAGGAATGATGAAGTTTGAATTTAGCTATCATAACCGCACCTGCGGTGAAGGGACCGCAGCTGCGAGCCCGCATAACCGGAGAAGGAGTCGCAGATACGGCCAAGGTTGAGGTTGGCTGGAAGCGCAGGTGCGGGCTTTGGGGAGCAGGTGCGAGCTTTGGGACGCACATGCGAGACTGTAGGTGCGGTATTTCAACAGTAGAAGCGGATTCTGATCATTTAAGTGGGAACCGCACATGCAATGGATTTTCTACAGGTGAAGCATCGTAGAAGCGAGATGTGGGCCGTAGATCCAAAAGTTCTGGGCATAAAGTATAAATTGTGAACTTCGCGAATTTTGGGTCATTATTCACCATTTGTATCCGGTTTTGGAGCTTTTACGAGTAATTTGAAAAGGGATTCAAGGAGGTTTTCATTAAGGTAAGTTATTTAAGACCTAATACTTGTGTTTATGGTAATTTTACGTTGTTTAATCATTTAATCATGTAATTAGTGAAGATTAGGGGTGAAAATAAGGGGTTAGGGGTTGAGATTTTAAAGAGTTTGATTAAAGATTTGAGGGGTCAAATGGTGTCGAACATTGATAAATCTTGTATGTGTGGACTCGTGAGTGCAAGGGCTTTCTGGTTTTGTGATTTTTGTTAGATTCCGAGATGTGGCTCGGAGGCCGGGTTTGAGAGGATTTTGAGATTTTTGCCTAATTTGATAGTTTTTGTGTGGAATTCATTCCATTAGCACATTTTGAAAGTATTGTTCTAGTTGTGAAAAAGATTCAGAGCGACTGGAGACCGAGTCGAGGGGTAAGAGCATCGTAGAGTAGGGATTTGACCAGTTTGAGGTAACTAGCAATTGTAAATCTAGTCTTAAGGGTATGAAACCGCAAATTTCCTATTGTTTTACTATTTTGAGGCAACGCGCATGCTAGGTACTAGGTGTGTGGGCGTGCACCCTTGGGGATTGTGACTTGGTCCATCCAATAGCAACTATAAAGTTGCGTATTTGGTTGTATATACTTATATGTTTTAGAAAGAGTTTCTATAAACTAGGTTAAATGCAATATTTGGGCTTTGTTACAAAGTTGTTTGGACCCTTAGAAGCTCTTTTCTTACTATCCTCTCACTATTTTATTTTGAAATATCTATACTCAGTCATGTTATACTTATTGATTTCTTAAATAGGTCTTTATTACTCTGTTTTGATGGATATAAAAAACTATTATTCTGGGTTGGGTACCCTATTTTATTCAGAGCCCGAGTAGCTTGAGAGGTTTATGACTAAATGAGGTTGAGGGTCTGATTTGTGAGGATGTTTATGAGATCGGGTTGCACGTCGCAACATGTTGTTACTGATTAATGATTGAGTAAGGTCGAAGGCCTGATTGATTTATGCCTCGAGGTCTCTTATTATAGTGCTTGGGATGAAGAAGCCCCTCTAGAGTCTTTACACCCCCAGTGAGTACGGGTACCCTAAGAGTGAGTGATATGAGGTATGCTCGAGGGGATGTATTCGAATGACTATAAGGTTGCCTGAGGGGTTCTATACGAGTGATTCTAAGGTTGCCTGGAGGCTTACTTATGATTGATGTTTTGGTCGAGGGGTTGTTTATGATTTCATCATTTTGCGCAGTGTTACATTGAGCCTCTATTTGAGAACTGTTGAAAAATATCTTCAAATGATTTTACTGAAACTGAGTTTAAAAGAAATGATTTGATTCAATCTCTGCTTAGAGCGTGTTGCATTTTTACTGAGATTTCCTGATATGAAATTTGTAAGCTTTATTACTCGTCACTTCTTCTCAGCCTTTATTTACTTTGGTTACTTATTGATTTGGCGTACTCACGTTACTCCCTGCACCTTGTGTCTAGATCCCTTTGCATCAGGGCCCAGTAGCGGTTGTAGATCTTCTCGAAAATGGCAAGGTAGCTATTGGCGCTCACACCTTACTTTTCTCCCTCTTATCTGCCTATAGATATTTTGTAGCTACATTTCCAGACTGTGTTAGACTCAGTATTATCGAACTGATTTTAGTAGATGCTTATGACTAGTGACACCCCGATGTCAGAATAATCTTTCTGCACTTTCATTATTCAGATTTTCTTTTTGAAATTTTATTATTAAATAGCTTGAAGTTATCTTTAAATATAAATATTCGGTTATTTTTGGTAAAGATTCGGCTAGCCTAGTACCATGATAGGCGCCATCACAACATGGTAGTTTGGTTCGTGACAAGAAGTTATAACAAGTAGCAAGAGAGAGCCCGTGAATCAAACGTTGTAGATTTCTCTAAAAGCTACAAGAATTCAAGTGTTTTAAGGATAAAAAGATCAAGACTAAGATTCAAGAACAAGCTGCTAGCCCTTGGATTACAAATATGTCAAGATCAAAAATCGGGCCTCAAGCACTTGGATTAAAATAAAATAAAATTCAAAGATTAAGGTCGAAGGCTCTTTTATGTACTGTTGAAAAGTAAAATCATGGGATTCATAGAGATTGCAACACTCAAATATTCAAACTATAATCTTACGATTGTTGCAATATTTTTTAGTCTTGATTTTATTTTCTCGACGTAATTTATAGTCTACAATGTTAAAAAAAACCTCGTTGATGTTTTAGTGGTGCGTGTGGTATACCCTTCTATTTACTCAGCCTAACTTAAATACCAATTTAATTAAGAATTTTAACTAATAATAAATAAATATTTGGGGGAGGGGGGTTAAAATCAAATAAAGAGGCTGAAGGGATAAATACATGGTTATTTGTATATAAAAAAAAATCTTCCATCTCCTCCATAATGACTACACCATGTTTCAATCATAAATTTCCCTATTAAACTTCGTTTAAACGTTAGATTTTCCATTAAACTTTGTTTTCACTAGAAATTTTAGTTTATACAAGAATTGGGATAAAAAAAATTATGGTTTGGTAAAATATTCAGTTAGGGATTGATAAAAAAATATGGACTTTTGGTGGACAAAATAGTGTTGAAAGAAGAAGACCTAAATGAAAAAGAAATATAATTTTGAACTAAACAAGAGAAGAATTTTTTTTTAATGAAACCCATAAGAAGAAAGTTAGAAGAAAGATAAAATAAAATGAAGAAGAAGGCTAGAATATAAAGAAAATAGAAAGAATAATATTTTTAAAGAGGGTAACAATAATTAACCATTAGACCCAGCCAATTGAGGTCAATTTTATGTATAATTTTATCTCTCATGCGTCTTTTAGCGAGTTAACTTACACATTTTATTAATAAATTAATGAGGTATTTTTAATATATAGGGAAATATAATTAAAGGGGGTTCTGAAGACATCGAATAATTTAAATATGTAACTGACAAAAACATAATAGTTTAGAGGGTTTTCGAGTATTCACTCTTCTCAATTTTGTTTTCTCTTGGTCCAAAATTCTAACCTCACTAACTTGGCTTTCCACCATCTCAAATGTACAAGAAGGTCAATCCAATATGCGTCCCTTCGCCAATTTCGTTTGCGTATCAACGATAATAAAATCGTGACTCGTGTTTAAAGATTTAAAAAATAATGTCTAGGTTTGATTCATAAGATTGATTTATAGGAGTAATTATTTATTGACTTTATCAATTGCATAAATAAATCAAAACCAAATTTAAAAATTTCCATATACATTATATCTTTAAAAATATCGGAAAAACTTTTCCTCGGGCATGGGCGTATCCAGCTCTGGGTACCGGGTACATCTGAACTCCGGTACTTTTGGCGGAAAATCTAAATTTATGTGTCAAATATTCACTAAAATTGCAACAAATATATAGTTGATATGAATCCATAACTTTAACAATATAATAAGATTCATTGTTAAAAATTTTAAAGGTCAAAATCATAAAATTTAAATTTTGAACTTTGTCCTCGCGTGTTCCTATTTCTAATTGTATGGGCTATAATTTGATCTTATAATAATCAGTTAGATTAACCATTTCTCTCGACTGATATAAACATAACAAGCGGCGAGGCCGCCCCGACCAAGAAGTACTATCCGCATCCGACTAGAAGTTTTGGCCGAGGTCGACGCTTCCCGAGTACGTCCGAAATAACCTCCTGACACGGGCCCGATCTCCAAGAAAGTCAACTGGTACAACAAACGTCTATAAATACAGAGGCAGTCATCAGAAAAAGGGGTTCCACTCTCTCCCCATGGGGGCTCTAAGAAATACAGAGTACAACGCAGAGTGAGAGCCCAACACCAAAAATACAAAATAACAGTAGATATACGAAAACATGATTGTAAAGATCTGAACCGCTCCATGGAGAGGCAGATTAATACATTATCATGAATAAAGATCACTAATATCTTCTGTTGTCTATACATATGTTCCCATTATCTTTTTCCTTATCGAATTTCAGATATGTTACGACTTGCTATGATTGGCTCTTTATTTTTTAATTGTTTTGAATTCATATATGCTTGTTAACAATTTGAGTCGCAACATTTGGTGCCGTTTGTGGGGATTTCATAGCAAGACTGCGTAGCCTTTCTTGAAGTCAGAAGCAAAGGGAAAACGAGGAACGAAGGGCTGCAAACCCAATAAGAACGAGCCCTCACCACATTAATTCAACGATAGTCGAAGTAAAACTCGGGCTATGAGCCCTCGACTCAAAAAGAATCAACAACGTTCAACTACGGTTGAACTGGGACTCAGGCCATGAGCATTTGCCTCATTAATTCAACGATAGTTGAAGTAAAACTCGGGCTATAAGCCCTCGACTCAAAAGAATCAACGACGTTCAACTACGGTTGAACTGGGACTCAAGCCACGAGCCTTCTCCACATTAATTCAACGATAGTTGAAGTAAAACTCGGGCTATGAGCCATCGACTCAAAAAGAATCAACAACGTTCACCTACGGTTGAACTGTGACTCAGGCCATGAGCCTTTGCCACATTAATTCAACGATAGGTGAAGTAACATAGGGCTATGAGCCCTCGAATCAAAAATAATTAACAACGCTCAACTATGGTTGAACTGGGACTCAGGCCACGAGCCTTCGCCATGCTAATTCAACGATAGTTGAAGTAAAACTCGGGCTATGAGCCCTCGACTCAAAAGAATCAACAACGTTCAACTACGGTTGAACTGGGACTCAGGCCATGAGCCTTTGCCAGATTAATTCAATGATAGTTGAAGTAAAACTCGGGCAATGAGCCCTCGACTCAAAAAGAATCAACAACGTTCAACTACGGTTGAACTGGGACTCAAGCTATGAGCCTTCGCCACAATAATTCAACGATAGTTGAAGTAAAACTCGGGCTATGAGCCCTCGACTCAAAAGAATCAACAACGTTCAACTACGGTTGAACTGGGAAGCCTTCGCCACATTAATTCAATGATAGTTGAAGTAAAACTCGGGTTATGAGCCCTCGACTCAAAAGAATCAACAATGTTCAACTACGATTGAACTGGGACTCAGGCCACGAGCCTTCGCCGCGTTAATTCAATGATAGTTGAAGTAAAACTCGGGCTATGAGCCCTCGACTCAAAAGAATCAGCATAAGTTCAACTACGGTTGAACTGGGACTCAGGCCACGAGCATTCGCCACGCTAATTCAATGATAGTTGAAGTAAAACTCGGGCTATGAGCCCTCGACTCAAAAGAATCAACAACGTTCAACTACGGCTGAACTGGGACTCAGGCCACGAGCCTTCGCCACATTAATTCAACGTCAGTTGAAGTAAAACTCGAGCTATGAGCCCTCAACTCAACAAGAATCAATAACGTTCAACTACGGATGAGCTGGGACTCAGGCCACGAGCCTTCGCCACATTAATTCAATGATAGTTAAAGTAAAACTCGGGCTATGAGCCCTCGACTCAAAAAGAAACAACAATGTTTAACTACGGTTGAACTGGGACTCAGGCCACGAGCCCTCGCCACTTTAATTCAACAACAGTTGAAGCAATATTCGGGTTATAAGCCCTCGACCCGGAACAATTAATGACAATACTGAGGGAAAACGTAAAGTGGAGCGAGCAATAAGCAAACAACGGAAAAAGGGGAACCCCCCCCCCCAATTAAAAGAGGCGGACGCGGGCCACACCCGTCCACCCCAATACAAATATTGTTCAAAACAAACCACAACAATAAATAGAATAAAATGGAAGGAAAGAAAAATAGCCATACACGGCAACAACCGACAAGAGAATTATCAAGTAATCATCAATCACTGGGGATTGCCAGTACCACCGTCCGCGCCAGTCCCACCGCCGCCTGCCCGCGCCGCTCCACCACTAGTTCCGCCCTCGCCGGCACCCGCGGCGCCTATGTCGTTCCCAGCTCCGACCAAACTTCCACGAGGGACATCGTCAATATAGGGCGTCGCAGGATCAAAGCCGCATTCCTCGCGGGCCTCCCGTGACCTTTGGCGCGCCCCCTCGAAGACTACTTCAGAGATAATATCGGCCTCAAACAGATCTTTATATATATCACGCTGATCCTCGGCATAAACGCAAGCTTCGCGGGAGCTACCCATATATCCTGAATGCGTCGGTTCTCCTCCTCAAGGAGTGCATTTTGCCCCGCAGCATCCTCAGTGTTCTGCTCCAGAACCCTGATCCGCTCTTCAAGGCCACTCTCCCTGAAAGAGGTGGTGGCCCTCACCAACGACAGTTGGGAATTGTTGGCACGGATGACCCCTTCGAGCTCGTTCGCCCGGGCAGAAGCCTCGGCCAGCTTACGCTTCAGGTCAGCTACTTCCCCCTCCAGCGCGGCGACCTTCCCCCTCCACTCCGAAGTGACCTCCGTCACCCTGGTCAGACATAGGTGTTTATTCTCCAATGACGCCCTCCATCCAGCCTCAAGCTCGTCACTCATCTGATGCAGCCGATCTTCCAAGACCTCGACACGATCGAGCGCCTGGCTCCTCTGCAGCTCCTTCCACGCTAGCTCTCCAACCAGCTCCTAGTTACGGGGATCAACCCTTATGCACTCGTTAAGCTCCATGCACCGGTTCCGGTACCGATGACACTCTCGAGAACCCGTAGAAGTACCCAGACCGAACATTGGCCCGACAAAGGCCCTCCACCTGCAACAAAAACACCTGCCAAACAAAGCGGAAGGAGAAAAGGAGTCAGATATAGAAGCCCATGAGAAGACAAAAAGCAAACGGTCAGCCTAGAGCACATACCCTCATTCCTAACGATGCCACCTCGTTCATTAAGCCGACGTTCGTCACCCCTCTCAGCGACTCATTTTCAACGGAAGAACACAACTGGCCCAGCAGCGGCAACAGAGCGGACTCCCTCAGCAAAAGATTCTCATTCGCAGGAATCTCAATCACACGGGGCCTCCCATATGGGTGGACTGTCGCGTTCGTGACCCCATCACGAAACATGTGGACATCCTCAGAGTCCAAATCAGAATTGGATGGGGATCCCTCTCCCGCCGCCGCCACCTCCGTTGATGCTCGAGTCGCCAATATCCACGATCACCCGAGAGGGCTCTCCCACCTCAAACCTATGAGTAGAGGATTGAGCGGTAGGGGCAGCACTTCCCTCTCGCTCCTCCCGGGCCTGAGAATCATCTGGCCCGCCTCCTGGAACGCGCGTCGTGTCAACGTCCCCCCTCGCCCCGAAGGGGGGTAAGGAATCCATATTTATCAAATCATTGGCAGCGGGCCGAGCCGGTGAGGAGGCCGAAGGGGAAAAACTCTGCGCCTAATAAAAGGCCTCTCCTCCTCATCACGAGAGGGAGACGCCTCCCGAACGCGAACTGCTCCTGCCCCCAGCATCAAGTAAGGGGCGCACGGGAGAGGGTGCTGCAACAGATTCGACTAAGGAGGCCCTAAGCACCTGATCGGTCGCCGGCGCAGCAAAGAACCTGGCAATCGCACCAGGCCGCTGGAACACTAACTAGGGAGCCCTGCCACGGTATACCCTCCCTGCAAATATGGAATTGGGTCAGTCTCAATTCATGTCAACAACCAAAGTTAGACACGCCCGAAGACAGCAAACTCCTTACCCACGGTCGGCCATTGGCCGTACATCCTCGAGAAGGACGACCACGAACGGATCCCATCAGTGTGCAGAAGGATAACCTCAAGTCATCCGCGCAAACCAATGAATAAAGGTGGGGGCCAACTGTCGGCTACAGAAACAACAACAAAACAATGACCATTCAAAAAAAATGAAGAAGGAGAGCAAATTCGACCCTACCAAAGAAATAAAATTGTAACTTACGACTATGATTCCCAGTCTCTGGAAACCTTTGAGAGAGCGCTACCAAATGACCAGTCCTGATGTAGAAAAAGTGTTCGAATTGACGAAGCTCGACCTCGTCGTCCAAAGCAGTCACCAAGCCCTGCGACCCGCGCGGGACCATCCGGATCATGCTCCCCGACCCGCTGAGGGGCATAGAGAGCAAGAACGTGCTACAGCGTGACCGTCCGGCCAGCCAGTTCCGAGAACTTCAGCAGCATGGCCAAGTGCTTGTACAAGGATGGGGTGAGCTGCCCCGGACAAACACTGTAGTACCGGCAGAAATCGACTACCAAATTGGGGAGGGGTAACCGGAACCCCAGCATGAGGGGATAAGGATAGAACACGCAATACCCGACATGGTCGGTGTGAACCCTTTCCTCCGGCCGAGCCAGCACAACATCGGCATGAGAGGGGATGAACCCTTGCTCGCGCAGCTGGGTCATACCCACTTCCCCCATCAACGGGGCCTCACCCACAGGGTCATCTCCTGCATCTGCGGTGAAGTCCACCGCGAAGTTTCCCGTTGTCGGTAATATCTCATCTACTGAGGGTGTTCTCTCAGTTTCATCCCAACCACCACCTGGAAGTACCGGGACAATCCTTCGATCACCGGAGGACCAACCGGTACCAACGTCGGAAGACCGTCGCAAGAAGAAGAGCCAGCCATTGATTCAGGTCACCAGAAAAAAAGGGGGGAATGATGAAGCCAACTGAGAACGAACGACAAATGGTTCGCAAGAAGAATTGAATTCTTTAAGAATTCGCCAAAGATGAGAGCAACAAATAAACCAAAGAGTGTTGGATGTCAGACATCTCAAACCTTCTTATAGGCAACAAACCTCGGGAAACCGACAAGCGCCATTAAATACGCATCCCAACCATCAGAAAATGGTTCAGTTTCACCAAAACCGTCACTACCACGATTGAAACCGGCGAGTATACGTTAAAATCGCGGCTTCCACCTCGAATATCTCAAACATGCAGACGCCTTATCGGCCGAGGCAACCAGGCCCCGCGTCCCAGAGAGCGCGTGGACGGAACGTAACCTAACCTATGATTACGGCGTACCGACCATTACCCTTCGCCACGAATATCCGCACACACGATCGTATCTCCTCCATGAAAACGAAAATAGGGATAAGGCGCCATAAGTAATTATCGTCCTCTCGCCCGGAAGGGGGCGCTATTCGAACGGTCATATACGCTTACCAGGGTCTGCCTCGAGGCGACCATGATAAGCGGAGGGACTAACTATATGGGCTATAATTTGATCTTATAATAATCAGTTAGATTACTGATATAAACATAACACGCGGCGAGGCTGCCCCGACCAAGAAGTACTATCCGCATCCGCCTAGAAGTTTTGGACGAGGTCGACGCTTTCCGGTTACGCCCGAAATAACCTTCTGACACGGGCCCGATCTCCAAGAAAGTTAACTGGTACAACAAATGTCTATAAATATAGAGGCAATCATCAGAAAAAGGGGTTCCACGAGTGAGAGCCCAATACCAAAAATACAAAATAACAGTAGATCTACGAAAACATGATTGCAAAGATCTGAACCTCTCCATGGAGAGGCAGATTAACCCATTATCATGAATAAAGATCACTAATATCTTCTGTTGTCTATACATAAGTTCCCATTATCTTTTCCCTTATCGAATTTCAGATATGTTTCGACTTGCTATGATTGGCCCTTTATTTTTTAATTGTTTTGAATTCATAAATGCTTGTAAACATTTTGAGTCGAACACTAATAGAGAAGGGTAAAAAAATATCCTTTTACTATACGAAAAAGATCGTTTATACCCTTTGTTATACTATCAGCCCACGATTGCCCCCGACGTTACAGAAATAGTATAAAAATACTCCTCTGCCGCGAAGGTGCTCCACTATAACCAATATCATCTCACGTGGTCTAACATTTTGATGAGGTGAATGCCCCGTTCTCTGTCAAAAGAGAATATTCTATCTTCGCATATTTTTTATAATTTTTTTTTCGTATCTTAGGAATTTGTCCTTGCAATTTTCTAATGCTTGGTTGGTTGGTTGTGAAGCCAAATGCTATAGGCTCTTCTAGATTCTTAATTCGTGTGTCTTGAATATTCTATCCTCTTTCGTCTGTTGAAAGTTGGATTCTGTGTCTAGGGACAAATAGTTCCATATATCACAAGAGTTTAGGCGGTGGTTGTCAGACTCCATTTTCTTCAGTTGGTGTTATGGACTACAGAACTTTAATAGTAAGATATACATACGTACAGTGGATTGTTATTGGTTTTGTATAGTGGCACTGACATATATGTGATATAAAATTCATACGTATATACCAGGAGAATAATATTGGAATACTTTCCGCGTCTACCACTGCATGACAGTCAAAACTTACAGTTTGGTTTAATTTAAAGGATTGTTATTGGTTTTTCACAATTGATCTGACATGTCAATTAATTTTAATTGCGAGAGAGTATTATATACAGTATGACATATCGATTTTTTTGTTAATTTTTAAATTTTCATACCTGTTGAATAAAAATATCTCAAAGCAAATGAAGAATCTGAGCGACATAGGTTATTAGTAATCGAAAAACGGCACTGGCATTTGATGCAAAGTTTATATAATGTTGGACTTCTATCCACCAATGGCAGTTGAAACTTAGAGTTTGGTTTTCTTGTAGATATTCCAACAAACTTGTCTCTTTGTTGGAATTTCCAGATGTTTGTAGAATAACTCGTTTGTTGGTAATAAAAGTAGATCTCTGCGTTGATTAGGGAGAATAATATTGACAAAGAAAATCACAGTCCTCCAATTGCATGGTAGCCTGGTAGGTGGTGTTAGACCCTTAACAAAGTTGATCGGTAAGCGGTGCGATAGTGGCAAGTATTTTGGCATGATAGTCTTGCTATTGGCCTATGTACGGGGAAAACAACATAAATGACAATGCGAGTGTTGTCAATGGTAACGAACTGTTGCAAGGGCAATTGTGACGGACAATACTTCTATTTGAGAACTAAGGTGTGACGGACTACACGAAAAATATAAGTGGGTTGTGTGCAAGCAAAGGCCAAGGCCTTGACGGAACTAGGCGGGTTGGATGGGAGCTTGATAAGGCAAAACGGGAGAGACCTCGACGATAAGATGGGGAAGCTTAGTGCCAAGGCAGTGGCAATGGTAATGTGATGTTGTCATGACTTAGGTGAGCGGGCTGGCACCTAAGTAAATTATGGGCAAACGATTTAGCAACGGGAATGACATAAGGCTTGGTGATTTGTTGCTAAAATCAGCTTACATTGGCAAAAGGCAGACTTGATCAAGTAAGGATGACTTGACAAGGGCAAATAACTGTAGCAGTGGGCTGCGCGGTAAAGTCATGGGCGACAAGCTGTGGCTATGGCATTGAGCGGGAGCAGTATCAAAGGCCAATGTTAGACGCAGAGCCAGCCTTGGACGTGCAACAGCTGGCCAAGAAACGCGCACATGCAGCGCACATGTGTGTTGTGCACATGTTATGCAGTTAGACATTTAAAACTACCATGTCCAAGGGTTGTTGATTATAAGGCCGAGTCTTTGCACATTTTTGAAGCATGTTCTAGCATGTCCTAGACGTTTTTTATCATGGGGATCATGTCCTATCAGCTGAGGGATGTCAACTGAACATAGAAAATAGTTTTGGGCTGACTACACTATATATATATATATATATATATATATATATATATATATATATGTGTGTGTGTGTGTGTGTGTGTGTGTGCGTGTGTGTGTGTGTGTTAGCAGCCATAAAATGGGCTAAGTACCTACCTAGAGAGGAAAATAGTCTAAAATATAGGCATATGGTTGTCTATATTAAGGCTTGAGCATGGCAAAATATGTGTCATTGCCTTGCCAAACGAGTGGGAAACACGAGCACCTTAGGCGGGGGGTTTTATAGGGCATAATCGTGCAAGTGTGGCAATTTTTGTGAGTTGGTGCCTGCCAAGGATGGCAGCACCTTGCTAAACTCGAGAATTTCCTTTGTAATTATTTTATTATAAAAGGTTGGGAAAGGGTTCCCGTAAATCTTCTTGTGTTCTTCTTTATTTATGTTGCCTTTAATTGATTCTAAGTATTAAACCTCAAAAGCGAAAGAAAATCGGGCAAGGCTGAAGCCAATTGGGGACTTGACTGCCGCACAATGGGCAGTGTTTCGACGGACAGAAAATGTCCCTATGACAGGTAGTACATTACATCTTAAAACACCCTTAGGCGCAGAAGCAAAATCAAAATTTAAATTAATGGGTTCAGCTTTTAAGATTTTTAGTAGCATTCATTACACTATTAATGGTTTAAAGTTAATGCTTATTAAAGTTTTAGTAGGTTTTTATATGCAATTCATACTCTGTATCGAATCGTGGCCGAAAGGCTACATCTGCCCCTACTTACAACTGTTCAATTGTTTTGGGAAATATGCTCGTTACGGGATTCATCTTCTTCTTTTTTCATTTCAAAATATTTTAAACTATTGTAAGTCCTAAAAATATTTCAACATAATTAACATTGTGCATGGATTTAAATTAAAATATAGTCATAAAAGAATAAATTGTAATGGTTAGAGTTTAGAGTACTTAATGTTTGATCTAGTTTTAATAATACCAATAATATACTTATGAAGGAAATCAATTAGAAGAGATCAAGGAATCAAGGAGCTACTACAAGAGTGTTGAAGCCAATCTTAATGCTTAAGGAAAGATATCAATCAGCAAAGATTGGGATAGCTGCGATGGAAAGAATCTTTGAAAGTCTAAACTTAAGGCGTCAATCAAGGCCAATATATTCAATCCGAATTCTATAAGAAAATTAGTTGATCTGCCAATTATGGAAATATCAATCGAGGAGAAAATCCTCACCAGCCGGAGAAGGAAAGCGATAAAAAGCTGCCAACTATGGAAGAACCAACAATTAAAGAGTAAAATCTCATCATCAATGACTGTAGAAGGAAGGCGATAAATCTCCTCTCATCAAGGAAGAGCAACGGCTAGCAATCTTATTCTTGGAAAGAATCAATCTCTTTCTAAAGATCAAATCCCTTGGGTTGTCAAATCTTGTCTGCTCAAGGACTTCATCAAAGTATTTATACTCAGTTTTAGCCTAATAAAAAATATACTCCGATCAAACCAAAATTCTCTCTTTATTCTAGTGCAAACAAACATTGTAGTTCTTTGGGACCTTTTGTGTAACAAGTCAGAGAAAAAGAGAGTATAACACTGGTGAAATATTGTATCAAAAAAAGACGAGTATTATAGGAACTGAGCTATCACATCATTTCCATTATACTCGAAGAAATGCATTTTCTAAAGATAACTCTCTTGCAACCCAAGGATATTGGACTAAGATTCACATTGAATCCGAACTACTATAAAATTCCGGTGTCTTTAATTCCTGCACTTACTTTTTGTATTTTATATTTTGCTATTATAAATATTAGGTTATTGCATCAAGTCGGCTAATTGGTAAATTTGTCAACTAATAGAGTTTTAGTTTAAAAAAAATATACAATTCATCATCCCTCTTGTACTTTCAATTGATATCAAAGCAAGGCTCACATTCTATTCTTTGCTTAACAACTTGTGAGAGAAGATCATGGGAAATCACGTCATCATAGGAGCTCTCTTCCAGGAAGAATCTTCACAAGTTAGACCATCATACTTCAATGGTCAATATTTCTCTCACTATAAAGTGTGTATGGAGATCTTTTACAAGGCTTATAACGTTAATGTTTGGAGAGCCATCAAATAGGGAAACTATCTCTTACCTGCTACTATTCTATCACGTGATGATTCTAAAGATATAGATTGATGTACAAAATAGCAAATGGAAGTAGTACAAGTTAACAATAAGGCAAGAAATTTGTTGCACAATGCTATAAGTGGTGAAGAATATGAAAAATTCTCTAATTGTGACCCAGCCAAAGAAATATGGGATAAGCTTGAGGTTACATACGAAGGAACCAGCAAAGTAAAGGAAACATACAAATATGTTGGTTCATGATTACAAACTCTTCTTAATGAAAGAAGGGGAATCTATTAAAGAGATGTTTGCCCGGTTTGGCAAAATAATTAGCGATGTTAAGGCATTTGGCAAGCCATATACTAGCGGGAATCAAGTTAGAAAAATTCTCAGAAGCCTATCAACCACTTGGCAAACCAAAGTAGTCACACTTGAATCTCATTATCTAAAAAAATTATCATATGATGAACTACGAGGAGCACTTATAGTTTTTGTAAGGATGCATCTTAAGAAAACTAGTCAAGAACAGAAAAAGAAGATAGTTGCATTCAAAGCTTCAAATGAAATAGTTGAAAACGAAATCGATGACGATCCTGAATCCCTACAAGAAGAAGTTGTTATGCTATCAAGAAAGATGGATGGGTTAATAAGAAAATTCAGAAACACAAAGAAAGGAATAATTCCACACAGACGATCCACACAATACAATGAACAGGACAAAAATAATGAAAAATGCTATGAGTGTGGAAGATTTGGACTTATTCAAACTGAGTACCCATAACTTAAAAGAAAAAACTTCTAGAGGTTTTAAGAAGAACAAATCTTTTAGAAGTTGGAGTGATGAAGGTAGTTTAGAGCACCAAGAGATAGCAAATCTTTACTTCATAACGATTCTGAAAAATGAGATGAACAAATCCTCAGGATGCTGGACAAATAAGGACACTTCAGATGATGAAGGCAAGGATGATAATGAAAATTGTTTCATGGCACGAGGTGAAACAAGTGAGGTAAAATCTTATAATTGTGAAAGATGCAATGAATCATAGGATATTCTTGATTTAACTCAGAAAGAATCTCAAAAAATGTTGAATGAGCTTAAGAGACTAAAATGGGATAAATACTGGAAACTCAAACATGAAGTATGTGAAATTTAAAAAGAATAACTTCAAGAAGAGTTTAAGGATATGCAAATGTAACTTAATGGCATGCGCAAATCTACCAGTCACAGCTCTATCAGGTCAAACCAGGCGACTTACAAGTTAACAGCTAGAATGAAGTCCACTAGTACTAACACTAATGAAAGACTTAAAGGCAGGTCAGAACTTACGTGTCACTATTGTAACAAAAGTGGGCACAAATATTCCTTTCGTCTCTTTCGTAAAGCCAACATGTCAGGATGGGAAAACCAAAAAATAATTCTAAATCTAGCAAAACTAACCCTACAGGTCCCAAACAAGCTTGGGTACCTAAAAGAAAGTGATCATTATATTTTGCAAGAACACCAAAGAAAAAGTCGCAAAGAAAAATAATATCTAGATAGTGCGTGTTCCAGTCACATGCATGTGACAAAAACCTGTTCAAAGAAGTTACAAAAATTGATGGAGAACGCATTAAGTTTGGGGATGACTCAAAAGGTAAAATAATTGGTACGGGAACGATTCCCTTCAATAACAACTGTGACATTACTGAAGTGCATCTCGTCAATGGACTTAACTACAATCTCCTGAGCATAAGTCAACTATGCGACTCAAAATATAAGGTAAACTTTAAGAAAACAGGTTGTGCTATTATAGATGAATCAGGTAAAACATTTCTCCCTGGTAAAAGGTACGGAAATATTTATATCCTTGATAGTATTGAAAAGATAGATGGTCATATTTGCTTATCATCCATGTTTGTTGATCCATGGTTATGACATAGGAAACTTGGTCATGCTAGCATGCATTTAGAAAAGTTGTCCAAACATGAGTTAGTTGTTGGCTTACCCAAACTGAATTTTTCCAAAAATCATATCTGTAATGCATGTCAAATTTGTAAGCAAATCAGAAACTCTTTCAAAAATAAGGATATCGTATCTACTTCTAAATCTTTGCGATTTCTCCATATGTATTTATTCGGACCTATTAGAACTGCCAGTATATGTGGAAAAAGATATGACTTTGTTATTGTTGATAATTATTCACGTTTCACTTGGATAATTTTCTTATCTCATACAGATTATGCTTTAAGAAGTTTCAATATTTTCTACACAAAGATTAAAAGAGAAAAGGGATATCTGATTTCAGCAATTCACAGTGATCATGGAGGAGAATTCAAAAGCGGAGCATTTGAAGATTTTTGTAAAGATAAGGCATACACTCATAATTTCTCGGCACCACAATCACTGCAACAAAATGGGGTTGTAGAAAGAAAAAACAGAACCCTCCAAGATATGGCAAGAACTATGTTACTTGATCATTCACTGTCAATACAACATATCACATTCTCATTCGGTGTCTCATAAGGACCATTTTGAAGAAGACTCCCTATGAATTATGGAAAGGTAAACATCAATTACTTTCATCCCTTTGGAAGTAAGTGTTTTATTCACAATAATCGTAAGGACAATCTTGGAAAACTCGATCCAAGAAGTGATGAAGGTATTTTTCTGGGTTGTTCATTAAATAGTAAAGCTTTTAGAGTCTATAATATATTCACTTTATGTGTAGAAGAATCTGTACATGTTATATTCGATGAAAATAATCCCTTGGTCGAGAAAGAAACTACTGCAGGTGAAGAAGATCAAGCTCAAGAAAGTCAGAAGAGTAGCAAATCTCAAAAGTCAACTGATATATCTGCTATGATATAGTCGACTAATGTAATCAGCAGTAGTGTACCAGACTATCCAACATATTCGACTACAAACATCATACGTCCAAATAAATGGTGAAGCGAGCCTGAATATCCTAAAAATTTCATCACTGGGGATCCAAATGAAGGAATGAAAACTAGGGGAGCTCTAAAAAAAAAGTAAATATTGCGTTAATCTCTTAAGTTTAACCAAAGAAGATAGAGAAAGCTCTAAAAGATTCAAGTTCGGTTCAAGCAATGCATGAAGAGTTAGATGAGTTTAGTAAAAATCAAGTGTGGAATTTGATACCCAAACCTGAAAATGTCTCTGTAATCGGAACGAAGTGAGTTTTCATAAATAACTTGAATGAGGATGGAAAGGTCATAAGGAATAAATCCATACTAGTTGCTTAGGGATATTCACAATAGGAGGGAGCCGACTATGATGAAACATTTGCTTCAGTAGCTCATTTGGAGTTTATTCGAATTCTTGTGGCATACGCATCATTCAAAGAATCCAAACTATTTCAGATGGATAATAAAAGTGCCTTTTTGAATGGATTTATTAAAGAAGAAGTATACGTGAAACAACCACCTGAGTTTGTAGATTCAAAGTTTCCATATCATGTATACATGCTTACTAAGGCATTATATGGACTGAAGCAAGCTCCACGTGCATTGTATGATAGACTTAGCTATTTTCTTATTGATTATGGCTTCATAAGAGGCAAAGTAGACACTACCTTATTTATTAAAAGATCGGCAGAAGGTAATCTCATTATCCAAATTTATATTGATAAAATTATATTTGGTAGTGCTAACCCTTTTATGTGCATGGAATTTTCAAATCTGATGAGAGCTAACATTCTTCCCTGGACTCCAAATTAAACAATCTAAAGAAGGAACCTTTATATGTCAGACCAAATATATAAAGGAACTGATCCAAAAATTTGACATGAGCAATGTAAAATCTATTGGCATACCAATGAGTCCTTTAACAAATCTGGACAAAGATGAACAGGGAATCCACGTGGATGAAACCAAATGTCGTGGAATGATAGGATCACTATTGTATCTAACAACAAGTCAACCGGACATTATGTTTAGTATGTGTAAATGTGCCAGGTTCCAATCAGCTTCTATCGAATCTTATCTAACTACAGTGAAGAGAATCATTCAATACCTCATTGCGACTGTATCTCATGGACTATGGTATCTTTTCTCTAACTGTTTTAAAATAGAAGGAATTTCCGATGCTGACCTTATAGGTGACAAGAAAGATATAAAAAGCACTAGTGGTACATGTTAATTACTTGGAAAGGCATTGATATCCTGGAGTAGTAAAAAACAAGCATCAGTTGCATTATCCACCACTAAAGCTGAATACATTGCTATTGGACAATTTGTGCACAATTAATGTTGATGTCTCGCCAACTAGGTGGATATGAACTCTCTTTTAAACCTATACAAATTTTTTGTGATAATCCTAGTGTTATTTGTCTTTCAAGAAAATCATGTGCATCACTCTAGAGCAAATTAAGCATCACTTTATTAGATATCATATGCTTAAGGGAGACATAGAAATATCTTTTGTTGGAACTACTGATCAATTAGCAGATATTTTTACTAAGCCTCTTTTAGAGGATAGATTCTGTGCATTAAGGAAGTTACTTGGCATTACTTGCTTAACTAATAACCTATAGGACCGATGTATACTATAATATTTTCTTGCAGGTCTAATTATTGTACTTTACCCATGCATTAATTACGCCTCATTTTTCTTTCCCTCTCTTTTCCTCTTCTTTCACATCAGTTCGTCGTTCAAAGTAGGAAATCCAATCATCCCTCCCTTCAACTGACACCTTGTCCTTTTCCGGACTCAACCGTCAGAATGGCTTCTTCTTAAGGTGAAAACCCTCTTTCAATCACCTTTATCCCTATACTATAGAAAACCCCGCTCCTTCTCCAAATCTCCAACCAAACCATCTTTCTTCAATGGCCAATGTACCTAGAAATCCATCCGCATCCACCAAAAAAAGTACCCATTCCAAAATAAAAACCCAATATATGCCTCTAGAAAAGGTAGACCTAGGGTCTGACCACTATGAGGGCTTCCCTTCTTCAGATGAAGATTTGTCTGATCACTCTCAAACCTTAGGAGAAAAAACCCTAGGTAAAACTCCCTTTATAAGACTCTCCAATCTCTTCTACCCCAAAGAAATCAAATTTTGATCTCTCTGACTCTGTAGAATCTGACCGAAGTTTATGAGATTCTCCAAATAAGTATTTCTTCATTGCTCTAAAACACAAGCCCATTGCTCATGGTAGGGTAGTCGACCTAAACAAAATGAAAACCCTAAATTGTAAGATCAAAAACCTTTTTATGCATCAAAAGTGGGCTAAGTTTCTCTCTATCCCTCCACCTAAGGTCTATAAACCACTGGTAAAGATGTTTTATGCCAATATCTGCGCTGATAAGCCTGGTATGTTGGAATCCTTAGTATTATGTGAGCGTATTGTTCTTGATTGTGCCCTATTTGATTCTCTCTTTCAATGTTGTTGTTTTGGTTTCCCTATGTTATTCAAAAATACCTAGCTCGATGATTTTGAAATTTCTTTGACCAAGCTAAACAGTGTATTGCTGAGTGTACCTCTGCCTCCCTTCCAAACCAGTTAGCTCCCAGTAATGTTAGTTTTGAAACTCATGTCCTGGCTCACATTGTGGCAACCACTCTGCTTTCCCGTACTGGGTTTTTTTCATCATTCTCTCAAAGGGGCATCTTCTTAGTGTACTGCCTAGTGACCAAACTCAAAGTCAAGCTCTCCTCCTGGGTTATAAATTTTATGACTGAAAGTGCTGAAAATCGCACCAATCTACCCTACGGCATGGTCATCACTCACATTCTAGAATTGCATCAAATTTCCCTGTCCAACTATCCCTTTTATCACTATCTCATAATCCTATAGCTCTAGAGCTTTTGCTAGTATGAGGTATGTCAGTGTGAAGGGCTCATGAGTTAAGAAACATGAGCTAGAAGTTAAGCATACTCCTAGAACTCTCCTCTAAGTCCCCTGCCTCTCACCCCAGCCTTAGTTACCCTGGTCTTGATGAAAAGCTTCGTGCCAGCACCACTCAACTCTCTGAACTCAAGAATCTCATCACAGACACTCAGTCTACTATTGGTGACATTCACGACATCTCTAAGGAAATAGGGTATGATGTGTCAAAGATATGAGTTGCTATTTTCAGAGTTAGGAGGAATGTTGTCAAAGCTTTTAGGGAAATTCATGACAATTTGGATGGGGTGAGCATCTCAGTTAGTGCTAGCTTTGAGTAATTAAAGGAGGCCATCTGTAATACTCTTACTTATATTTTGTGTCGCTAATGTGGTTGCTTAAGACAATTTTTTTTTTTTGTGATGTTATCTCAGCCATTGGACAATTTCTATTTTCTTTTGCTTTAGGTGCTTATGATTGAACATTAATATTGTTGTTTAAATGCTATATATTCTGTATAGTTCTTAGTCTGTTCCCTCTTTGTTGATGCCAAAAAGGGGACAAGTGTATATATTGTATCTATACATGTATAGTTGACTATGGTACATGTAGCATCCTTCGTGGCAAGAGTCAATTTCAATCATGGACTAGTCAACTGCATGAACTGAGGGGGAGTATCCTTCAATCATCAGATGCATACATTGAGGGGAGTAAAAAAAGGGGAGATTGCTAGATCTAATTTTAATATTGCCAATAATATATTTGTGCATGAAATCAATCAGATGAGATCAGGGAATCAAGGAGCTACTAAGAGAGTGTTGAAGCCAATCCGAATGCTTAAGAAAATATATCAATCAGCAAAGATAGTAGATAGCTGCGATGGTAAGAATCTTTGAAAGCCTAAACTTAAGGCGTCAATCAAGGCAACATATTCAATCCGGATTCCATAAGAAGATTAGCTAATCTGCCAATTGTGGAAAGACCAACAATCAAGGAGCAAAGCCTCATCATCAACAGCTAGAGAAGGAAGGAGATCAAAAGTTGCCAACTATGGAAGAACCAACAATTAAAGAGTAAAATCTCATCATCAATGACCGTAGAAGGTGTGCCACGTTCCAGTTACTCGGCAAATTTACCCCATCTTGATTTTTCAATCCGCATGACCCTTTCCCAGTGACAGTTGAAACTCACTAGAGGCCTTCCTATATTGGACCTAACTTTCTATCATTCAGATTCCAAGTTTTGAGTTACTTTCCTTAAAACCAAATCTTATACTTTAAAATAATGGACGTTGGCTCTTCGATTGTAATATCTTTCCATTCCCTATTTTTGGGCTACCATCCTTATATGTGTCAAGTCCCTACGTTTGTCGAGCAAATCCAATTTGACCAACAATGCTTCGTTGTTTCTTTTTTTATCCTCCCAAAAATACATCAAGGTAGGTTCTCCTATTTCCACCAGGATTAAGGTTTCTGCCCTTACAAGAGAAAAAGGAGTTTCCTCCCTGCTTGATTTGGTCATTGTTCAATACGCCCATAGTACTCTTGGTAGATCTTCGGACCATTTACCTTTGGATGCTTCCAATCTCTTTTTGATATTTTGGATATTCACCTTGTTTGTTGATTCTGCTTGACTGTTTGCACTCGGTGGTAGGGTGATGATGTGATCCTTTTGATTATTCAAGTCTTCGAGGAATTATTATGCTTATAAATTAAGGCCTATGGTCGTTGTCTAACCCGAGTCTGCAAGTTATATTCTACCACTTCGTGTTTGCCCAAATTTATAGTAAGGACCTACTTCAACCCACTTAGAAAAATAATCAGTTAAAATCAAAAGAAATCTTACATTACCGAGAGCTGGCAGCAGCACACCGCCTATATCTGACCTCCTGTCAAGACCCTAGTTCACCAATCGTGAACATGTCATGACGGCACCTGGTCCCATGACCAGGTAAGCCTATTATTGCGGAAACATAATAATTGCGAAAAAATAGAGAAAATTCAAATTAAATATCTAAATAGGAATATAATCCGTGCCGCTTGGCACATACACTCGTCAACACACTGTATAAAACACCACCAAGACCCGGAATCCCACGGGCAACACGGACTAAAAGAGAGTATACAACTGTGGCTCTATGTGTAAAGAGTATCTAACAACGAAATAAAGGAAATCATCTACTAATACTATCAGAATAGATAGAGGGCCTCCGGATCCGCGGACGTAGTAGATCATACCTCGAGGTCTCCCAAAGTGCTGCTGAATCACCTAGTATGAGCCTGTCCTGATGTACCTGGATCTGCACAACAAAAGTGTGCAGAAGCGTAATATGAGTACACCACAGCGGTACTCAGTAAGTGCCAAGCCTAACCTCGATGGAGTAGTGACGAGGAAGGTCGGGGCCCTACCGAGAAATAACAATATAATGACAGTAACAATATCGAACAGTTCAAATTATCATAAGAATGAAATAACAACAATGAGGAGAAATCAACACAACAATGTACAACTCAACAAGTCCAGGATCTCCAGGAATTGAACCCGCAATCCCTCTCTATACTCAGCAACTCAGGGTCTCCGGGAATCGAACCCGCAACCCATGTCTCAATAAATAATCAATAACTCAGGATCTCCAGGAATCGAACCCGCAGTCCCTACAAATAACTTGGATCTCGGGAATCGAACCCGCAGTCCCTACCAATAACTCAGAATCTCGGGAATCGAACCCGCAATCCCTACTAATAACTCAGGATCTCGGAAATCGAACCCGCAGTCCCTACCAATAACTCAGGGATCTCCGGGAATCGAACCCGCAGTCCATATCTCAATAACTCAGGATCTCCGGGAATCAAACCCGCAGTTCACAAACAATACCATTACGGGTCTCTGGGAATCGAACCCACAGCACTGGGATCTCCGGGAATCGAACCTGCGGTCCACAAACACAACAAATAAAGAAATACACATAGAGAATAAATTATGCTTAACTATGACTTCACCGAAAAATAGTGCCAATAATTATCAAAAGTTCAAATAAGACAATTAGGCAACTAAACAGTTAAATACTACCTAATCATGCTTTTCTAATTACTGCCGGGTAAGAATATCGAATTTAACGGCTAAAAGTAGGAATATCCCTAACCGAACATTTTTAAGTAAAGTATGAGTTCAACAACCAGCGATGTACACGCCCGTCACCTCGCGTACAAGGCATTTAAACTATCACATAATATCCTAGGGGTGAAAGTTCCCCCACACGAGGTTAAACAAGTCACTTACCTCAATTCCGGTACAAAACCGCTAAGAAATAGCCCTCTTGCCGCGAATGTCGGCCTCCACAAGTGTAGTATCTGATAAAAATCAATAGAATCACATCAAAATAGGCCAATTGGGCATTACCCAATCAAAATAACTCAAAATACACCAAAACCCACAAGTTTCCAAAACCCGACTTTCGGTACGCTTATCGAAAAATCACGAAAATTATATTTTTCGGGTTCCTTATCTCAATACGAGTCCGTGCATATAAAATTTATCGAAATCGGACTCCATTTGCCCATTCAAATCAAAGATTTTCTAACATTTAGGCCTAGGGCTCAAACCCACCTTTAATCCCCCATTTTCGGTGAAATAATCACGGATTTCATGATAAACTAATGAATTAAGGTCAAGAAACTTACCCCCGATGATTTAACGGTGATATCCCAGTGTTTCCCCTTCAATTCCCTCTTTTGGAGCTCAAAAATGACGTTTTTGTGTATGGGGTCGCGGCTGAAATGTTTCTGGACTTAAAGTCACTGCCAGGCCAATTTACTCTACGCGATCGCAGCATCGGGCTTGCGATCGCGATGCACAAAATCATGGGCGGCCTATTTTCCTCAACGCGATCGCGTGGTCCTGGACGCGATCGCAGTGATCAACCTGGCCATTCAACGCGATCGCATCACCTCGACCGCGATCGCATTGCTTTCGATTAACACCCTACGCGATCGCATCCCTCGCGTCGCGATCGCGAAGAACAACTCCCATTTCTCACTCCGCTACCCTACGTGATGGCAGACTCAACCTCGCGATTGCAGAGCTTCCCAAATTCACCCTACGTGATCGCAGACTCCCCCTCGCAATCGCAGAGCCCAATAATTTCCTCTTATGCGATTGCATGAGCAGCTTCGCGATCGCGAAGCACAAAATTTCTCTGCAATAGTGCAGCAGAACCAGCAGTGCAATTGGCACCAAAATGGTCCGTTTGGACCCCCGAATTCATCCCGAGGCCCCCGGGATCCCAACGAAAACCACCAACCTACTCCAAAATATGATACGAACTTATTCCAATCATAAAAACATGTCTAACAACATCAAAACCCGTAATTCACATCGAATTCAAGCCTAAATTTCTTAAAACTTTCCGAATTGCACATTCGATCAAAAACCCGACCAAACGACGTCCGAATGACCTGAAAATTTGCGGACATATCCAAAATCACATAACGAAGCTACAAAAATTGTCGGAATTCCATTCCGACCCCCGGATCAAAAACTCACCTATCGTTCGGATTCGCCAAAATTTCAAACTTCGGCATTACAAGCCTAATTGAGCTAAGGACCTCCAAAATACATTCCGAACGCGCTCCCAACCCCGAAATCACCCAACGGAGCTAATGGAACCATCGGATTTCCGTTCCGAGATCATCTTAACACTGTTCCAGTTACGGACCATTTTCTATCTTTAAAGCTCTCATTTAGGGACTAAGTGTCCCAAAATACTTCAAATTTCAGAGCCGACTCTCCCGGCAAACCACAATAGCAGAAATGTACTTAGGGAAACGGTTAAATTAGGGATTGGGGCGTAATTTTCTAAAACGACTGGCCGGGTCGTTACATCTTCCCATCCTTAAAAGATTCGTTCGTCCTCGAACGAGCATAGAAAACATACCTGAAGTGGTGAAAAGATGAGGGTATTGGCTGCGCATATCCTGTTCGGTCTCCCAAGTCGCCTCATCGACCGGCTGACCCCGCCACTGAACCTTTACTGGAGCGATGTTCTTTGACGTTAGCTTCCTGACTTGCCTGTCTAGAATGGCTACTGGCTCCTCAATATAAGACAGATCCTCGTCTAGCTGAACAGAAGTGAAATCCAACACATGCGACGGGTCACCATGGTACCTCCGAGGCATAGAGACATAAAATACGGGATGAACTCCGACTAGGCTGGGAGGTAAGGCCAACTCATAAGCAACCTCCCCAACATGCCTCAAAATCTCAAAAGGGCCAATAAATCTAGGACTCAGCTGGGCACATTAGCCTGATATAATCTGAAGATATTCCCTCTTGTTCAAACAATTAAGTCTTAGAGCCTAATTCCAACATTCGGAATTCTGTGTCAGGCTTGTTTTCATCAAGAGATCACTCAATATTCCTCAAACGCCATCCTCAAACATGACTGCATAATCTTGCTGGATCCTTACCTTGTAACACAAAATCCACAGGACCACGATAATATTTTATGATCAAATTAGCCAACAAAAAAAAATTCGACGGATCAGATGCTCCCATTGCACCTCACGATCTACATATGTCTCGTTCCAACTTTTACAATATTGACACGACGGAAGAGATGTGCCGATATCCATAACCAACTACTGAATCAACAATTCATTGGATATATACTCCTGACAGGATCTATTACCTTGTCCTAAACTAGAGGATGATCCTTTCCTCTATAATATACTTCATATAATCAGTTTTCACTGATCCCAAATCACATAATCTCATCTCACCCAGTACGAACTGCTCAGGCGATAAACCACATCAGACATGATCAAAAGTCCCACAAGATGACACAATGTGCTAGTAGGCTATTAATTCGTACGTGGTACCAAAAGGAAGGCGAACACTAGAGAGAACTATTCAACTCTCACACTAACATGGACTTCCTCATAAAAATAGGAAGCGGAACACATAAAAGCAATTATGGATACTGAAATAAACATCACACTGTTGCGGCGTGCAACCCGATCCCAAGAGTATACCCATGGCGGCATGCCATCCGATCCCAACAATATAGACTAACACAAGGAGTCATATGTCGAGCTGAATAGCTCGTCACATCAAAATACTGAATATCGATCATAAGCACACTAATGTGCATGATATTAGACTCAATGAAAACATATAGCGATATAGGCTATGAACTCAAGCACCACTGAGGTGCGATATAAGATATGAGTCTCAAGAGCCATCATGCTCATATAACATCACCGCTGAGCGGAACCTCAACACATAAGGAACTTACCAAGCCGTCTCACACTCATAAGGTGCAATATATCTTTACATGAATTAACTAGCCGCGAAAATAAGACCGCGACTATCCCTCCATAAAGGGCGCATTACTGGAAGAAACATAATCGGCCTGACGCAAGCCTCACTTCCACATTTAAATCTATCCACCGACCTTAAGTCTATCCTGGTCGTGCCAAGCTAAGTCAATAGTATTTCACAGGTCTATAACCTAATAAGCAGAGTGCCCTCCAGGCATAAATTATCAAATGGATAGTATCACCAAAATCCTCATACTTGGTTTAAATTTCTAACCAATCAAGTGACTACATGTCACACCTATACAATCTTCTTGTGGGACAAGCTCCCACCATCTTCCGAATAATTAAACGGGTATGCACATTCAATCCACCGGCTGCACTAACACTGAAAAGCGATCAGGAGTCCCTAACCGGGATGCAAGGCCTTTCCCACAGAACACTGATCTCAAGTTATACTGACGTTACTACCCATCTTACTCAAATACTAAGACTCCTCTCCTGCTCATCCTAGCTCTTTAT
This sequence comes from Nicotiana noctiflora, assembly GCA_032618575.1. Lineage (NCBI taxonomy): Eukaryota > Viridiplantae > Streptophyta > Magnoliopsida > Solanales > Solanaceae > Nicotiana > Nicotiana noctiflora. The sequence continues at coordinate 333,240 of JASVEL010003470.1, forward strand.
ATCTCCTTCATTGATCCAACTGCGACCTTGGTTCTTACTTTAAATTCCATACTGCTCACTGCACTCCACGTGCCGATATATGATAGACACGATTTCCATCACAACTCTAGAATTGACAATAGGCTAATACTTCATCACATAAGACCTTCCATTTAACTCACTTCAGGAGAACTATAGCAACATACAGGCGAATTCTCATAACCGTTGAATATGCCAATCTCTAAGTAGTGGTCCAAGCCACCATAACCCCTTTCCGAGGTCTGCCTACTCATAACAAGCCCCTAACAGAAGAATACTTCAGAATAACATCAATCATTGCGACCGACAAGTCTCAAATGCACCGCCACAAATCGTGTGCATAACTCGATCACGTTATATGAACCGATCATTGACACCAATATGCCAACTCAACTATGGCTAATCAATCTACTTCCTTCCAGTTAATCCTGGATTGCCTTAGAAATGTTAATATCTCCCTTCAATACCTAACTTATTCCAACCGCACTCACCCAAAGTGACCTTAAATCATGAGGCCATGCTATCTCAAGAACGACAACCATTTCATATCTCTCAAATACTATACCACAAGTCAAGACATCATAGAACGTTTTGTGCCCTTCTTCATAAGTTGCTTCAAAAATTTGACTCCCAACTGTACTTATAGTCTCAGAATTATCAAACGCCACACTTTACCTCTTGAATTCACTAGGACCGCTATTGAGAGCCATCCGGTCCTCACTTGCCCTGACTTGCCCCAGTACACAACCAACTCTACTGATTTTATAACATATGAATACCCTCTCGATAAAGCACCCAGCGGAATCACTTCCCGCGAAGCCTGCACCTATACGAGGCATAAATCATAAATTTTTCCCTCAAGTTTGAACATGAGCCAATAAGGCTAACCATAACATGCATTCAACAATTCATATACTTAAATTACCACTCATGGTCTTTTTCTTGTAGCTGCAATAATCCATTAATACGCTAATATCTAGAATTCACACAGGTAATTAACCATGCAACCCAATCTTAAGTGGTGGGACTCTCCCACTTAGCCCAAAGCCACTATTACACGACTCTCGAACATATTAGAACCATTCTCTCGAGTCGTTTACTATTATTCAACTGCAACTGACTTGATCCAACGAATATAACCACATGTGCTCTATTAGCACCCTAACATCATAGGGTATGACCTCATCCCAATACAACTAAACATCTTCTCGCTCCATGTACCGAGCATTCTCTACCAACAACATCTTAAAACATACTATGATTCACACACGCCCACGAAGCACCATGTAGCCTTTGTCAAATATTTCCCTACTGATAATAAAATGCAGAGTTTATTAGGGACACGGGAATATATAAAGTCCCAACATTATACCATACGAGCCTCAACTCTTGCCCATCCGCAAGTTTTCAATAACTTTTGAATAACACCTAAATACATCGCAGGCTAAATCTGATATGACACATGACCTATAATTAGATCGTTGATAGTGAAATCCTTTCATTTGACACGAAGCCTTAAGATACATCTTACTAATCCATGATACTAGCCTTTAACATTTGTACATCTTCATCATAGGACAGTCCAAGACATTCGCTTGGTACATGTCCTTCTTAAGATAGTTAAATTATTTTTTTTATTTCCAGTATCTCTGCTGGCTGAATTTTTCGCTAAATAGATATCTCATATGAACCATATAGTCTTTATTACCACCAACTATCTTTAGATCTACATCCACCTTGTGATTCTACCATTGCTGTGGTGATTAGGCAGTTAAGTAAACCTTCTCAAGACCGTACTTATCAACCGAATGTCAGAACCTAGTGCACCCCCACGTGCACAATTGAAGATTTCTCAATTCTCTTGCATTATCGATATGGATGACACGCTGTAACAATGGTTGAGTAAATTCTTGCCTCCCTTGAAGTCCCTCTGCAACATCACGAACCGTCGGCGCATACTTGATACCGAGCGCACAAATTTCAATACACGAGTGGATACAAAAGAACGTAGAACATAGGCTCCAACTGAATAAATGGCGCACGATAAGGAATTCAAAGAATTGAAGAGTTTCCTAAACAGTTACATAGCCCCTCGTAAATAAATACAGACGTCTCCGTATCGATCAACGAGAACCTCATATGAGTGGATATGTTTTGGCTAAGAAAATACTGAGAGTAGTATATTATTGTCACGACCCTAGTTCACCAATCATGAACATGTCATGACGGCACCCAGTCCCCACGACTAGGTAAGCCTAACACGTTGCGGAATATACCAGTTTATGAACATTAAATAAGAAATAGCGGAAAACGATATAAATAGGAATGTAATCCGTGCCGCTTGGCACATACACCCGTCAAACACACTGTATAAAACACCACCAAGACCCGGAATCCCACGGGCAACACAGACTAAAAGAGAGTATACAAATGTGGCTCTATGTGTAAAGAGTATCTAACAACGAAATAAAGGAAATCATCTACTAATACTATCAGAATAGATAGAGGGCCTCCAGATCTGCGGATGTAGTAGATCATACCTCGAGGTCTCCCAAAGTGCTGATGAATCACCTAGTATGAGCCTGTCCTGATGTACCTGGATCTGCACAACAAAAGTGTGCAGAAGACTAGCATGAGTACACCACGGCGGTACTTAGTAAGTGCCAAGCCTAACCTCGATGGAGTAGTGACGAGGAAGGTCAGGGCCCTACTGAGAAACAATAATATAATGATGATAACAATAATAAACAGTTTAAATGATAATAATTTCCGAAATAACAACAATAAGATGATTACTGCAACCGTCTACAATTAAGCTAACAACAAATAACCAACTCAATAAAACAAGTCCAGGACCTGTGGGAATCGAACCCACAGTCCCATTGACAGTACCTCTGGGTCTCCGGGAATCGAACCCGCAACCCATGTCTCAACAAATAATCAATAACTCAGGATCTCCGGGAATCGAACCCGCAGTCCCTACAAATAACTCAGGATCTCGGGAATCGAACCCGCAGTCCCTACCAATAACTCAGGATCTCGGGAATCGAACCCGCAATCCCTACCAATTAAATAACAACAAGTAATAAAATCAATCAATAACTCAGGATCTCCGGGAATCGAACCCGCGGTCCCTACCAATAACTTAGGATCTCCGAAAATCGAACCCGCACTCCCTACCAATAACTCAGGATCTCCGGGAATCGAACCCACAGCCCTGGGTCTCCTGGAATTGAACCCGCAGTCCACAATCACAGCAAATAAAGGAATACACAGAGAGAATAAATTATGCTTAACTATGACTTCACCGAAAAATAGTGCCAATAATTATCAAAAGTTCAAATAAGACAATTAGGCAACTAAACAGTTAAATACTACCTAATCATACTTTTCTAATTACTGCCGGGTAAGAATATCGAATTTAACGGCTAAAAGCAGGAATATCCCTCATCGAACATTTTTAAGTAAAGTATGAGTTCAACAACCAGCGCATGTACACGCCCGTCACCTCGCGTACAAGGCATTTAAACTATCACATAATATCCTAGGGGTGAAAGTTCCCCCACACGAGGTTAAACAAGTCACTTACCTCAATTCCGGTACAAAACCGCTAAGAAATAACCCTCTTGCCGCGAATGTCGGACTCCACAAGTGTAGTATCTGATAAAAATCAATAGAATCACATCAAAATAGGCCAATTGGGCATTACCCAATCAAAATAACTCAAAATACACCAAAACCCACAAGTTGCCAAAACTCGACTTTCGGTACGCTTATCGAAAAATCACGAAAATTATATTTTCGGGTTCCTTATCTCAATACGAGTCCGTGCATATAAAATTTATCGAAATCGGACTCCATTTGCCCATTCAAATCAAAGATTTTCTAACATTTAGGCCTAGGGCTCAAACCCACCTTTAATCCCCCATTTTCAGTGAAATAATCATGGATTTCATGATAAACCAACGAATTAAGGTTAAGAAACTTACCCCGATGATTTCCCGGTGATATCCCAGCGTTTCCCCTTCAATTCCCTCTCTTGGAGCTCAAAAATGGCGTTTTTGTGTATGGGGTCGCGGCTGAAATGTTTATGGACTTAAAGTCACCTGCCAGGCCAATTTACTCTACGCGATCGCAGCACTGGGCTTGCGATCGCGATGCACAAAATCATGGGCGGCCTATTTTCCTCTACGCGATCGCGTGGTCTAGGACGCGATCGCAGTGCTCAACCTGACCATTCAACGCGATCGCATCACCTCGACCGCGATCGCACTGCCTTCGATTAACACCCTACGCGATCGCATCCCTCGTGTCGCGATCGCGAAGAACAACTCCCAGTCCTCACTCCTCTACCCTACGCGATCGCAGACTCAACCTCGCGATCGCAGAGCTTCCCAAATTCACCCTACGCGATCGCGGACTCCCCCTCGCCATCGCAGAGCCCAATAATTTCCTCTTATGCGATCGCATGAGCAGCTTCGCGATCGCGAAGCACAAAAATTCTCTGCAATATTGCAGCAGAACCAGCAGTGCAATTGGTACTAAAATGGTCCGTTTGGACCCCCGAATTCATCCCGAGGGCCCCGGGATCCCAACGAAAACCACCAACCTACTCCAAAACATGATACGAACTTATTCCAATCATAAAAACACGTCTAACAACATCAAAACCCGTAATTCACATCGAATTCAAGCCTAAATTTCTTAAAACTTTCCGAATTGCACATTCGATCAAAAACCCGACCAAACGACGTCCGAATGACCTGAAAATTTGCGGACATATCCAAAATCACATAACGAAGCTACAGAAATTGTCGAAATTCCATTCCGACCCCCGGATCAAAAACTCACCTATCGTTCGGATTCGCCAAAATTTCAAACTTCGGCATTACAAGCCTAATTGAGCTAAGGACCTCCAAAATACATTCCGAACGCGCTCCCAACCCCGAAATCACCCAACGGAGCTAATGGAACCATCGGATTTCCGTTCCGAGATCGTCTTAACACTGTTCCGGTTACGGACCATTTTTTATCTTTAAAGCTCTCATTTAGGGACTAAGTGTCCCAAAATACTCCAAATTTCAGGGCCGACTCTCCCGGCAAACCACAATAGCAGAGATGTACTTAGAGAAATAGTTAAATTAGGGATTGGGGCGTAATTTTCTAAAACGACCGGCCGGGTCATTACACCTCCACTGCATGAATGTCTAAGGAGAGAAAACCTAGTGTAGTAGCTCTGCAGGTTGATGTACCAATAGCACATGGCATTGACAGTTATCACATTTTTGTACATAAGACATAGCGTTTTGTTCTATATGGGGCCAGTAATATCTCGCTCTAATTAGCTTTAATACTAAGAAATTTGCGCATGTGTGATTTCTGCAAATCCTTCATGGACTTTTCTCAAGACATAGTTCGCTTCGAAAGACCCCAAACATCGGGCCAACGGGGCTTGGAAAGATCTTTTATACAATTGACCTCCCTTTAAACTGCATCAAGTTGCTTTAGTGTGCAGTGCCGGAGATACCTTGGGATCTTTAGGAAGTTTTCCGTGCTTGAGATAGACAATGATCTCATTTCCCCAGTTCTAGGCCAAATTGGTCGCTTTAACTTCATAATAGATGTCTCCATCCAATATCAAATAGAGTCTAATTCCTTCATTTCTGTAGATAATCCCATATTAGCTAGTGTGTCCACCTCAGTGTTTTCTTCTTTCAGTGTATGGGTAATTGACCATTCCCTGAACCATTGGAGCAAAGCCTGGACTTTCACTACATACTATTACATGCGTTCCTATTTGGCTTCGAAGATCCCAAAGACCTGATTTAATACCAATTGGGAGTCGCATTTGATTTCTATGACCTCGGAGTCTAGACCATGGGCTAGCTCGAGTCTAGCAATCAAAGATTCATACTTTACTTTGTTTTTAGTCAGGGGAACGGTTCTTATGGTCTGCCTTATGGTTTCTCCCGAGGGCGTGCTTAGCACTACGTCGAGCCTGAACCCTTTTCACATTGGAAGCTCCACTCATGAACAAGTCCAAACTCCGGATGTTGATTCTGATACCATCACTGCTTCTTTGGTAGCAAAAGGTAACAGTCCCAGACTAAAATCAGCCACAAAATGGACAAAACTTGTGACTTAATCACAATCCTTGGTTTATACTCTATGTCAAATTCACTCATTTCCACTGCCCACTTAGCCATCATACCCGAAAGTTCAGGTTTATGAAGGATATTTCGTAGGGGAAAGTGGTCACCACAAAAATCGGATGACATTGGAAATAAGTCCTAAGCTTTCAAGTGGCGACTACGAGAGCTAAGGCCAATTTCCTAAGATGTGGGTAGAAAGTTTTTGCTCTCGTTAAAATTTTACTAACATAATAGATAGGGGATTGTGTATCTTTGTCCTCACGGACTAAAATGGTGCTACCTCCAAGACTGCTAAGTATATCAGCACTTGTTCGCCTTTCTCCGACTTTGATAGTAGTGGAGGACTCGATAAATACCTTTTCAATCCTACAAAGCCTGCTGACATTCCGGATTCTATTCAAAGTTGTTCTTATTTTTTAGGAGTGAAAATGAGTGCTGGTGCGCAGTTTTTTGAAGATCGGGAAATGAATCTGCTCGAAGCGGCTAGTCTTCATGTCAACCTTTGAACCTCTTTCATTTTGATAGCTGGTCAGGGATGTGTCAGATAGCATTAATTTTATTGGGATTAACTTTGATCCCCCTTTTCGACACCATGAATCCAAAAACTTAGTAGAGCTGACTCCGAATGCACGCTTCTCAGGGTTAAGCTTCATGTTTTGCTTTCTTAGGATGTCAGAGGTTCTTAAAAGTATTTATGATGATCACATGCATTCAAGGACTTAACCAACATATCATCTATGTAAACTTTCATGGTTTTTTCTATTTGTTTTTCAAACATTTTGTTTACATGCCGCTGATAAGTGGCTCTGGCATTGTTTAGCTCAAAAGGCATCACATTACAACAATATGTTTAGAAGTTTGTTATGAACGAAGTTTCTTCCTCATCCTTCAGGTTCATCTTGATTTGATTGTACCCAGTGTAAGCATCAAGGAAACTCCTTAACTCGTACTCGGGCGTCAAATCGATTATTTGATCAATGTTTGGCAATTAGAATGAGTCTTTGGTGCACGCCTTATTTAGATCATTATAGTATACCCACATGAGATATTTATTTTTCTTCTTTAGAACTACTACTATGTTAGCTATCCAGTCATGATACTTTACCTTTTAGATTGAACCAATATCAAGCAAACGAGTTACCTCTTCTTTAACAAATTTGTTTCTAACCTTGGTGATAGGGAATTTTTTCTTACTCACTAGAGGGATGTTAGGATCTAGGCTTAGTTTGTGCACAACCACTTCCGGTGGGATACTTGTCATATATGCATGTGACCATACAAAGCAGTCAAGGTTAAATTTAAGAAATTCCATATCCTAACCTGATCTCAGGATTTAGTCCCATCCCCAAGTGGAACTTCCTCTCCAAGAACTTTTCAAACAATGCGATTTGCTCAAGTACCTCCATTATGGAATTTGTTACGTTTGTTTCTTCAGGTAACTAGAAATATCTTGGTAACTGATAGGAGTCTGATGACTCCTCCCCCTAGTTAACTTCGTTTGGCACGGGAGCAGGCATCAGTTTCTGTAATAGTTTTGTCACATGATCCTTCCCTTTGCTATTGGAAACTGAGATTGCGTTCATCTCCCTAGTTGCCGGTTGGTCGCCTCTTATTTGTTTAATTTCCTACAAAGTTTGGAATTTAAGAAATTGATTATATGTTGAAGACATAACTTCATCTCGTGCAACCACGGTGGGGATATATTATAGCCCATGTTGCCATATCACTACCTCGAAAAGGGTCATCTTCATCACTCATTTAACATTCATTGGCAGCAGGATCTCTCCTCGTATTTTCACGCTTGCCAGATTGTACCCGGCGACCAGTTTTGTGGCCAGAAAAATACTTTTAGTAAGCTTGTCTTGCTCCAGCACTCTCCATTGGATAATATTGGTCGAATTTCCTGGGTCCACCAAAACACGTTTAATTTTAAAATCTAAGACATTTAAAGAGATCGCCAAGGCATCATTGTACGACATTAGTAGTCCATATGCGTCTTCCTCCGTGAAACTAATGTCATCCTCAGCGACTCTTGGAGTCTCTTACTATGGCTCACTAACGCCTTTGTCTTTTTTGCCACCGAAAATGTCAGTCCATTAAGCTCGTTCCCCCCCCCCCAAAATCATATTTATCGTCAAACATGGATGGTATTCTCCTGCTTTCGAAGGTTCTTTGTTATCACGCTTGACGTCGTAGTTTTTTTAGCCCAATCACTTAAAAATTCTCTGAGCTGGTCGTTTTTCAGTAATGTCGCCACCTCCTCGTGAAAATACCGACAGTCCACTGTTCAATGGTCATTGGTGCCATGGTATCTACACCAAAAATTAGGATCTCTTTGACTTGGATTAAATCTCTTTGACTTCGGGAACCGTGCTTCCTTAATGATCCTCATAGCCGACACTATCTCTATTATACTAACGTTGAAGTTGTATTTGGAAAGCCTGGGGTAGGAAGTGTTCTGGGAACCCGATATCTCTTTATCATGCAGTTATTTGTTATTTTTCCCACGATCAGTCCTTATATTGGTTGTGAATCTATCCGTCAACCAGAAACCTCTACCGCATCCTTCGGACTTTTCATAGGAAAAAAATTAACCTCTTGAAGACCGTTGATTTGTGTCGAAATCATCATTTGATTTATCCTTATTCTTTTTCCAGTCCCGACCCTTAGTTAATTCCAAGAAATGATAAGTGGGTATTTCACTACTTATTAGCACCTTTTTTACTTTCGTTTTAGTCTAAAAGTGCGTAATTGTATTTCCAAAAACTGATGATATATGATTAATTGCAAGAGCATTGGGAAATGAGCCCAAAAGGTGAAATCTAACTCAAGAAAGAGTAATGTGAACTCAAGGGAAGAAAGCAGGCAAAAGGCATAATGTGCGGACCGCAGAATTTCATTTACAGCCGTAAAATGTGAAGTAAAATCTGCCAGGGGGTTAATACAATGTGCAGAACGCATAACAATTGTACGACCGTAAAAGCCATGCTAGAGTTCAATTTCAGAGAAGTCCTAGTTCATGCCTCAAGGATATGCGTACCGCACAATTATTGTGCAGCCGCAAAAGTCATTCGTACGGCCGCACTCAGATTTGTACCGTCCACAAAAAAGGCATGTGCGATCCCACTCTGTTTTGTGCGAACCGTAGAATAAGTGACATGCGGACATAATCCAAATTTATGCGGCCGCAGACCAAGCTCCGCCAATACTGAAGAAGAAGTGGGGACTGCTCACGAAATTGTGTGACCGCAGAACCTTTGAAAGAGCATTTTCTTCAAACTTTCTACTTGTGTATAAATAGACTTCTTTCACGAAATTGGGTCAAGTTTGGAACATTTGTAGCCATTTTTCTTTACTTCTTTAGGCAATTTTAGCTTACTTTAGTGATTAAGCAATAGATTTTTGTATTTAATCTTTCAATATGAGTTTAATTATCATTTCTTATCTATTTTCTTCATTACCCATTATGAGTACCTAGATTCTTAGCTAGGGTTGTGACCTAACCCTAGAGTGTAAACCTTATGGCTGATTATTTATGAATGGTTGTTTATTATTTGGCTAGGTTTATGCTTTATTTGTAAATTAGTGGTTGCAAACATTAATTTATGCCTTTTTTATTTACTCTCTTCTTGAGAAAGAGAGACCTAGTCTAAGTCAACCTAGCTACCAAGGAATTGGGTCAATTAAAAAATTGATCAACCCAATTAAAGGGTTCAACCTAGAGATAATAACAACCCGACTTGAGCTCTTATCAACCATTTCGGTAGATACCCATTTGGTTTTGAGAAAGCCAAATCGGAAAAAACCATTCTCTAAGCAAGAGGTATTGAGTGGGCAACGTAGTGTTGTGAGCTATAATACGCCTCATTTAGAAAAACAACATAAAAGTCTTTTTCCTAATAGGCAAACACCTAGGTCATGGTCACATCCCAAATCCTTTTACAATATTTGAAAAACAACCAAAAATATCATTTCTTAGTTTCAGTCAGTTAGTTGCAATCGTCATTTTATTTAGCTATAAAGCCAATCAAGTTTGTGAAAGTGCAATTTAGGATAGTTCAAGCTCATGTATCGTAATATATACTCCTAAATCCCAATCTTATAGCTCCATGTAGAATTTGACCCCGACTCAAAGTTAGGTATTACTATTACATCGATCGTTTCACAACCTCAAATTGAGGGTGTGACTTGGACAACATTAGGATGCCGGGCTAATCATCCTCAATTCTTATCTTTGACTCGTACTAGTTGTGAACATCTGCCAATGTTGTTGTGTGGAACTCGAGCAGACTTTATTGTAATTTTCGAGAAGCATCATAACTTCTTGAATTCAATCCTCTAGTGTATGTTTCAGCTGCCCATTCATCTAGTACGACCGGTAGCAATATCTTTTCCTTCTAGGATCTGGTCATGAGCTCCCGCAGCAATTCGGACTCTCTTTGTGCAATACTAAATATATCGACCTTAGGGGTATGTACCTTTTTGGCTCCGACATGGGCCTTGATAAAAGAATCTGCGAGCATCTCGAAGGAATCTATTGAGTGCTCGGGCAAGAGCGAATACCATGTTAGGCCCCCCTTCGTGAGGTTCTCCCCGTATTTCTTCAGTAAGATTGACTTAATCTAGTGGGTGGCTAAATCGTTCCCCTTCGCCGTCGTTGTATAGGTGGTGATGTGCTCTTGAGAATCCAAAATCCAATCATACTTCCGCACGTTTGGATTTTTGAACCACTTCAGGATCAATTATGGTGTTGTGCTTGGTTTGAACGACAATTCGGTCTACTTCTTTGAGTCTGATCTTTTTAACACTAGTGGTGCACCAAGATTTTAATCCATTCAGGCATTTATTTCCCTCGTAAACCGCATGAGTTTGGTTTTAAAAGGATCATTCTCATTGTTGTTACCGGAATTGCTACCATTTCCCCCACCCCTATCAAAGCCGACTTCGCCCTTCAGGGTATTATTATCGACCCTGTGTGTTGTTTCATTTGTGGGAGCATCAGGAGGAACTGAATTTCGTCCATTCGCATTGTAAGAAGCACCCGACAATGCATGCCTCAACTCCATCATGACTTGAGAAGTGGCATATAATGGCATTTTATTTCTCCATCGGGATCCTTACTGTTTTAACGACGTGCTTGTATTCAACATCATCAGGAGTTGCTTCTCGAACATGTCATAGATATTGCCCTCCATAGACCGGCGTGGCCTTATCCCCCTCGTTGTAGGTATCACTGATTGAATCTTCGTGCTGAGGCTAACTTTCTTAAGCCACCAAGTTATGTGCGATGTTGACATCATTATCTGTCGTTTTCTATGACTTTTACTAAAAATAAGGAATCAAACATGCTAGTGATAGATGCAACGATCAACTCAATTACACAACAGTCTAAACCCCGCAGTGGGCGCCAAACTATTTACCTGTAAAGCAGTACTGTTGAATTTGTACGTAGTTTTAGACAGGTGAATCAATTTGATCCCAAAATAATAAATACATTAAACAAGAATGTAAGACTTAGAGTTGAAATCGAGATAAGACATTAAAAATTTTGGTTCCGGAAGCAGAGCTTCCGAAAGCAATAGTAATGATATTAATAAGTAAGAAGATAAAATATTATTAAGCTTTGAACAATATATTGTATAAGCTTGTCAGAAAATCTTCCACTACAATGGTTGTTGGAATACCTATTTATAATGGTACTTAAGGAACGAAGTCCTAGGATCAAGGCCCTCTTAAATGATAATTATGGGGGACATTGAAGAATATGTAACGGCAAACTATGAATGTCAAATTCTCTATAACGGATTACATACTTGATGCTATATTATATTCTCCATTAAATACCACCGAGTGGCAGATATTTATTTCGCATTTATGAACATCATTCCCTTCAGGAATAAACGAGAATATTGTCTTCGTACCTGATTGCCTTCTGCCTTTGACTCCACTTATCATTTTATTATGCGAGCATTTAATATGCAAATATTTTACCCTATACGTATATATTATTTGTTAAGCTGCCTCAAACAATTTGGAAATTTTAAAAATAAATAATGCATCGTGTAAGAGAATTAATAGAGTAAGCTTGTAGAACTCAATCTCAAGAAGACATGTGGATGAGAATCCTGAGCCCGATCAAAATGAATGGGCCTGAGGAAGCCCATTGGGCCTGTAAAATCCACATTAAGGCCATTGCACCAGGGAACATGAGATTATGAATAATATTTCATTCGTTACCTAATAGTTCGAAGCAAGAAAATCATTTTCTATAGGTACAAAGTAACAAAATAAACACGCAAAAAGCATTTCTAGAATAATTATGAGTGTATTAAATAAACTTATTCTTAATACGCAGCAAGGACTTGCCACTCCTCGAATTTACTTAGCAGAATTAATCTTGAATGGTCCAATAAATTTTATAGTTCATAAAGGTAGTAATTCAAATAAACTTAAGAAAATTCAATTCAACACAAGAAATGATAATAGTGTTGGGTATCTATTTTTTAGTTTTGCATTATTTTTATTGAAGATGCATAACTTAGCTTATCTTTTTCTTTAGTGCTTAGTTGTATAACTAATATACTTATAGTTGTACTTATTTTAGCATGACTTATATAGTACTTTTAGATTATGTTAATATTTATTATGGCTTATTACTTAGTAATATTTTCTTTATGGATTTTAGTATTTTGTTATTGAATATTTTAGTACAATGCTATGACTTATCTCATATTATTGTATTATTTTCTTGAAAAATACATTATATAGTTGTATCCTTGTAGGACTAGAGAACTATATGGAGCACAAGTTATATATTTGTGGTATGAAGGCTTATCAGAAAAAAAAAACGAAAACCCGAAAAAACCATAAAAACCCGAGAAAACCCGAGATTGAAAAACCCGACTTCGTTGGTTAGATTTTGTTTATAGATTTAAAAATCTAACACTATTAAATTGGTTTGGTAATTGAATAAATCCGAGCCAACCCAGCTATGTATACCCCTGCCTAAAACATACCAAGCGATATCAAACTGTTGTCAGTTTGTCACAATTCATCTTGTAAATTAGTTTGAGTTTTCACTGTAGTGATTTAAAGGTAATAAAAATTTAACTTAAGTTCCAAATTGATGTTTACTTTCTGTTATTTTTAAGCAATGGAGGCCTACTGTACACATATACAGCAATTTTATTTAGAAAAAAAGATATTATTTACACTTCTATATAAGTAACAATTTTCGCCAAGTGGCGTCGGATGACACCCCCTAGCAAAGAGTGTTTCTGCTACAACAACAGACTTCAAATGTATAATACATGAAACACTAAAAGTATTATGTCCTGTCCTTTATGAGTAAATAACAAGTAGCAAAAGAAGAGTTTTTAACATGGAGCTGGCCTATAACACCAGCTGTTTTTATTTAGCCCTTAAATTCTCCAGGTGAAACTGGTTCAACTTTAGTGTCTGGCGACTCTTCATAGGATATCGAGATCAACTCTGATCTATATTTATTATCTTTGTCGTCATTAACAGATTTCACCACCTTCTCACAGTTGGAGTTTTCAGGTTCAGAATCAATAGAAAGATCCTTCTCTGGTTCAGAGTATGATATGGCAATTAGTGACTCCCGAGTCACTTCCTCAGAGATTTCCTTGCCAGATGCTTTCTTATCCATATAATAACTGTCTTTGTTCTGTAAAATTACAAGAAATGAATGACAATAAACATAAACAAAACATACTGTAATAAACAAAAAAAAAAAACTGTGGTAATCAATAGTATTATCTCAAAAATGAAGTCTGGAGAGGGTAGTGCGTACGCACCCCAATCTTATTAAGGTAGAAAGGTTATTTCTGATCGACCCTCGGCTCAAGAAGAGGAATAGTAACATAGATAATATACAATAAACATATTCATCCCATGTTGATGGAGAAACATGCAATTAATCAACCAAGTTTCACTGATAAGGTTGCGTTCGTCTGCTAAACACCCTTACAGAAGTTCCTTCTTGTATCAATAAACCATCACCTATTAATACACCACTAGCATTTTTTATATGTAACACGACACTAAATAATGCTTAGTGTGCCCTCTCCAAATTCTATTAGTTCACCCGCCATTGCTTCAAGACCACGAAACACTTTAGCCTATGTTTTTAACCAAAACTTCACGACGACTGAACTTCAAGGAAATATGCACTCATTTTCGCACCTATGCGTGAAAAGTCAGTCTCACATATTAAGGGCTTTAAAAGCATTTCATATTCAATCTCTTGCTTCTTGCTATTCAGGAAATGACAAATACTGTCACTTTTTATTAACCACTCCTCAAGATAATTAGGTGAAAAGTGGGTGCGCCACTAAGCTCAAGATAACAACGCGGAGGTTGGGGAGATCGATAGATCACTTTCGGACAAAAGCTGTAGTTGGTTTCTACATATACCACCACACGTCAATTGAGGAAATAGTTCAATTGTACGACCAAAGAAAAAACAAAAGGAAACTCAATCTTGCGTAAAGACCAAGGAAATATATAAAATGCAACATGACTAAGGAGATGAACAAAAAATACATAGATCTTGTACAAAAAGAAGTTAAGTGGCAGACTAATGTTTGTTTTAAGCCATTAAGTTTATGGAAGCCACATCATAAGATCTCTCACAACCAGAAACCAAATTCCTCCAGCGGTCCTATCCGTTTCCGTGATTTACAAAATTGCACAAACTTTATGAACAACATCAGATAACCTACCTTCTTAGCTAACAAGAGGATAAATTCTAGGGAAGATAAAGTCAAACAATTCCATGAATGTAAGCAAGTTGATGATATTGATCAATCAAAGTGATCAATATTCCTGTTAGCATTTTTAAAAAAAAAACAATGCAAGAGAAGACACAAAAAGGGCTAACCAATTGAGTAGGTAATAAATTGTAGTGTATATGGTTGAAGCCTGACACACACACCTTTTTTCCTGCACCCAGGGAGCACGAAGATGTACAAGACAATCCGCTCACACTATTGGTGGAAAGGTATGAAAAGGGATGTTGCTGAGTATGGCCAACTATGCAGAACCCTATTGAAAGAAGTAAAGAAAAAAAGTTGCAAAGTGAAAAGATATACATAAATGCCATCATATTCAGCTCAGTCTCCATAAATTATCCTAAGCTCTCACTGGCAAAAGAAAACCTGCACAGTTCCTACAACTATAGTGCCTTGTGAAAAAGATGGAGAAAAGATTACTTTCAAAGAGCTACAATAAAGCAATGACAGATCCATACCACTAATACTTTTGTGCAATAACCACATTGGAATTTCAACTGTTGCAACTACTAATTTTGATAAAGCTGCTATTTTTTCCATCCTTTAGAAAATCTAAAAGTTTCCTCTAATTTAAAAATGTCAAAGCATTTAGGAATCAGATTACTGTTGCTACCAAAAGTCAATCACATGGTTGGAGTGCTACACCAAAACCACGGTGGCAAGCCTACGGCCAGCAAAACAATTTCTTGTTAAAATACCAAAGAGATAACATTACAAGACATAATGTCGTAAAAGCTCAAATGATATAGCTGATGGCTACAAACCAACTAAGCAAGCATAAGACTAAACTAATTTCAGGTTGTAGAGCATAAACCGATATATAATTCAGTAAAACGCAGGATAGAGAGGGGAGAATCAGTGGCCGAGCCACATGCACCGACACCCCTTTGTACGGAAAATTATTGGGTGTAGCTAGGTAATTCGGAAAAAAAATGTATATATACTATAAATTGACACCCACTTCTTTATGAAAATCCTGGCTCTGCCACCACTGGGGGAATAGTTAACATTCGACCCCCATAAATACTGCTCCACTGAGGGGAAAAACAGTGAAAAATATTCTTTGCAAAAGGGGAAAACCTGTTATAATACCACTAAGAACTTATATTACCACCACTATGCCTAAGCTACATTCTGTTCTGGTTTTTCAAGCAACTTTTTATATGTAAGAAATGTCCTTAGTTCCATAATTGACTTAATCAAGACTCATCTGAAATCAAAATACGGGTAATACTGATTGACCCCTTTAACTCCATGAATCCATCTTACTACAATTCATCCTTCTAATTCCAACATGGTTGACAATTATCCAATTAAAGTACCCAACAAAAATCAAGAAAACTACCAATAAACATATCAGAAAGAAGTCTTTGGTCGTTCACAACAATCAAATAACGTAAAAGGGATTAATTATTACAAGAAATTTAGAGAGAAAAAAGGAGAGAAATTAAGAGGGGTTGTTACCGTTCTTGATTCTTGATAAATGCTCCAAATCAGCTCCAGCACATAACTAGTCAGCACCAATTCATCGTCTTTTTATACTACAGGTCAGTGGCATCACCTGCACTTTATTTCAAATTAATTAAGACAAGTTGGAGACACGCAAGTTGCACGTTTTCTCAAATGTGGAAAACTTTTGTTCATATTCCTACCTTCATTTCTTCACATTACCAAATACACCCCTAAAAGATATAATATTACTTTTTTTTTCTGGCAATATGCTAGGCAAGCGTCTATGGCTGTTTTTTTATTAATAAAATTAAAAAAATACAACAATTAGGAAAAGCATAAATAAGGGGACAATAACACCGGTATTATTACTCATATGTCTTGGCTATATAATCACTCATCTGCGCCTCACATTGCCATACGATGACATCCTCATGTAGAGGATTCATGGTTTAGCTGCCGACAAAGTCTCACGAGGCCATATAATCTAATAATCGTGTGGATATTTTTTTAAAGGCATAAGACCAAGGCAACACAAACCGGGCTAAATCTTACCTTACTAATCATATTTAGGCATAAAAAACCTAGCTTAGTAGCATGCATATAAAAAATAAAAAATATCAAACATTTAATAATTATCACAGAGTTTATAACGTACTCATATTATAAATGAGTATACAAATAAAATGATAGAGTAAAATGTAATAGGAATTAATATTACTTAGTTTTAGACAAGACATACCTTAAAAGGCACTATACTACTTTGGTCATTTAGTATGGCGATAAGATTTTGCGGTTTTGGGGTAAATTAGTGACTCAGTCCAAGGGGTTTGGTTAATTTGCCTGCCAAGTTAGGTAAGAGGTTTGTTTTTATTTGGTATACTACCTAATTATTCCTTATAATTTGTTTCCCAAAGGTGGTAAGAAAATCTTTTCGAAAAACCATTTCAAATTGTAACAAGTGTCAACTTTTGTAGAAGCACATATCTGATGTGGGGGGGGGGGGACAAATCACCGCTGTCATTTAGTAAAAATTTTGTAAGTGGCTTGCAAAAAAACTGAAAGAACTCAAACGAAAAATCATTTGTTCTTTAAAACAAACGAAATGCATTGATATGATATATAATTTGTACAAAGAAAATCTATAAATAGCATCAAATCGATAATCCGAATTAAATCGGGTGAAAAAATCCTAGTATAATTGGTTTGGTTTGATTTTAACTACAAAAAATTAAACTGAACCAAACCGATAGTATATATATACAAGTTTTACAAATATTTTAATACATAAACATATTTACTAGAATGTAACTTTTAAATATTTCTTAAACATTTTTACAATTTTTTTCTTTTAATGTGTTATTTCGAGCTTGAACTTAAAAATTTTGAATGGTCCAAGATATTTAATAACCCATAAACGTTACTAACTCAAATAAAGTCCAAATCTATATTAATGCTTACAAAAGAAATTTAATTCAACAGAAAGCGTGACAATAGTATTGGATATTTATTTTTTTAGTTTTGTATTGATTTAGATAATAAAAATACATAACTTAATTTTTTTAATTGTTTATTCATGTAATTAATACTTATTAGTACTAATTAAATATACTAATTTTAGCATGACTTATTACTTTTAAATTATGTTTATTTTTGTTATGGCTTTTTGTGAATTTATTATATTTATTGTTGAATATTACAATATTCACGACTCATCTAATAATATTTTGTAATTTATTTTGGGTAACATCTTATATCGTTGTATCATACTTTGTACGCTTAGATTATGTTCATTTTAATTATAGTTTATTAATTAGCAATATTTGTTTCTATGCAGTTTTACTTTTTTTTATTGTTGAATATTTTAGTACTATGTCATGACTCATCTCACATTATTTTGTGTTATTTTTTTGGGTAATACCTTATATAGTTGTATCCTACTAAGACCAATAAAAAATTTGGAGCACAAGTTATATATTTTGTACTATAAAATTTTATAGAGAAAAACCCAAGATTGAAAAAACCGACTTTTGTTGGTTTCTTTTGATTATAAATTTTAAAATCTGATACAATTGGTTTAGTTTGAAAATTATAAAACCCAAACTAATTCGGCATATGTACACCCCTCAACTATTTGTGTTGATGCACATGACTGTTTGAATTTTGTTTATGTAAAAAACTGTAACAACACGGTCAATCATTTCAGAGTTGCAGCACATTTCTCTATTTTGATGCTTCATTTGTGCTCTTCAGTTGTATTATATCTTACCGGGCCATTTGGTTCGGGTTCGGAGTGGTTTTGGAGTAAATTGAGATACTTAGTCTCTTAGAGAGAAAGTTTAAGTTTGAAAAGTTGACCTGATATTGACTCATATGTAAACGATCTCGAATTTAAATTTTGATGGTTCTGTTAGCTCCATTAGGTGATGTTAGATTTGGGAGTGCATCCGGAATGTATTCTGAAGGTCCGTGGTAGAATTAACATGATTGACGAAAGTGGGAAATTTGGCGATTTTAATCGGCAGTAAAAAATTTAATATCGGGGTCGGAATGGATTTTGGAAGTTGGAATATGTTCATGGTGTTATTTTTTACGTGTGTGTAAAATTTGAGGTCATTCGAATGTCATTTGGTAGGTTTCGGCGCCGTTTGCAGAAGAAGAGTATTATTCGGAAACCTTCTGCTAGCCCAAGATCGTTAACTAAGATTGGAGGATTCAACTAAGGAAGAGGAAGCTTTCAAAGGAGAAGAAAAATTTTGGAGAGAACTTTCTTTAGGAAAGAAGGCTTTCTTGATTTTTTGGCTTGGTTACAAATGCCTAAGGCTACTCTTATTTATACTTGCCTAGGGATGATTCTAGATATAAAAATAATCTAGACAATTCTATTACCTTCTACTAATATCTTTCATAAATATCCAAGACTCTAGAATATCTAGATTTTTCTTAACTTCCCATTCTAGAATATCTAGATATGTCTACTAGATAAATATCAAGAATACTACATTAGGACATTCTAGAGAATTCTATGTTTCTCCAAAAATCAACTTTAATTTTTCACACTCCCCCTTAAAGTGATTTTTTGGAATCTATCCCAAGCTTGTCGCAGAAGAACTCAATCGATGCTTTAGGACGTGTCTTGGTGAAGATCTCAGCACTATTTTTCTGACTCGTCTTGCTTCCCCAAATACTGAAGATTCTTCGATTGGTCTTGCAAAGGAACATAAGTACGTACTGACAAAATTTTCATCTCTGAAGCGAGCTGGCTTGATAATAGTTCTTTTTGGCCTTTGAACCACTTGAATCATCTTCTTGTTGAGTTTCATGTTGTTGAGGTTCAGGACTCCCCCTTTCTCTTAACTCCTCAGCAACTGTATTATCTAGAGAAGTACCTGCGATGGGAAAGCTTGAATCTCCATTATTTAGGGTTTTTGAACTCACTTCATCCAATGCAGCTCCATAATATAAAGACACTTCATCGAATATGACATCTCTTGAGACAACAAAGAGATGGGTCTTAGGATCCATGCACTTCCATCCTTTTTTTCTTTCATCATATCCGACAAATATGCATTTCCTTTCCTTGGCATCTAACTTGCTCCGCTGGGAATCTGGAATGTGAACATAACAAATAGAGCCAAAAATCCTGAGGTGTTTCACGCTAGGCTTTCCTCCAAACATTAATTCATAGGGAGACTTCATATTGTTTGGAGAAAGCGGCATCCTGTTAATCACATACGCTGCACATTTCATGCCTTCGGCCCACAAGGCTCTAGGTAAATTTTTGGCATGAAGCCAGCTCTTACATGTCTCAGTTAAGTGTCGGATCTTCCTTTCAGCCACTCCATTTTATTGTGGCGTATCTGCGCATGTCAGGTATCTTTTAATGCCACGCTGACGACAAAAGGAAAGAAACTCATCAGATGTGAACTCACCGCCATCATTAGTCCGCAACCGCCTTATTCTGGAATTGAGTTCGCCTTCAACTGTTTCTTTGAACTCTACAAACTTACTAAAAACTTCTGACTTGTGCTTCACAAAATAAACCCAAGTGAATCTAGTAAAATCATCAATAAAGATTAGCATATAAGAATATCCTGAGAATGAAGGAGTTCTTGTTGGCCCCATCAAGTCACTATGAATAAGTTCTAGTGGGGCATTACACCTTAACAAGGATCTGTCAATTGGAAGACGATGTGCCTTTCCATATTGACATCCTTCACAAACCTCCCTTCCACCAAAATTTCTTAAGTTAGGCAAACATTTTACTAGATTCAACTTTACCATGGCTTTTAATTTATCCATGCTTAGATGTCCAAGTCTAGCATGCCAAAGGTGTGTATTATCATTGCTGCTCATTTTCTCAATATATGAATTAGAGGCAGATAAGACGTATAAATCATTAACTCTCTTACCTGAGTGAACGATATCTGCCTTGAGCACCTTGATATTTCGGAGGAACTTCACATCACGTGGACCAAATAGCAAATAATTTCCAGCATCTACAGTATTTGCAACTGAAAATAGATTTTTCTTCATACCTGGAACATGAAAGACACTGTTAAGGGTGATAGCGTCTTTTTGCTTCTCATTGAACACAACAATGCCTTCCTTCTCCACATTATGAACTGTATTATCAGCTGTAACAATGACGTCATGCCCGTTGTATTTGTGAAAGGTGGAGAATTTGGATTGATCTCCAGTGAGATGGTGCCCACATCCTGAATCCACAATCCAGTCTCTTTCAAAATTTATTGAAGCCATGGCATTTATGGCTCGAGTCTCCACTGTGAAACACTTTCCCCAATCTTCTTCTTTTTCTTCTTCTTCAAGCAACTTTCTTGATTTGAGCCATATTGCTCTCCTTGACTCGAAAATATCTTTTTATATGCCCGACTTTGCCACAACGATAACATTTTTAAAGCTTTTTATTGTTACTGGAAGACTCCCCCTTCTTTCCCGACGAGCTTGAACCACATGAGGACTGAAAGTGCATGCTATCTCTTGATTTCCCTTTATAGTTTCTCTTATCGGCAACAAGAGCATTTCTTTCATCTTCTTTGATAGATACACCAGCCATCTGTTTGGCTAGTAGCTCTTGTGACGATAATAAATTCTCAAATTCTTCCAAAGATGGTTGTTGAACCCATCCTTGAATCGATGTAACAAATGGAATATATTCTAACTTTAAATCACGAATAATGATTCTTCTTATTCGTGCTTCAGAGATAGCTTCTTCCGGATTCAATAGAGAAATTTCAGAACACAGATTTTTAACCTTCAAAAAATACTCGGCGATAGAGAGATTACCTTGAGTGGTGTTAGCTAACTCATTCTCCAAAATCTGTAGCCGAGCTTCATCCTTCTTGTTGAACAGCCGATCGAAAGTCCTCCATATTTCATAAGTTGATTTACACCTTATAATATGATCAAATAAATTAGAAGAGATAGACCTCTTCAGGATAAATTCCACCTTAGCATTAATCTGCTTCCACTTCTTATACGTATTGCTATTTTTCGGTGCGTCAGCAGGAGGACTTGTGTTACTCCCATTGACAACTTCCCACAAATCTTCACCTACAAGGTATGACTCCATACAACTCTTCCATACCTTGTAATTGGACTGGTTCAATAAATACATCCCCAATCCATTAACATGACCACCGAAATCCATTTAGAAAAAACCAGTTGAATCAACCACTAACCCGACCTTCAAATCTATAAGCCGCCTTATGGCTCTGATACCATGTAAAGAATAGCAGAAGAAGAGTATTATTCGGAAACCTTCTGCTAGCCCAAGATCGTTAACTAAGATTGGAGGATTCAACTAAGGAAGAGGAAGCTTTCAAAGGAGAAGAAAAATTTTGGAGAGAACTTTCTTTAGGAAAGAAGGCTTTCTTGATTTTTTGGCTTGGTTACAAATGCCTAAGGCTACTCCTATTTTACTTGTCTAGGGATGATTCTAGATACAAAAATAATCTAGACAATTCTATTACCTTCTACTAATATCTTTCATAAATATCCAAGACTCTAGAATATCTAGATTTTTCTTAACTTCCCATTCTAGAATATCTAGATATGTCTACTAGATAAATATCAAGAATACTACACTAGGACATTCTAGAGAATTCTATGTTTCTCTAAAAAATCAACTTTAATTTTTCACACATTCGAATGTCATTTGGTAGGTTTCGGCGTCGTTTGCAAAATTTGGAAGTTTAAAAGTTCTTAGACTTGAATCGGGAGTAATTTGGTGTTTCGAAGTTGTTTTGAGTGATTCAAAGGCTCGACTAAGCTTGTATGTGGGTATATGACTTGTTGGTGTGTTTGATTGAGGTCTCGAGGGCCTCAGATGTGTATCAGGTGGTTAACGGGTCAAATTTAAAGTTTGGAGAATTGCTGAAGTTGGAACTTAGTTGTCATAACCGCACTTTGCGGAGTGGAAGTATTAGGGCAGTCCAGTTGTACGCGCATGTATTCACATGATTTCGCGAAGAAGTATTCATGAATACCATAGTAAAAAGTACCTAAAATCAGGGCAGTCAAGTTGTATGCGCATGTATTCATATGTATTTGCGCTAGCCATGTATTAATAAATATAGTAACATCAATCACCTTAAAGATAGATATGTCCAGTTGTATTAGAGAGAGAAAAAACATAAATAGCACATTTTATGCCTTATTTCAAGTCTCAATGGTAGTATATACCATAAATACTTATTTGCTATAAAATATAAAATGTAGCTATAGAAAATAATATTTTAAAATTTTTTTGATTTATAATAAATAGGGTGTATACTTTTACCTTAGGAAATAAAATTTTCTAAAAAATAATAAATGAAGTGCATAATTTATCATGATACCCATATTAATTAATGTATATTTTTAATAAATTTGAGAAAATTATTTAAAATAAGTAATTAATATTGTGGGTATAATCAAAAAAAAAATTGTCCTCTAGTATCTTTTCTAAAAATAAAAGGTGATACTTTGAAATTTGTTAATTATCTTTCTGGAAGATAATGAGAAGAATATAGAGAAAACTACCCTCTATAGCCCCTCAAAATTTTAATAGCCTATGTTTTGTCCTACTTACAAAAAATGGCCTTTCGGCCCAAAATTATTACATATAATAGCCGAAAGGAATGAGTATGACAACATAGGTGCTTGTAGCTTAGTGGATAGGCACCTGCTTCCTAAGCTAAAGGTCGTAGGTTCGACCCCTTCCTGGCGCATTATATAAATATTTATTTTGCAATGTATAAATATTGTATCCTAAGTTCGACATTGTATCCTCGGTGTATATTGAGCCTACCTCTTGTGTGCTTGTGTATCTAAGTGTATATATTTTGTATCATGAAAGCATAATGTGTCTGAACAATGTATCAAAATTGTATATAATGTGTATTTTCTAATATGTGAATATAATTATATAAATTACATACAATTTTTATGTGTAATGTGTGCACACTGTGTATTTGAAGTGTATCATGTATTTTTGTATAATGAAAGACTTTTTTGTATATATTTTGTATAGTTACATCTATTTTTATATTTTTTTCTGTGTATTGACAGTTTATTTTTTATATTTTTTGTATAGTGATAGTCTATTTGTATATTTTTGGAACAGTGACAGATTATTTTGTATATATATTGCATAAAATTTATATATAAAGTGTATTGTGCATCTTGCAATATATCCTATATCATTAGTATATCGCGAGTGCTTTTATGTATCCAAAGGGTATAGACTGTTTTACAATGTATAACTTTTATATATATAATGTGTATGTGTATTGTGTATTTTACTAGAGAATCTATTGTATGTATATATATATGTAGTAATATATATATATATATATATATATAAAATAGATTCTCTAGAATTTAATATTGTGTTAAAAATTACAATGACAATAGTTATTGACAATTTATATATATTATATAGTACTTCCATTAACTAGAGGTCTCTTTCAAGATTTGAAACTGGGTAAAAAAATATGAATAAAGAAAATTGAGCTTACATATGGCGAGTAGAAAAAGTATACATGATAACATAATATTGTAATTTCTGCGGCGTGTAGCCCTCTTAGTTTTATAGGTATTTGTTTTGGGGACAGTACAGTTAGCACAGTGTATTGTGTACATTTGTTGTCCAAATTGATATGTGAAAATTCTTAAGTGTTAGTAATCACTTTCTCTTGTCCAATAACTACAACTCTTTAATTTAGTCATCTAATTCTTCTGCACCTGGCAAATTATGTACTTGTGTAAAATTTGAACCGTGAAAAAAAAAAGAAAGAGAAGTAAAAATAGCTTTCGTACGGTAAGTTTGGGCTAGCCGGTATAACTAGTTTGGAGTTATAATATTTATGGCTACTAGATGATATTTGTTTTCTCCGAGCGGCTAAAAGTGAATTTCTCTCAAGAATATGATTATGTAGATCATAGTTACTATCAAGTATGAACTATGAAGTGGTCAACTTAGACCGGCAGCTTCTTGTGCAGCCAATGAGAGGCATACGCGTGTGCGTTTGTTTCTATTCTAAAATAAATGTAAAGATAATGTAGATTAAGCGTTACCTGAAAAAATTAATGACTAGTGTGTCTAGTGAGGGATCCATTACTTATTATATTGAGTAGGACATAGTGCTGGGTATATATCGGGTAAAATTGATAATTCGAATTGTTAATTATTTATTGGTTTAATAATATCGGGTTATTGGGTTAACGACTCGATAACGGTTTAGAATTCTTTTACTATTGGGTTATCGGTTCGGACATCGGTTTTCCAATTTTGTTGATGGGTTAACCGATAACTCAATAAGAAAAAATAAAATTATAACTTTACCCTTAAGTATATACAAATTCTAGGGGCTTCAGTTCATTCTCTCGTATTCTTTCTCAACCTCACTCTTCAATTGTTTCATCTTTATTCTTCATAGACCTTACTTGTTACTCCTAGCGCAAGTCTTTAGTATACTATATGTGAATTATTCTATTTTTGCTTAACTCGAGTGAATTATCTTTTCTTTGTTGCTTCACTCTAGATTGAGTTATCTTATCAGGTAAATCGATAACCAAACCGATAATGATCATAACCGATTAACCGATACCCGTTAACCAATATCTTATCGGTTCAATCATCGGTTTATTAAATTTATAAACCGATAACCGATATGCTAAACCAATAATAATCATAATCGAACCGAACCGACCGATATTTACTCCTAATAGGACAAAAGCCTAGTTGCATTAAATTTTCAATTAAGGAGGTAAGTGGGCACTCACCCGCCCAGCCTCTCAACTCTCTTTTTGAGTGCTTTCTAATCCAAGTCTGTTGTTTTTATAGTTTTACTTGATTTTCCTATTGGTTAACGATGACGAATATGATGTTAATTTTTAAATCATACCATTGGAACATAAAGCTCCTATTTTTCCAGTTGCTGTATAATCAAGTTTTTCTTTTTAGTATAGTGTAACATTTGATTGTGATGACTGTTTTTTTTTTTTTTGTAATTATATTTTCATTAATCACCAATAAAGTCATTATAAAGAAGTAGGGTTATTTTCAACTCATTTAATCTTTATAGAACTCTAATTATATCCTATATTATGAGCAGTACATAATAACATAAAACAAAAAGCTGGCTAGTTACTACATTTATTTTCAATACATAAGTGCCGCATCTTCATCATCATTCCTCCTTGAGCTCTAATATAGCAAACACATGTTACTCTCTTGCTATTTGATCTGTTGTCCTTGCTGTCTCTCCAAATATTCTGTTGTTTCTCTCCCTCCAAATCCCATGCATGTGTTCTACGTATACCATTTTTATTATTTTGGCTTTACACGATTTCGGCTTGTATTACTATCCATGCCATCATCTGTGTATATGATTGCATTGGATTCACATGAATTCGTATCCATTGCATAAGTCTTCCTCGTATTGTTTTAGTAAAACTGCATTCACCAAACAGATGTGCATGTGATTCATCTGCTCCATTGCACAAACAACATCTTGTACTTACTTGCACTTCCCATTTTGCAAGCCTATCTGTTGTCAGCAGCCTCCCATGACATTGCATCCACATAGTGAATATTGTCTTGGGCCTAGCTTCATTGTGGAACATTAAGGTTCTCCATGCCACCTTACTTGCCACCTTACTTGCTTAGTGTTACTCTGCCTGTATTGTACTGTAGGCACTTGATGAATTACCTATCTTGCTTCTGTGATCTTTCTCACCATCCAACTTTCCTATTAGGGTATACTCATCTCATTATACTTTTCCCTTTTATGTAATATGTGTGGATCCATTTTATCCACATTTTGTCTTTCTTCTATGCCAGATCCCAATAGACACTAGTAATAGCAACTCTATTCCAAATTCTAATATTCAATAGATTATACCCTCCAGCAGATTTAGGCAAACACATTCTATCCATGCTATCAAGGTTCTTTTTGTAATTGTATTAGGGCCAGACCATATATAACTTCTGCAACATGATTCTATCAGTTTCATCACTTTAGCTGGTAGGATAAATATTTGGAACCAATAAGATTGAATACCAAATATCACTATTTGGACTAACTATACTCTTCCAGCACATGATAATTTCCTAGCTGTCCAATAGGAGATCCTTGCAACTATTCTATCAATCAATGGTTTCCATTGTATAGTTGATATCTTTTTTGTGTCAAATGGGATGCCCAGATATTTGAAAGGCAGCTCCCCAAGTGAATATCCAGTATTCTGCAAGATTTCCTATCTTGTGACCTGATCTGCTCCTCCAAAATAGATTGAACTCTTATTGAGATTAGCTAGCAGTCCAGATGCAGCATAGAATTTCATAAAACGAGCATGGAGAGTGGAAATAAACTTACTATCTCCCCTAGCAAACATCAGCATGTTATCTACAAAACTGATGTGAGTTATATCTAGGTTACCACATCTAGGATGAAACCTGTATTCTTGAATATATTCCAACCCTTTGAGCAGCCTGCTTAGGTATTCCATTGCAATAGCAAACAGAAATGGTGATATAGGATCACCATGTCTGAGTCATTTAGCAGATTCAAAAGGTTTTGTCAGATCCCCATTTATCATAATTGAATAACTCACTGATGATACATAAGCTCTCACCCAATTATTGAATTTTATGGGAAAGCATAGATATTCTAACAGTTGTTCCAAGTACATCCATTCAACTGAGTCATATGCTTTCATCATGTCAACCTCTATCATACATCTAGGAGATATATGTTTCCTTCTATAAGCTTTAAACAGCTCATGAGCAAGAATGATATTGTCTGCTATTTTCCTCACTGGGATAAATCCTGCTTGGGCTTCAGATATGATGTATGGCATGATCTTCTGTGGTATACCAGGTATGACTTTAAAAATAAGCTTGTATAGCACAGTGCAACAAGCAATAGGCCTGAAATCCTTGATTGTCACTAGATTCGGAACTTTTGGCAGGTGTATATGATTGCATTGGATTCACATGAATTCGTATCCATTGCATAAGTCTTCCTCGTATTGTTTTAGTAAAACTGCATTCACCAAACAGATGTGCATGTGATTCATCTGCTCCATTGCACAAACAACATCTTGTACTTACTTGCACTTCCCATTTTGCAAGCCTATCTGTTGTCAGCAGCCTCCCATGACATTGCATCCACATAGTGAATATTGTCTTGGGCCTAGCTTCATTGTGGAACATTAAGGTTCTCCATGCCACCTTACTTGCCACCTTACTTGCTTAGTGTTACTCTGCCTGTATTGTACTGTAGGCACTTGATGAATTACCTATCTTGCTTCTGTGATCTTTCTCACCATCCAACTTTCCTATTAGGGTATACTCATCTCATTATACTTTTCCCTTTTATGTAATATGTGTGGATCCATTTTATCCACATTTTGTCTTTCTTCTATGCCAGATCCCAATAGACACTAGTAATAGCAACTCTATTCCAAATTCTAATATTCAATAGATTATACCCTCCAGCAGATTTAGGCAAACACATTCTATCCATGCTATCAAGGTTCTTTTTGTAATTGTATTAGGGCCAGACCATATATAACTTCTGCAACATGATTCTATCAGTTTCATCACTTTAGCTGGTAGGATAAATATTTGGAACCAATAAGATTGAATACCAAATATCACTATTTGGACTAACTATACTCTTCCAGCACATGATAATTTCCTAGCTGTCCAATAGGAGATCCTTGCAACTATTCTATCAATCAATGGTTTCCATTGTATAGTTGATATCTTTTTTGTGTCAAATGGGATGCCCAGATATTTGAAAGGCAGCTCCCCAAGTGAATATCCAGTATTCTGCAAGATTTCCTATCTTGTGACCTGATCTGCTCCTCCAAAATAGATTGAACTCTTATTGAGATTAGCTAGCAGTCCAGATGCAGCATAGAATTTCATAAAACGAGCATGGAGAGTGGAAATAAACTTACTATCTCCCCTAGCAAACATCAGCATGTTATCTACAAAACTGATGTGAGTTATATCTAGGTTACCACATCTAGGATGAAACCTGTATTCTTGAATATATTCCAACCCTTTGAGCAGCCTGCTTAGGTATTCCATTGCAATAGCAAACAGAAATGGTGATATAGGATCACCATGTCTGAGTCATTTAGCAGATTCAAAAGGTTTTGTCAGATCCCCATTTATCATAATTGAATAACTCACTGATGATACATAAGCTCTCACCCAATTATTGAATTTTATGGGAAAGCATAGATATTCTAACAGTTGTTCCAAGTACATCCATTCAACTGAGTCATATGCTTTCATCATGTCAACCTCTATCATACATCTAGGAGATATATGTTTCCTTCTATAAGCTTTAAACAGCTCATGAGCAAGAATGATATTGTCTGCTATTTTCCTCACTGGGATAAATCCTGCTTGGGCTTCAGATATGATGTATGGCATGATCTTCTGTGGTATACCAGGTATGACTTTAAAAATAAGCTTGTATAGCACAGTGCAACAAGCAATAGGCCTGAAATCCTTGATTGTCACTAGATTCGGAACTTTTGGCAGCAGTGTGATAGTAGTGCAGTTGATTATTGGGAACATCACCCTGTGTGGAAGAAATCTTTCACTGTAGCATACACTTCTTCTTTGATCATTGGCCATGCTTTCATGAAGAATTCTGCATTATACCCATCTATGCCAGGTGCTTTATCACTTTTTATTTCCTTCTAAGCTTCATCTATCTCTTGCCTAGTAAATTTAGCAATCATGTCTTGCTGTTGTTGCTGTGTCATAGTTGGCCCTTCCTTCATTACCATCTTGTCCACAGTTGGAAGTACATGTGCTATAGTTACTATTAAGCTTTTGTAGAAGGATACAATCTCCTACTTTATAGCTGCATGTTCTGTTATGGTACTTCCTGATAGTGTTTGTAGTTCCATAATTTTTTTTCTCTGCTATCTCTCCTTTATGACTGCAGAAAAGAACTTATTATTGGCATCACCTAACTTGATCCATTTTTCTCTTGCCTTTTTTTGCAGTATCTTTTCTTCCACCATTGACCATGTTTCCAGCTTGTGCAACCATTCTTTCTCTTGACCTTGCAGTAGGTCACTATAGTTATTCTGCATCTAACTTTGTGTCAGATGAATGGTTTGCCTTGCTTGTTCTATCCTCTCAGTTACTCCTTTGAACTCAGCTGCATTAAGTTGTCTAAATTTCCTTTTCATCCTTTTAAGCTTTGCCCAAATACTCACCATCTTCCATGTTACTTTGTTGTTGTTCCATTCTTCCCTTACTATAATTTCAAAATCAGGATGGCTTGCCCATATATTAAAGAATATGAAAGGGCTCTTGTTTAGTTTACTAGATTGCCTTATGCTGATAGGCATGGGACTATGATCTGAAATATAAGGCTCCTCACACTCAACGCTCAGGTGACTATAATTCATCATTCATAAATCATTCCCAAACACCCTATCATCACCCTGCTGCTTGTTGGTCCATGTATAATAATCCCCTTTCCATGATAACTCTAAAATACCAATGTCATGGCATAGCTCAGCAAAGTCCTTTATATCAGAACTTTTCATAGGTACTTTAGAAATTCTATCTTGAACATTGATAATAGCATTAAAGTCTCCCCCCCCCCCTATTAGCCAAGGTCCTGTGATGTTCTTTGCTAGTCGTTTAATGTTCTCCCGTAGCTGTTTTCTTTGATATGTATTATTATGATCATATACCACTGTGAAATATCAATACATCCCATTTTGCTTCCCATTTACTAGACAATGAATGAATTGATCTTGTTTGTCTAATGGTTGTACTATATATACTTGTTCATCCCATATAATCCATACCCTACTATTCACAGCATACTCATAGTTTGTCATTTTATTCCATCCAGGGACTATTTTATTAATCCCTTTTCCTGCTTTGTCTTCTTTCACCTTTGTTTCAACTAAACCAGCCAGCTTGATATGTTTATCTTTTATGTACTGCTTTATTTTGTTTTTGTTTACATCTCTTATTCAATCCCCTAATATTCCAGATTAACCAAGTCATTGATGAATGATTATTCCACCTCCCAAATTAGGTGGCCTAGTTTCCTCCATTCTTTTCTCTTCATGTTGCAATATCTGAAAGACATTTGATGTGGTTATTGATGTACTTCCCAATGTCATTCTGCTATTGCTAGCCAAAGCTGGCCACTTCTCTCTTTGGTCAACATACTGCACTTCTTTTTCTTTTCCTTTATCATTTACTACCTAAGGCTTTCCAATACTTTCAATAATTGTAACTACATTATCATTATCCTGCCTCATTGGTTTACTTTCTCCTTCATTTAGTTCTGCTTGTTGTTGTTGTCTCTGTCCTTTAACTTGCCACCTTGTGGTAATTCTCCCCTATTTTTTCCTACCTGTATACCGGTCTTCTTTGTTCACTTTCTTCTTCAATGTACAATCATGCCCTATCTTCATGCAGTTTATACAATATTTTGGTTTCTTCATACTCC
Organism: Nicotiana noctiflora; assembly: GCA_032618575.1. NCBI lineage: Eukaryota > Viridiplantae > Streptophyta > Magnoliopsida > Solanales > Solanaceae > Nicotiana > Nicotiana noctiflora. Next base: position 364,689 of record JASVEL010003470.1, read on the forward strand.
ACCTGTAGCTGGACCTTTTTCCCTGATGGTTCTTGTAGTGTCAATTCTATTGAAAGCTTTTTTGTCACATTAGCTTCCACCAAAATCCTAGCATATGATATACGAGTCTGCTTAGTAATGCATTCATCAGCAAAGAGTGGCTTCCGAATAGCACTTGCTAGTTTTCTCAATGTCTTGTTGCCCCAGTAACTTATAGGCAAATTAGGTATAATGATCCACAATGTAATCTCCATCAGGAACTCTGCCTTAATGTCAAAATATGGTGTTCATTGTTTCAAAATTATTGGCCTACCATTAATAGTATAAGGTCCTCAATAGAGTATGTCTTTCAAATCTCCTATCGTATCAAATTTTGCTATGTAGTATCCTTCATCATGTAAATACAAATCAGGTATGCTCACTTTACTCTAGGCTTGAGCTATATATTTCTTCTTGAATTTATACCTTGGTGTATCCCCAATTACATGGATAATTAGTGCACACTCCTATTTTTAATAGAATATATGATAATACCATACCATTTTCTGAAGATCTGTTGCCAGCAAACAGGTTTGCCCATGTCTTCTCCTTCTCTGGTACTGCTGCATGTGGTTTTAGCTCCTCTTTTTGTTCAGCTGTTATTATTCCATTGACCTTGAGCTCAGCTGCTGCTGCATCCGCCTCATTCTTCGTAATCTCCATATCTATACTTGTTGGGGTACCTTCACATGAAGATGAAGACATATTCATCTGCACTACACTGAGATCTATCCTTTTCACTAGTATTTTAGTGTTACTAGCTGATCGTAATTTGTAAGAATTAGGCTAAAATTGGTGCCCGATTGGTGTTGTTACTTGCTTAGTGGATATTTTAGCTAGGGTATTTGCAATTACTGTTGCACTGATGGCTTTGTCGACCTTTACGAGTGGCTCTCATTTAGGTCATCCTCGCTTTCTCACCAAGGGTGTTTCTCAGACGGCGTACGTTAGCATAACGTGCACCGAGAGCTTAGAGAGAGAAAGCTTTTGCGATGACTTTTTGACTCAAAAGAAGTTGAACTCTTTTTAAGAAAATCAATCAAAACAAATGTAGGGGTAAATCATAGTCAATCATATTTAATACTGGATCGAAAGACATAGTAGTTACAAAGAAAAATAAAACAGACAGAATATCAGAAAGTTTTATTCATAATAGAATCATGATCTGCCTCTTCTTGGAGACGGACAAGAGGTTACAATCGTTTTTTTTCCCTTGGGTGTTCAATAATGGAGCTTTTTCCCTTTCTCCGTAGATCTGGGGTCCTGTTTCTAGGAGCCATCTTTCCCTATTTGGGTTGTTAGAGTGATGGTGAAAAAGTAGTAGGGGGCCTTCCTCTGTTCAGTTCTCTTCTCTCCCTTTTATATCCCTAAAACTATTTGTACTTACCATGATTTATTGCGGTTGGATCAGGGAATTTTCCTTGTCGTGGAGTGGCTTTAGCCTCGTCTCTTATTGCAAATACAGTAACGATGCGATAAAGTCAACTATGTTGACTTCTTTCATAGAATTATAGGAGTGGGGTGTCGTAGCCATTGTTATCGTATAGTAAGATTTTGACCAATACATTTAGTCCCTCCATTCGTTGGGACCATGCCTCATCTTCTTCGACGGACAGATCATGTGCGCAATATAGTCAAAAGGAATCCGACCCCCAATTTGTTTCTTTTTGTGTTGTGAGATTCAAAATTGTTTGGGAGTGTTGATCAGTATTCGCGCACGGTTATGATGGTTTTGAAATCAAAGTGCTGGTTGGTAAATGAAGCATTGCTTCGTGCAAGAAGTCATCATAACGCACGTTCTTGAGGACTTGAAACATTTTGCGTCCATTAGATCTTAATGGCGACTATTGGGTTTCGCACTCAGGATATTTATGCCTCTTATAAATTGGGAAACCTTATCATTTGTTCTTTGCACTCTATTGTTCATCTTGAAAAAATTTTCAGGATATCTTCTTTTCTGCAATTCGAGTTCTATTTTACTCCTTTGCCCGTAGAAATCCTTAATTTCTTCGCTTATCCCGAGAGTTCTTTCTTCTTTTTTAGCTAAAGATGGCAGGTGTTTCTTCCCATGATAGTATTCCTGTTGCTCCGACGATGACTAAGAACTCTGCTCCAGCTGCCGGAGATGTAAAGTTGGCAGAGGGCAAAAAGCTTCCATCTTGTAGATGAAATTTTACCCCGTTCGGGGAGAGATGTGATCGACTTTACCGCTGACGGTGGGGCGGAGCCGGAGGATATCCCTCTCCCCACTCCCTCATATAGGAGGTGAGGATAGCAGATTTGAGAGAACGGTGGATCATACCTTCCTTTGTCGAGATAGTGCCGGTCAGAAGAGATGACCAGGTTCAAATTGACCATCTCAGATTTTGCATGTTTTGCGCATATCCCTTCCTCATAGGGTACATGTTCTCGCTTCCTATGCCGGTGGTAGATTTCTGCCGCTATTATGAAGTATGCCCTTCCTAACTTTCTCTTTATTTATACAAGTTGTTACTCATGTTCATCAAGTATGCAGAGTTAGCCAGTCGCATGGTTACTCCAGGCCATGTACTTAGCCTGTTCGCTACCCAGTTGATTCGTGGATCGATGATCCACACGCGTCCTCGGGGGTCAAAAATTCTAGTGGTGAAGATGGACGATAAAACTACTTGTCGCTTTAGTGAAAACATTTTCTATGTGCGGACCGAGCACCTTGTGGGCGGACCCAACTGGATTTTCTGCGGTGTGGAATTTTGCCTGTAAGTATGTGTTTTTGACTAGTGGGGTACTTGATTTTGCTCTTTATCTTCTCATTTTTGTGTTGTGTGTTGAACTTCTTTGTTATTTCGCAGCCAAGAGGATGCCCCTGCCGCCTTTGGAGGGGATTCAAGAATAGGTTGAGGCCGTCCTCCCCTATACAGTAGAGGTTCGCACTTTATCAACCTTTTATAAGAGATTCAGACGTAAGCCCCTCGAAGGTGAGACAACGCCTTTATTTTCTATCTGCCTTTCCCCATTATTGTCTTACCTTTTGAATGTCGTTTGTCATTGCCAGGGAGAGTACGGAGAGTCAAGGCTTCTCAGCTTTCCTTTCGTTGGTCGGCTGCGTCTGCTCGTCTTAGGGTTGTGCCTGCTACTCGTCCTTCGTCGAGGGAAGCTTCGGTCGAATCTACGGTATTGGCCATATCGGCAGGGGTAATCTCTTAGGAAGTTACATTTGGTGTTATCCGTTCTTCAGATGGGTCACCATCAAACAGGGAAGAGGAAGGGACGTCAAAAATATAGAGGGTGGCATTCGAGATAGTGCCTCCGACTGTGATCAATTTGGATGAATCTCCCCGACGGGCCTAGGGGATGATGTTGTTGCAGTGTCTCCCTTAAATATGGAACGAGTTGTAGAAATTGGCGTTGGTAGTCAGCGTCTGAAAGATTCAGCTGTTGGGGTGATGCAACCCAGAGTTCTAGTTGTTGGTGATGATCAATGTTCGTTCGAAGCATAGAATCAGGCCCCTAGTCCCGCTGTCGTAACCTCTGGTGCGCCTTTTTCATTCATGATGGAACGTGTCCCTCCCTCGGCGGAAGAAATGTGGAAGAGTGTAATGGTCGATGAATATAAGTCTGAATCTGATTTGGGTCATGATGATATCAGGATGTTCGATGAGGGTCTCACTCACTCGGTGGTCCATGCAGGTGGATCGGCCTGCATTCTTGATATCCCTTCTAATGTGAATCTCTTGACACAAGGGGATATCTTGGTGTCGCAGTTTAGCTTGCTATGTTCAGAAGCCAAAAATGATTCCCTACGGAATGTCGTCGATGCCAAGTTGAGGAATAAAGGCTATAATATGTTTGAGGGTACGTCGTATTCGATTCTTATTTCGACCTCTCCCTTTGTATTAGTGTATATCGATTTAACTATTTTACCCCCTTTTTAGTTGTATCTGGTGGAGGTGGAAAGCATCTGTAGAGCCAACATTTGGTTGAGGATTTTCTTGCAGTTGCTGGAGAAGTATCGTCGCTACCGCAACCGATGTCGCGATTTGCATGGAAGGTGGAGGATAGACCCCCGTAACAAGGCTCTGGGTGAGGAATTGGAGAAAAAGGATCAGGAGCTGATGCAGACGATCCGTAGTAAGAATGAGCTCGAAGATCAGCTCCGCCTGAAAGATGAGGAACTTGAATTGAGTAAATGGTCTGCTACCGAGTTTGAGTACTTACAGGGCAAGTTGGAGGCGATGCAGTTAGAGATGGATCACCTCCAGGTTCAGGTTGAGGTGATGACCGTCGAATGGAGAGGGAAGCTCTCTGCGATGGAGAGCAAGGTCACCGGTTTGGAGCACATTGAGAAGGCCAGGTATGAGGCTCTAGAAAAAGCAGCGGCCCTAGAAGAGACTATCCATGTGCTCAATTCCCAGTAAGAATCGGAGAGGGCAACTGCGACCCTTAGGGAGGCAAGGCTTGAGGACTGAATTAGCACAATTGACCAGAAGGCTTTGTCTTTGTCACATCGAGTCGCGGCCTTAGAGGAAGGGAATTAGCAGTTATAGGCCCAGACTAGACCATCCCGTGCTGCTGTTCCCCGCCAGACTCATGAGATCTGGGTCTACACCGAAGCCCATCGAGACATTTTCTGGAACTTGTGGGAAGCGGGCACCGTGAATGAGGTGGATTTCGAGAAGGTGCGTGAGAAGGCTCGCGAGGCTTGTGCTGACTGCGAATATAATATGGCAACACCTGAAGCTGATGGGGGTGCAGCTGGTGACGATGATGAGCCTTATGGGGATGATGATGGAAATGGCGGTGTTCGTGCCAAGTGAAGAAAATATTGTACTTTGTTTTTCTTTTTTACTTCGTGTGCCGGTTGGCGTTTGTTTGTTTATTGTTGTTGCTTCGTCCCCCCCCCCCCATTCTTTTCTGGTTATTAGTTGACCAGTCTAAATCAGATGTAAGCGATAATAACCCGTATTTATGACCTTGAATTAAGAATTCTCTTTTCCATTACTTGTTTTGCATTTCATTTTTAGTGGACTTATGACCTCGTTGTGAGGCAGGAGCTCGTCTAGTGAGTTTTTTTCCTTGTGACAAAGACTCATGGCCTCACGCGTTTAATTATAATCTTTTCTAGAAGGCAACTCGTCTAAGTTCGAATGCGGTCAAACCTATCAATCTTTGATGGTGAAAGCCTTAGCCTTGAGGGTATTTTTTTCGAGTTTTAACAAAATAATAGCCCGTCTGAGTTTGAATGAGGTTGAACCTATCGATCTTTGATGGCGAAGGCATTAGCCTTAAGGGTTTTATTTCAAGCTTTATCAAAGTAACAACCCGTTTGAGTTCCAACAAGGTCAAACCAATCGATCTTTGATGGCGAAGGCCTTAACTTTAAGGGTATTTCGAGCTTTATAGAAATAAATGAGTTTGAACGATGTCGAACCAGTCGATCTCTGATGGCGAAGGCCTTAGCCTTAAGGGTGTTATTTTGAGCTTTATCGAAACAATAGCCCGTCCGAGTTCAAACAAGGTCAAACCAGTTGATCTTTGATGTCAAAGGCCTTAGCCTTAAAGGTGTTATTTGAGCTATATCGAAATAACGGCTTGTCTGAGTTCGAAAGAGGTCGAACCAGTCGATCTTTGAGGATAAAGGCCTTATCCTTAAGGGTGTTATTTATAGCTTTATCGAAAAATAGCCCGTCTAAGTTCGAACGAGTCAATTTTTGATGGCGAAGGCGTTATCCTTACATCCCAGTTCGACAGATATTGCTCAATTTGATAATTTTGTGCCATGAGTGCTAGGTTTTAACATTCTACTCAGACCTACATTGTACGCATGTCGTCGTTTCTCATTTGACTTTGGCTGTTTCTTTTGGAAATGTTGCCGACCGAGAAGATCTATGTTGTTTCTTTTGGAGTAGTTGCCAATCGGGAAGATCTAGGCTGTTTCTTCTCTCTTTTTTTTTGGAAAGAATGGGGAGAGTAGATTGCAGCACCCCTTTCCTTGTTTGGTGTATTCAAGTCTGGTAGGGCAGAGAGTTCTGGCCCTTGCTAATGCGTTCGATTTTTTTTCCTTGGTGCGCTGCCTTCGGACCTGGTGAGTTGGATTCTCTTCTAGTGTTTCTTTAGCTTCGATCCAGGAAGAACTAGGTATTTTTACTAGGAAATCCCCACAGACGGCACCAAATTATTTGACTCAAAATAAATTGAACTCTTTTTAAGCTGATCAATCAAAATAGATGAAAGGGTAAATTATAGTCAATCATAATTAATACTAAATCGAAAGACATAGTAGTTGCAAAGAAACATAGAACAAACAGAATATCGGAAAGTTTTATTCATAATAGAATCATGCTCTGCCTCTCCTTGGAGAGGGATAGGAGGTTACAATCATTTTTGTTTTCCCTCTTGAGTGTTCAATAATGGAGCTTTTTCCCTTTCTTCGTAGATCTGGGATCCTGTTTCTAGGAGCCCTCTTTCCCTCTTTGGGTTGTTAGAGTGATGGAGAAGCAGTAGTAGGGGGACGCCATTTGTTTAGTTCTTCTCTCTCCCTTTTATATCCCCGAAACTCTTTGTACATACCATGACTTATTGCGGTCGGATCAGGGAAGCTTCTTTGTCGTGGAGTGGCCTTAGCCTCGCCGTTTATCGCTAATGTAGTAATGACACGATGAAGTCAGCTTTGTTGACTTCTTTTGTAGAATGATAGGAGTGGGGTCGTGGACACCGTTATCGTATGGTCAAATTTTTACCAATACAATGACCAAACTGGATTAATTGGAGGAACCATAATCTCAGGAATTAGTCACTCATGCAGTCATGCTTGCACAACAACTAAAAAGGATAATATGAATTTGTTAAATAATAAAAAAATATTGCTCGTTCAAAACCATCAGAAAGAAGATCTGAATTCAATAAATCTTCTTCATTACTTATCTTATAAATTTGCTACCATTTTTCTATGTCACAACTCATCTAATAATATTTTATAACTTTTTTGGGTAACATATTAGATAGTTGTATCGTACTTAGTATATTTAGATTATGTTCATTTTAATTATGACTTATTAATTAGCAATATTTGTTTCTATGCAGTTTTACTTTTTTTATTGTTAAATATTTTAGTACAATATCATGACTCGTCTCACATTATTTTATGTTATTTTCTTAGGTAATACATTATATAGTTGTATCCTACTAAGACCAACGAGAAATTTGAAGCACAAATTATATATTTTGTGCTATGAAATTTTACCATAGAAAAACTCGAGATTGAAAACCCTGACGTTTGTTGGTTTCTATTGATTTATAAGTTTTAAAATCTGATACAATTGGTTTGGTTAGTAATTGAAAATCCAAACTAATTCAAACTATGTATACCCCTCAACTATTTATGTTGATGCACATGACTGTTTGAATCTTATTTCTGTAAAAAATTGTAACAACCCGGCTAGTCATCTCTATTTTTATGCTTTATTTGTTTTCTTCAGCTGTATTATATCTTACCGGGACAGTTGGTTCGGGTCAGGAGTGATTTTTGAGTAAATTGAGATACTTAGTCTCTTAGGAGAAAGTTTAAGTTAGAAAAGTTGACTTGTGTGTAAACGATCTCGGATTTGAATTTTGATGGTTCCGTTAGCTCCGTTAGATGATTTTGGATTTGGGAATGCATCCGGAATGTATTTTGGACGTTCATGGTTGAATTAGGCTTGAATTGGCGAAAGATGGAAATTTGGTGATTTTGTTCGACAGTAAAAATTTGATATCGGGGTCGGAATAGAGTTTTGGAAGTTGGGATATATTCGTGGTGTTATTTTTTACATGTGGGTAAAATTTGAGGTAATTCGAATGTGGTTTGGTAGGTTTTGGCGGCGTTTGCAAAATTTTGAAGTTTAGAAGTTCTTAGGCTTGAATCCGGAGATAATTTGGTGTTTCGAAGTTGTTTGGAGTGATTCAAAGGCTCGACTAAGTCATTATATTGGTATATGACTTGTTGGTGTGTTTGTTTGAGGTTTCGAGGGCCTCGAATGTGTATCGGGTGGTTAACAGATCAAGTTTGAAGTTTGGAGAATTGCTGAAGTTGGAACTCAGCTATCATAACTGCAGTTGTAGAGTGGGAGCCTCAGCTGCGAGCCGCAGAAGCAAGAATGTCACCGCAGAATAAAAAGGAAGAGGGTCCGGTAGAGTCCGTAGGTGCGAAGGGTTTACCTCACCTACGATGGTCGCATAAGCGGAAGAAAGGGCGCATGTGCGTGTGTTGGTCCGCAAGTACGATGTCAATCCCGCACTTGCAATGGCCTGCCGCAGATGCGGTCTAGATGTGTAGAAGCAGTCTAGGGATTTTAAGTGAATTTCCATAGATGCGTAGGTTCTTACGCATAAGCGGCACCACATATGCGCTTATTGAGCCGCAGGTGCGGAAAGCATGGGCAGAAATAAATTGAAGACTTCATGAATTTTGCTCATTTCCACCATTTTTTAACGCGGGCTTTGGAGCTTTTGGGATGATTTTTGAAGGGGATTCAAGGATATTCTGTGAGGTAAGTTGATTGAGCTCTATTATCATTAGCTATGGTATTTTCTTGTTGATTTCCCACTTAATTAGTAGGATTTTTTAAGTGAAATTAGGTGTTAGGGCTTGGGTTTTTGGAGAGAGTAATTTTGGGATTTGATGGAGCAAATGATGTCGGATTTTGATGAAATAGGTATGGTTAGACTCGTGAGTGAATGAGCTTTCTAGTTTTGTTACTTTTGTTAAATTTCGAGATGTGGGACAGGGGCGGGTTTGAGTCAATTTCGGATTCGAGTCCAATTTAGTAGTTTGTTTGTGAAATTGGTCCTTGACATATATTGATTGTGTTGTGTACTTTGGTCTAGATTCGGGACATTTGGAGGCCGGCTCGAGAGGCAAAGGCATCGCAGAGTAGGATTTTGCTCGGATTAAGGTAAGTAACGGTTATAAATCTGCTCCAGAAGGTATGAAACCTCGGATATCATGTCATATGACTATTTTGGAGGTGACGTACATGCTAAGTGATGGGTGCGTGGGCGTGCACCGTAGGAATTATGACTTGGTCCATCCCGTGAGACTCTAGAATTAATTAGCCTACTATTTAATGCATGTTCCCTTTATTTTCATGGAAATTGACTATACTTAATGTTTGCAATCATGTTTAGGCCTTATGTTATTGTTGTTGAGACTTTAAGGTCGTGTACTTGCTGAATTAGCTGTTATTTGTTGTTTTGTTCTCAGTCAGGATATTACTTGCATATTTTACCTCTGTCCCCTCGTATTTATCATTGATACATGTTATTATCTTTGTTTGGGCTGAATTCTATGTTTTCTGAGATCCCGAGAGACTGGTGATATTGGTGACTGAGATAGGTCCTGAGTGGCGAGTTGTGAGCTATATGAGTGTATATGAATCGTGTTGTACACCGTAACGAGCCTCATGTCTATATATGTATATATTGGATCAGGTTGCACGTCGCAACGAGCCTTTGGTCTAATTATTCATATTGGATTAGGTTGCATGCTGCAATGAGCCTTATGTCTGTTTATATATTGGATCGGGTTTCATGCCGCAAGGAGCCTTATGGATATTTATAAATTGTGCCAGCTTGCACGCCACAACAATGAAGCGCTTGGGCTTAAGGAGCCCCACTGGAGTCTGCACACACCCAATGAGCGCAGGTACTCTATTGAGTTTGATTATCAAAGGCTGAGAGCCGAGTGATTGAGCTGTAGAGATGAGCTAAGTGACTATACTTGTTTTTAGTTAATCGTTGCAATTAGTTGTTATTTGTCCTTTTTTGTACAAATTTCTTGAAAAGATTGATATCTGATTTACTTGAGCACGAACTAATATGATTTAAGCTGATGAATTTGAAAGCATGACTTTTCTTACTTGAAAAATATTGAGATAACTTATATTTGCATAGCTCGTCACCACTTCTCAGTTTCTTGTTTATTTCTATTACTTACTGAGTTGGAAGTACTCATGTTACTCTGTGCACCTTGTGAGCAGATCCAGGTGAGACAAATCTTAGGGGTCATTGAGCCCGTGCGTGGTTGAATGCTCGGAGACCTACGAAGTAGCTGCCAGCTTCTGCAACCCTTGGATCTCCTTCCATTGTTATCTTTCTTTCTGTTTTATAGCATTTGGCGTATTATTGATAACTTTGGTTCTAGAATAGTTGTAGATCCTCATGACTTAGTGACACCCCGATATCTTTCCGTATTTTGTTTTTGAGTTGAACTCTTTTATGAAATTTTAGTATGAAAGAGCTTTTACTTATCATTTAATGAAATATTGAAGTGTTTTGGATGTGTGTCACTTGCCTAGTACCACAACAGATGCCATCATAACATGATTTGGTTTTGGGCCGTGACAAGTTGGTATCAGAGCCTAGGTTACATAGGTCTCACGAGTCAAGATCAGGTTTAGTAGAGTCTTACGGATCGGTACGGAGACGTCTGTACTTATTTTCGATAGGCTGCAGAATCCTTAGGTAAACTTCACATTCTTGAATTTATATTATGTGAATTTGTTGATTCTGGTAACTAAACTTTTGTTATTCTATTCTCTCACGGATGGTGATGATACGTGTTACCTGTCAGGACAGATGGATGCCAGTACCACGAGTTGGGGCCATGAGAGGTCGAGGCCGCAATAGAGGTCATGTTAGAGGCATGGGTATAGCCTGCACAGTATCTAGGGCAGCACTTGCAAATAGCCAGTTGCCCCAGTATAGGATTCGGTCCCAGTTGTGGATGCACCAGAGAGACTAGCTCATGCACTAGTTGTGCCCTTTATGACTCCAGGTCTTCAGGAGACCTTAGCTCAAATTCTGACTGTATGCATCGGTCTTGCTCAGGAAGTCTTTGTTTCTACTACAGCAACCACTTCTTAGGCTGGGGGAGGCACTCAGAATCCAACCACCCGCACACTCGAGCAAGTTGTTTAGGGACTCCAATCATCGGGAGCACTACCAGTCAAGCTGGTTGCATCTGCTCGGGACTATGTCATCCAGTCATGCCTGATGATGAGCATCGTATATTAGAGAGGTTTGGTAGACATCAGCCTTCGACTTTCATTGGTGTTGAAGGTGATGATGCCTAGTGTTTCTTGGATAAGTGTTAGAGGATTCTTCGTACTATAGGTATTCTAAAGACCAGTGGGGTCTTGTTCACTACGTTTCAGTTCTCTAGAGATGCCTTCACTTGGTGGGAGGCTTATGAGAGGCATAGGCATGTTGGTGCAGAAACCCTTACCTGGAAGTATTTCTCCGTTCTCTTCCTGGAGAAGCATATGCCGCAGTCCCGTAGAAATGAGCTGCATAGAAGTTTGAGCAGTTGCGTCAAGATGATATGACTGTGATGCAGTACGAGATTAGATTTTTTGAGTTAGCTCATCATGTTGTTTGGTTGGTTCCCAAAGACAAGGAGAGGGTCAAGAGGTTCATGTATGGCCTCACATATCAGCTACGGATTCTTATGACTAGAGAGAGAGGGTGATTGGTGCTACGTTTAAGGGGGTTGTTGACATTGCCCGGGAGATAAAGTCCGTTTTCCACCAGGAGTGGGCTAAGAGGAAGGCAAAGAAACCTCAAGGATCAGGCAATTTTGGTGGTGTTCCTTCTAGAGGTCAGTTTTATCGCGACAGGGGCATGCTCAAACTGCCCACCCAGTTCATCGTGGTGCATCATCTGGCCATGGTTCTCAATGTTAACATCATGGCCACTCATCTATTAGTGCCATCCTAGCTCAAAGTTCAACTCATGCACCATCAGCTCAGGGTTTATCCATGCCAGGTTCTTCTACCAGTTATCCCAATGCTCGGGGCTCCCTTTAATCCCTACCACCAGCATTGACGAGTTTTTACAAGTGTGGAGAGTTTGGTCATATCAGGAGGTAGTGTCCCCACCTAGTGAGAGATCCAGCTCAGTAGTAGAGGGGTCAGCCTTCGACTTCAGCACCAATTACTTCACCACCCACTCAGCTAGGTCGGTGTGGAGGTTAGTCAACTAAGGGTCGCCCTAGATAGGCAGGCCGATCAAGTGGAGGTCAGGCCCATTTTTATGCCCTCCCTTCCAGACCCGATGCTATTGATTGAGATTTTATGATCACATGTATTATCTCATTTTGCCATGGGGATGCCTCTGTACTATTTGATCTTGGTTCCACTTTTTATATGTGTCATCGTATTTTGCTCATTATTTGGATACACCCCACGAGTCTCTTGTATCTTCTGTTCATGTATCAATGCCGGTGAGCAATACCGTTATTGTTGGTTGTGCATATCGGTCGTGTGTAGTGACCTATTGGGGGAGAAGAGACTAGAGTGAATTGTTTCTTCTTTGCATGTTTGACATTGATATGATATTGGGCATGGATTGGTTGTCTCCGTGGTTTAGACTGTCACACTAAGACGATGATATTGGCTATGTTGGGGTCGCCAAGGATTGAGTGGCAAGGTACGTCAGATTATGTTCCCAATAGATTATTTTCATACTTGAAGGCCCAACAGATGGTCGGAAAGGTTTGTCTTTCTTATTTGGGCTTTGTGAGGGATGTCAGTATAGAGCCTCCTACTATTGATTTAGTTCCAGTGGTAGGGGATTTTCGGATGTGTTTCATGTCGACCTGTCGAACATGTCGCCGGATAGGAATATTATATTCGACAGTGATCTAGTGCCGGGCACTCAGCCCATTTCTATTCCACCATATCATATGGCACCGATAGAGTTAAAAGAATTGAAGGAGCCCTTTCAGGACCTTATTCAGCCTAATGTGTCACCTTGGGGTGCACCAGTTCTATTTGTGAAGAAGAGGATAGTAACATGAGAATATGCATTGACTATAGGTAGTTGAATAAAGTTACCATAAAGAACAAGTATCCTATGCCTCGTATTGATGATTTATTTGACAACTTCAGGGAGCGAGGGTATTCTCTAAGATTGATTTGAGGTTAGTGTATCACCAATTGAAGATTAGGGACTCAGACATTCTGAAGATAGCATTCATGACCTAATATGGTCATTATGAGTTCCTTGTGATGTCTTTTAGGCTGACCAACACCCCAGCAATGTTCATGCATTTAATGAATAGCGTAATTCGGTGTTATCTCGACTCGTTCATTATTGTATTCATTGATAATTCATTGATGATATCCTGGTGTACTCTCGTAGCCAGGAGGAGCACACTAAGCATTTGAGACTTTTATTGCTGCAGTTGAGGGAGGAAAAACTTTATGCTAAGTTCTTCAAGTGTGAGTTTTGGCTCAGTTCAGTAGCAATCTTGGGGCACATTGTCGTGCCCACTTTTTCTTGAGAAATTGGGTTTCGACATTTTTTGGACAACTCCTTTCCTTTTGATATGGGGTAAGGGATTTTAATAGTCGCCACCTAACAGATTAAGGTGAGTTTGAGCACCTAGAGCAGTTAAGTCATGAAACCAGTTTACATCACCAGAGATCGGGTAAGGGCTCAAAATTACCTTGAGGGAAAGGTGATAGGTACCCCTCGAGGTCCACAATGGTGGGTCCCAACGGAACATAAATTAAGCGAGTTAGTCTTAAAAGGGGAGAAAAACAAATTAGATTAATACAAGATTCAACTTATTTTTACACAGGAGTATTGGGGGTGGTCCTAAGTTTTTTAACCTATAGGATCATTCCATGCAATATTTTTCAACTCCATCAAGTTGGGGTTTTACTCATAGCATTAGCGCATGGACTATCATTTTTTTTACTACCCAATTACTATCTTTCAATTGTTAAATAAGCGTTCTAATAGCTTCTAACTCGTGTCTTATACGTGCACTACCCGTCCCTTACCTATGGTCTTGGAGGTATTTAGGACCTCTATGTAGGTTGGGTCTAGACTGACCTATGTTGCTTAAAATGAGAAAATCTAGGCGAAAAACAAAATTCAAATAGGACTATCATGTAAGGAGCAAATAAGGGCTTATATTAATCTCCACAAGTAGACAATAAATACACACGATTAAATTAGCAGATTTTGTTAATTTTAGGATTCTATAGGCAGGATGCCTAGATGAGAAGAAATAGAATTCAAAACAATATTTTATTCACGCGGGCATTGGGACCTATCAATTTGCCTATTGATTTTGTTAAGCCTTGAGTCTGGGCACTTTCAGGCAATAAGATATCACAGTTTTAGACCACAGAATCATTAATAACCCATCAGATTTGTATAAGTGATTAACAAAGTCCTATAGGCATGGTATCTACAACTGTTAATTATAGACCTATAACATGGTTTCTAGGAAAACTACTAATCTGAACTCGTACAGGCGGGTTTTATCTCTTTAGATCATGTAGGCATGCTTTCTAAGTTGCAGAATTAATTTAACTCCTATAGATATGATTTCTAAGTGTTAACTTGATTCAAACTCCAATAAACATTTTCTCTAAATTTACAAACTGATTTCACACTACAAGCATGATATATGTTAGTTTGAATCTTATGGACATGATTTCTAGGTGTTGATTTGATTCTTCTTTTCTTATATGCATGGCATATAAGTTGAAGCTGATTTTTATTTCCCATGGGAATGAAATCTATTAATCACATGTGGCAGAATTATAAGCACATTGCTAGGAAAGTTCGCTAATTAACACTAATTGAATCATACATACATGATCACTAATTCACGTTGGGATTGGAAATAAGTGTAGATCCTATGAACATGATTTATAATGTAGAGTTAATAGGAGACCTATAGGTAGTATCTCTAGTATGCCAAAAAATGTAGAAATATAGAGTCAAACAATCAGAAAAAACCTATAGGCGAGATCTCTACAAGTATGACATTCATATAATACAATAAACTTATAGGCAGGATTTCTACCTGAGTTTAACAAAGATATAAGGAACCCCCCCCCCCAGCCCCAAGACTTTACTAATAAGTCCTAAATTTGTTTATTACAAATATTATTACAGCCTACGGAGAGGTTATCCAGCTACTACTCAGCCAGGTGGAGACCAGACAGCCGGTGCTCCAGCTAGATTATATGCTCTTCCAACCAGGCTAGATGCATTGGCCTCAGATGCCGTCATCATAGGTATTATTTTCATCAGCGGTAGAGATGCATCAGTATTATTTGATCCAGGGTATACTTATTCATATGTATCATCTCTGTTTGCATATTTCTTGGATACTTCTCCTAAGCCTTTAGGTGTTCCTGTCCATGTGTCCACTCTTGTGGGCGATTCCGTGGTTGTGGATACAATCTACCAGTCTTGTATGGTTACTTTTTGTGGTTACGAAACTAGAGCGGATCTTATGCTGCTTGACATGATTGATTTTGAGGTCATCCTGGTATGGATTGGCTATTTCCATATCGCGCCATCCTTGCCAAGACTATTTCACTAGCAATGCTAGGGTTGTCGAGGTTGGAGTGTAAGGGTTCCACAGTTGATACGCCTAGTAGGGTTATTTCTTTCCTAAAGGCTCAGCGCATGGTTGAGAAGGGGTGCTTGGCTTATTTAGCTTATGTTCGAGACACCACCGTAAAGTCCCCGACAATTGATTCAGTGCCAGTAGTCCGAGAGTTTGCCGATGTTTTTCCTTTTGATCTTCCTGCCATAGATCATGATATTGATTTCTGTATTGATTTGGCTCCATGCACTCAGCCTATGTCTATCTCGTCGTATCGTATAGATCCTAAGGATCTGAAGGAAAATTTGGAGGAGTTGTTAGCAAAAGGGTTTGTTAGGACCAGTGTATCGCCTTAGGGTGCACCAGTGTTATTTGTGAAGAAGAAGGATGTGACTATAAGGATGAGCATTAATTACCTCATGTTGAGCAAAGTCACCATCAAGAATAAGTATCCATTGCCCCGTATCAATGATTTGTTTGACCAGCTACAGGGTGCTAGGGTTTTCTCTAAGATTGACTTGAGGTCAGGGTATCATCAGCTGAAGATTCGTGATTCAGATGTTCCGAAGACCGCATTCAAGACTTGATATGGCCACTATAAGTTTCTGGTGATATTATTTGGCTTGACTAATGCTCCAGCGTCATTTATAGACTTTATGAACAAGCCTTATATTGATTCATTTTTTATCGTCTTCGTTGACAACATCTTGATATACTCACGTAGCCTGGGGGAGCACGAGAAGCATTTGAGAGTAGTGTTTTGGACCTTCCGATAGCAGCAGCTTTATGCTAAGTTCTTCAGGTGAGAGTTTTGGCTGGAGTTAATGGCATTCTTAGGGCATGTAGTGTCAGGGGAGGGTATTAAAGTGGATCACAAGAAGATTGAGGTAGTTCAAAGTTGTCCACGTCCTACTTCAGTGACCAAGATCGGGAGTTTCCAAGGGTTGGCAGGTTACTACTAGCGATTTGTGCAGGGCTTTTCATCTATTGCATCACCTCTAACCAGATTAACCCAAAAAGGTGCCCTATTCTGTTGATCCGATGATTATGAGGAGAGATTCCAGAAGCTCAAGACGACTTTGACAACAGCACCAGTTCTTGTATTGCCTACCAGTTCAGGGATGTATATGATATATCGCGACGCTTCTTGCATTGGCTTCGAATATGTATTGATGTAGGAGGGGCGAGTTATTTCATATGTTTCACGCCAGCTGAAGGTCCATAAGAAGAATTACCTTGTGCACGATCTAGAGTTGGTAGCGATTGTTCATGCTCTCAAGATATGGAGACATTATTTGTATAGGGTGTCATGTAAGGTTTACACTGGCCATCGTAGCTTGCAGCATTTGTTCAAGTAGAGGGATCTCAACTTGAGGCAGCGTAGGTGGCTTGAGTTACTAAAGGATTATGACATTACCATTCTTTATCATATAGGTAAGGCGAATGTGGTCGCGGATGCCTTGTGCAGAAAGGTGGAGAGTATGGGTAGCTTGTCATTCATTTCTGCTAGGATGAGACCATTAGCTTTGGACATCCAGTGTTTAGCTGAGAAACTTGTAAGTTTGGACATTTCAGAGCCTAGCCGAGTTCTAGCATGTGTAGTTGCTCAGTCTTCGTTGTTGGGGAAGATTAAGGCCTGACTGTTCGATGATCCACATTTGGCGGTTCTCAAAGAGACGTACTTCAGGGAGGTGCCAAGGAGATTTCTATTTGTGAGGATGGTGTGTTACGGCTTCAGGGCCGTGGGTGTGTTCCTAATGTTGATATCTTGAGAGAGAGGATTCTAGTGGAGGCCTACAGTTCGAGGCACTCCATTCATCCGGGTGCCACAAAGATGTGTCGTGACTTGAGGCAATATTACTGGTGGTAGAGGATGAAGATGGACATCGTGGAGTATGTAGCTAAATGTTTGAATTACCAGCAAGTCAAATATGAGCACTGATGTGCCGGAGAGATTCGGCATATTTACATACTAATTGCTCTTATATTAGCTTGTTTCACTGCAAAATGTAGTCCATATTTATGTGATTTTGTAGTTTTACAGATAAAGAGGAAGAAAATACCAAGTACTCAAAAATAGACGCAAAAAAGATAAGAAAGAGGGCAAGTTGGGCACAAGAGCAAATCTGCGGTCCAATCTGCGATCGCAGACTGGATGTGCGGACCGCAAATTAAGCAACCAAATCGCATAACTAAACAGTGAATGGACCTGAAATGCACGACAAGAATGCGACGCACTTTGCGATCGCACATTCAACATGCGGTCCGCACTTCTGCCGTATAATGAACATAGAGGAAACCTAAGAGGCAAGTCTGCGGTGCTGTCTGCGGTTGCATAATCAACATGCGGACCGCATAATTGTAATGCGACCAACATATCAAAAGCTAGGGTTCCTATCTGCGATGCCGCCTCTCAAGATTGCGGACCGCAGACCTGTTATGCGACAGATCTGCGGTCGCATACGTGACCTGGAAGGGCAAACTTGTCCGCTTTTTGTCAAATCTTGGTCCCTCTATAAATAGCTTTTTAGATTTTTGTGTAAGAGCATCTTTTCTGCAGACTTTATACTACACTCCAAGACTTTATTACTCATCTTTTTGGAATCTTTTGGTTGAAGAATCTTTCACTTTGTAAGCATTTATGACATTTATTACATCTTGTGTTTTATATTTTAGCATGTGTGGCTAAGCTTAAATACTAAGGTTGTGAACCCTAAATGGGTGTTATGTAAATGGGTGTTTAATATTGAATATATGCATAATGGTTGGTTGATATTTCTTCACTTCTCATCATTCTTCATTTATTATTGGTGGTTGCAAACACTAATTAAAGCCATTAAAGTCTTACCTTGCTTGGGAAAGTGGGTTAGATCTTGGAAGAAGTAAAGAACAAAAACTCGAGGCCTTACACTTCGTTTAATAGAATCGCTTAGGGATAAGTGGGTTTTATTTGGAATTTATTGATTATTACATCTTGTGACTCTTAGACTTTTGGGAAAAAGAAATAGAGGAAATACTACTCAAGTATTGGAAAATATTGGGTAGTTGCTTAGAAATCAATTGCATATCAAGAATCAACCATTAGTAATATATCATATTAATACCTATGGCATTACACTACATTTATGGGAATACAACCTTGGTCTAATCAATTCTCTAAATTATTACATTAAGCATTTTCACTAGTTAAATATTCTAAATCAACCTTCACTCATACTATCACTCTTACACCAATTTCTATGTTACTTATAACGGAATAGATTCAAGATTTTAGTCGGGAAACACACTAATTCAAGTAATCAATTCACGCCTATTCCCTGTGGGATTCGACCCCAACCTAGTTGGGTTATTATATTTGACACCGACCGCCTTACACTAATTGTAAAAGTGTAATTTGAGCGTATCAAGCACCAGAGGCCAGGTGGCCTACATTAGTGGATGCCCATTTCGGAATGGAAGTGGGAGCGCATCACAATGGATTTCATGGTTGGTTTGCTGCGGACTTTGCGGAAGGTTGATTCAGTGTGGGTTATTTTGGATAGGTTGACCAAGTCGGCCCACTTTATTCCAGTGGCGACTACTTATTCAGCGGAGAGATATGCTCAAATTTACATTCGGGAGATATTTAGGTTGCACGGTGTACCAGTTTCCATCATATCAAATAGAGGCCCTCAGTTCACTTCCTATTTTTTGAGAGCTGTTCAAAGTGAGTTGAGGACCCGCGTAGAGCTTAGCACGACATTCCATCCTCATACCGATGGGCAGTCGGAGCGGACAATTCAGATTTTAAAAGATATACTTAGAGCATGTGTGATTGACTTTGGAGGGCAGTGGGATCCGATCTGCCCTTAGCGGAGTTTACATATAATAACAACTATCAGTCCAGCATAGAGATGGCCCCGTATGAGGCATTGTATGGTTGATGTTGTCGTTCTTCTATCGTGTGGTTTGAGCTTGGTGAGGCTAAGTTACTTGGCACAAAGTTGGTTCACGATGCCTTGGATAAGGTAAAGTTGATTCAGGAGAGGCTCCGCTCAGCTCAGTCCAGGCAGAAGAGTCACGTGGATCAGAAGACGTGTGATGTATCATTCATGATTGGTGAGAAGGTTCTCTTGAATATCTCACCAATGAAGGGCATTATAAGGTTTGGAAAGAAGGGCAAGCTAAGCCAAAGGTTTATTGGTCCCTTTGAGGTGTTGAGGCGAGTTGGAGAAGTTGCCTACGAGCTTACTTTACCTCCCATTTTATCGGGAGTTCATCTAGTTTTCCATGTATTGATGCTTAGGAAGTATCATGTCGACCTATAACATGTGTTGTATTTCAATACCATTATGTTAGATGAGAGCTTGGGCTACGAGGAGGAGCCAGTTGCCATTATTGATAGACATGATCACTAGGTGATGTCCAAGAGGATTTCCGCAGTACGGGTCTAGTGGAGGGGCTAACCGGTTGAGGAGGCGACCTTGGAGTCCGAGAAGGACATGCGGAGTAGATATCCCTACTTATTCAGCAGTCCAGGTACTTCTCTATGTCCGTTCGAGGATGAATGTTTGTTTAAGAGGTGGAGAATGTGATGACTCAACTAGTAATTTTGCGTTTTAGAACCACGTTCCCTTAAATAAAACTTCCCACACTTGCTTTAACTAAATTATGACTTGCGGGGACGGCCGGTTCGGAAGTTGGAAGAGTTTTGAGTAAGACTATGTCCATTTGCTTCTTTAGGTTTCATTAAAAAGGTCAAGTTTAACTTTAGTCAACTTTCTTGGGAAATGGACCCAAATTCATGATTTTATGATCCCGGAGGGTCCGTGACAAAATATGGAACCTAGGCGTATGCTCGAAATCGAATTCCGAGGTCCCTAGCCCAGGTAATGAGTTTTTCTATGAAATTATTAAGTTAAAGTTTTAAAGATTTAAATAAACTAAGAAATCATTGTTTTCCTAGGTATCGGGCTCGGATTTTGATTTCCGAAATATTAGTTAAAACCTACTCGTGAAATTTGGTGTCAATCCGAGTAGTTTAAGGGCGTTTTGACCTGTGGAAGAAAACTTAGAACTTGAAGTTCAATGATTTGGTTCATTTGGTTTTGGGGTTTGATTCATTGATTTAGCATTGTTTTGAGTGTTTCGAGGGTTCAAGTAGGTCCGCCTCATGATTTCGGACTTGTCGGTATGTTTGGGTTCAAGTAGGTCCTCCCGAGCGTCAAATGAGAAAGTTTCGGGTGAAGTTAAAAATTAAGGAAGGGCTGCAGCTTTTGCTGCTTCTGTCATAATCGCATCTGCGATTCTTGGACTGCAGAAGCAGTATCGCGGATACGGCCTTCTCATCGCAAAAGTGGAACGGGCAAGGCCTAGGGGAAACCACAGAAGCAGCCTAGAGACCG